>VHKM01000840.1:600000-1115473 GCA_007210695.1 Neogobius melanostomus
TGTCAGTCCATTTCGGAAAAGTGTAAATAAAACACCTAAAACAAGAAGTTTACAACGATGACAAATGACTGCAAGGCATGCTTTCTTGAGTTTACACCGAAGCAAGCGCTCAACCCTGCACAATAGTCCCAATAAACAGAGCAACGAAAGGAACAGTCTGGCAGAAGTTGACATTAAAAGTCAAATATCCAACACATAAATGAGTTCTTGTAGATGGAGAAGGTCAACTAAGTTCATGGGAGGTTCAGAAAGTCAAAGACAGGAGAAAAGAAAAAAAAATGGCCTCATGTCTGGTTGGCAAGAATCCTTTTTTTTTTTTTTTTTTTTTTTAAATATATACTGTATATATATATATTTTTACTTTTTTTCCCCCCCACACAATGAAAGGGCTCAGGAATACCTTTATCCATTTAAAGGGCAAACACAGCGGTGAGGAAACAAACAGCGATGTCATGTAGGCTGAAAAAGTGACACTTGAGGTTAAGGAGCAAGCAGCCTCAGCCAGTTTGTTAGATAAAACCAGTCGTAACCATCGTGTGACAGGGCTCCGTGGGCCACGTGAACGTCCAGAATACACTTCGAAAACAAACTTGGAATGATTTTGTAATCTTTTAGGGTATTTGGATGCGACAACGGGGGGGGGGGGGGCTTGCACAATAATGCCTCAAACAGAAATCTTCTCTCGTAAAAGGCGGCAGATACTTTATTTTTGCTGGTGCCGATTTCGTCTCGTATTATTAGTGACACATTCAGATAGTCCGTGTTCTTGCAGGCCCGGTCCCAATTTGGAGAAGAAAGTCTTTGTCTAATGGAAATCGTAGCGGGATGCCTAAGGATAAAGGAGTCGCCCTCATTGAGTGAACATAAAGCGCGGCTGCGGGGAATGTGAAGGAGGAGCATTGAAGCGAAAGGGGGGGGGGGGGGACAGGTGCTACTCTGCCAGTGGACGACTGAGACTCCAGCCCTTTCCGTCATTCATGAGACCGGCACAATCAGGGAATAACAGAACACATCAGAGCAAAACAAAGGCAAAACATTACAAACAACTGTTGAAAGCCAACACGGTTCGCTTCAGTTCACACCCAACGTGACCCACTGATCAGTAAAGTGCATTTATGCAACACCAAACAAACAAGATAATGTTGACAGCGTATCGGAAGTAGAGTGAATAAAACATCTGGTTCATGACTGCGGCCGAGAGAGGCCTATACCTGACTATAGCTGAAAATCTGTTATTGACATAGATATTAACTCTACATGTAGTTTGACATTCCTGCCCTGAATTTACATTAAATACCAATAACATTCGACAGAAATAAAAAAGAGAAAAAGAGAAGATGGGTACATTCATATACGTATTCGATCTGGGCTTTTGGAGCGGTGTGACAAAAACAAAAGAGTGGGACAGGTTATGTGAGGTTCAACCTGTTACTTAAACAAAAAGCATGTCTGATAGTATTCGTAAAAAAGAGCCAATGCACTGAGTAACATTTTCACGTTTGCTTGTTTCACATTTGTAACACTCCTCACTGCACCTAGAAATCTAAATATCTTCTCTGGTGACATGTCAAGATATGACGAGATGATGACTGATATATATTTATATATATACTATATAAATGTGTGTCTTTTTTCGGGCCAACATGACAATAAATGAGCTCCCTCCCAACTCACGACTTCAACAAAACGTCTTCAAAACATGAGGCGAGTAAACTTAAGTGCTTTATATCTGACTGCATGCAGCGTTATGTCTTTGAATGTTTTTTTTTTTAATTCACGAGGCGACCGCTCGCAAAAAATATTTGTAATACATTTTTTTCTTTTTTTCCTCCATAATTCACTTGTTGATACCATGCAATAGAAGACGTGCAAAAAGATAACACCTAACTCCACAAACACATTTTGATTGTTAATGGCTATGTTATGAATGCTTATAACATGTAATGCTTAGTCCATGCTGGCCTATAGAGACATTTGTGAAAAAACAGCAGTACTTAAGCCACAGGTCAAACAAACACACAGGGGATGCATGGAGTGTAAAACATGGAACCATAAAAATCACAATCATTAACTCTTACTCTATGTATCTATGAGATAAACGATGCACAAGAAGGTCTTTGTCCTTTGTTTTTAAGTGATTATCTTTTCTTAACTTAAAAGACAGTGTTTGATTGGCACTTGATCAGCACTTCTAAACAAGTTATTGATATCTAACATCTGATCGCACATCTACAATTTCAGAAGCTGCGGAGGTCTAGTTTGGCACAGGTTGTACTATGGAGTCTATTATTACTTTTTCTATCTTACCAATACTGTATAGTATCCTATACACCTCGTTTTATGCTCCAGCCTCAAGGGCACGTTCCTAATCAACAGACCAGACATCTTTTCAACTAAAATGTTTTGTATAGTTTACTTATCAAATAGCAGCATTTTCATAACTTACAAAAAGTACATGTAAACCTATTCATTCAAAATCTTAGTAATTTCAAAGGTTTCATACAACAGACAAAACACAAAACAGGACGACATGCTACTATATTGCTTCCAATATTCTTTACATTTTCTTACTGTCAAACTAAATCGTCAATGACAGAATATGGACACCACTGGATTGATGATGAGGCATCATAATGCACAAACAAATTTAGCGAAGCTAATCTTAATCAGGCTTTAGTTGGCACTCTCATCATCCACACAAAGATAACATAGTTCACATTGTATTGACAACGCTGGACTGCATTTGGACTACAAACTAGAATAGCTACAATAAAGTACATATAGATCATATGACATGACATATTGTATTCCACAGAAATGAAGTCTAGTCATTTTCAGATAAGAGGATATGCATAAAGGATGTCATTGTTTCGGCTTGAGGTCACAAACAAGTTCCACTTTACTCTCTGAAAGCATCCTGTCCGCACTATGCTTTGTTTATGTTTTGATTCAATCTTTCTTTAGGAAAATAGCTCACACTTCCCTAAAATGCAACAATGCTGTCATTCCAAATCCTTTTTTTTTTCTGGAGGGAATTTGATACTAACAAACGTTGCTGGTAGGTCAGGTGCGCGTCACAGTATCGGAGGCAGGTGTCTTATTTTGAAAAATATTCTTCTGTGCATTTTGGCCTCGTGAACTCTACGGCCCGGGCCAAACGTTATCGTAACCCTTTTGACCAATAGTGCATAACCCCTGCTCCCGGCAGCACGCCACTGACACACACCGGCCATGAGAAGACGAGACAGGAGGAAGGAGAAAGAGGGGGAGAGCACAGTGTAGGACGCAGAGCACAGACGGACACATGCAGGGGAATACCATGTTGAGAGAAAGAGGAAAGGAATGAGGGGCGAGGAGAGAGACTATTTGGCACAATGTATTGATCAGAGAGCGTTGAGAAGGAGGGCTCCCTGCAGTCAAGCAGTCCAGTTGCATTGATAAAACATCCCTTTGTTTTGTGCTTGTATCTTATTACTATTATTATTAACATTATTATTATTATTATTATTATTAGAAGCTAAAATCCTGGCAGTAACAGGTTTAATGATTTTACAAGTGGCCAGATTATGAATGACTGTGAAGCCTACTGCACATGTAGTGAAAGGAAAGGTTTCAGTTTGGCTGGCTGTTGCATTTGTCATAGATTATGCTCAGACACAAAGTTCTCCAATAAACATGAATGATGACAATGACAGATTTCCCAAATGCAGGAGCAGTTTTGGGACATTTTCTTGGACACTACTCAGCACCAACCCTCACAGCTGTGCAACAAGGACGCTGATCATAGAGCTAGGGTTGATGACAAGACAACTGAAAAAATGCCTTGTTCAGAAAAACTTGAATCTGGACAGTGTAGTAAATAATGCAGTGGGAGTCAATTTGAGAGATGCTCGCTAATTGAAGTGCAGTGCATTGGTAAACAGAAACATCACAAGACGTCAGAAGAGTTCGTCCTTCCAGGTACTGGTTCGTCTTGTGTACTATGTGACATAGATGTGCACATTAAAATATAGATACTCACATCCCAGCAGGGACAGACACACTTTACATTTTTGTGTTCTTAATGTCTCACAGTGCAGTCTTTAGAGACCCAGTGTACTCCATGGATAGCAGCACAAAAGGAAGCCAAGGTAATCTTTGAGTGCTTGGAAATGCTTAGACAATTAGCCTCCCTGCATTTAACAAACAATTGCCCGTAAAAAGACGACATAGCGGCTGCGTTTTAGCCATGTTTTATTATTACCACCTGAAGTTAGTGAGCGTTTACGTGTTTTCGGGACTGCCTGAACGGACTGCAGAGTAGTTTTGTTGCTTTAGATGCAAATTGGGAAGGATGGCTCTGAGTCCAAGCCTTCTTTTCAAGTTCTCACTCATTAGTCTACGTCTCCTGACTATTTGGTACCTTTAATGTAAAGGCAAGAGTTTCTTTGTTCACAGATATTGGTTCAAACAGCTTTTCATATCAAAATATGTTTGTAGTGCGTTGTTCCCTTTGCAATCTGAACTGGTTAGACACTGCTTCAGGAGAAAGGTAGTTAAACTAGGGAGTCACAAATACAAGATCTTAAGGCAAAACTGTCAACTTGTCAATAAAATTCAGATATGATCCAATTTATTTATATATAATAATTAAATAGGTAGAGACGAGGATGCCGTTGTATAAGGTTTAAGTGGATCGCTCTTAATCAAAAATGCTGAAATCAATCGTGGTCTTCAAGTGAGAGGCTGGTCAAATCCAATGAGCTACGTGTGACTGAACCTCACTTCTCCAGGACCAGAGAAGAGTGGCCAGAAAGATTCAATGGGAAAAGGGATAAACCTAATTCTATAGCACCAATAAAGGTTCCACGACATAGTTTTCAGTTTTGTAGTTGTGATCGGAAATGTGTTCATGTTTGACAGTTGTGCGTTTGTGGGAGTGCTATCTATGTATGTTTATGCAGAGTATATTTATACATTCCTGTGTGTCTCCTCTATCCTCTCACATTGATTATTAAACCCCTGAACTACAACGAGGAGTTCAGACTGGGTTTGAATTATACATTTCTTTCACTGCAACACAATATTTGATCCCTGTAAATAAAAAATAGCAATAGGCTAACATTGTTTTTACATTCAGATCAACCTGCATTCACAGGTTTAAATAATCTATTTGTTTGAATGAGACCATGTCAGTAATAAATAATGGATGAAAATATAAAATATCATAATTTAGAAAAGTCAATCATGAAATGATTAAGAATTGAAAACATATGGTTGGTATAAAGAATTAATTGAACTCAGATTGCTCCCCACAGACTGAGGTGACCTCAGGTGCTTGTTGAAAAACCTCTCTCCTGTTGACA
The DNA here is from genome assembly GCA_007210695.1 of Neogobius melanostomus. Taxonomy (NCBI): domain Eukaryota; kingdom Metazoa; phylum Chordata; class Actinopteri; order Gobiiformes; family Gobiidae; genus Neogobius; species Neogobius melanostomus. The sequence continues at coordinate 605,346 of VHKM01000840.1, forward strand.
ATGCCGGATGCACTGTGCACAGAGAGCAAGGTTTGATAAACAGCTCGACCAGCTCAACTCACCGGGAGCTGAGGTTTGTAACCAAAATGAAAAACGACAAAACCCAACAAACAAGGAAAATCAAAGAGCTATGAGGTTTGGAGCGGGTGAGACGCTGCGCCTCACCCTTAAATCTGCAGCTTGGCAGTGGACCAGTTCAGCTTACTCTGATCTCCATCGTCAAAAAGACTCGACACAAACTTTTAAAAAACAGCAGGACGTCAGTCCTAAAAACACATTCACATATCACACACACTTATCTTGGTTGTCTCCCCACCTCCTCCTTAGTGATTCTCTCATTTGATACTGAAATATTGAACAGATAATTGGACGATTCTTTTTCTATTCAACTTGAACCTCTCATTTCCCTTCTATCTCTGTCTTCATCCTTTCTTTCTTTCCTCTTCTGTAGCTTTAGCCCACCTTCTGTGGGTTGGTAGCGCGTACGCCTTGCTCGTACGTGATCCTCTGGCTGATCAGATACTGCGCTGCTTGTGTAGCTGCGGGCGACCCTGTTATGGTAACTTTACGGTTCCGAGTACCAGGAATGAACTCCCCCTTTTGGAGATCTGGATGCGAGCTCCTGTTAGCTCTTGGTACTCTACTAGCGTTTTCCCTCCTTTTCCTAAAATGGCACCGACCAGATTCTCGGGCACAGCGATCTCTACCACGTCCTTGGCCCCGTCGCCCAGCTTCTCTGTGGCCAGCAGGGATGAGGCCATCAGTGGTGATGAGGCGTTGAGATACCCGTTGGAAGCCCCAGTAGCAGCAGCAAGAGAGCCCAGGGAAAAGCCTCCCAAGCCTGTTGCAGGGTGGCCTGCGCCGCCGGACGCGTCGCTAGCATATGAAGCTAGCAGGTTAGCTGCCGCAGCAGCAGCGGGTTAGCGCTGGCTGCTACTGCTGCCAAGACGCCTGAGGCAGCTGCAGGGTTGAGGCCGAGACCCAGGGTGTTGGTGTTGTAGCCGTAGCTGGCCAGGGTGTTGAGAGCGGATGTGATGGCCAGCAGGTCGTTACCAGAGAAACTGGACATAGTGGCAGGGAAGGCGCCCATTCCGGTCAAACCGGCCTGGCCCAGGAGACTGGAGGCAGTGGCGGCTGCCGCGGCAGCATTGGGCAACACCTCGGCCGTGTTGGCGTAAGGGGAACCGGTGGGGTTGGAGTTGGCCACGGGACCAGATACGTTAGAGTAACTTATGTTGAGGCAGCTGCTGCTCTGTGGGTCTTCTTGAATCTTCTGCACTATGATTTCAACAGCTTTGCGGTTCTGCTCGGGTTCCCCACTGATGGTCACCACTCGCTCCTGAAGGTTGATGCCCTCGGGCTTTTGAGAGAGCTGCACCCAGGCTCCAGACTGCTCCATCACTGCCTTCACTGTAGCCCCGCCTTTGCCAATGATGAGTCCAGCGGTGCTGTTGGGTACTATCAATTTAGCCTGTGGAAAAACAAAGAGATTAAAGTGGCACTAAATGCTAACAAGAGAGAGATTTAACTATACAAATGGCTGACACAAGAAGACATATCTCTGAGTGAGTCAGAAAGTACAGCAGCCCCCCTTTACTCAGCAATTTGTTAATCCCAGGGGTTTAGACTGCAGCTGCCACACGGCTCTGTCTTGCTATAAAAGACTGCATGTATAAATAACCACATACCCTCACATTTTCCTGACCCCACCAGCCTGAGGGTCATGGCCTAAAGAACGAGAACGACTGGCAACTAATAAACAAGGTGTTCTGGAAGTGTACTGATCCGGTGGGCACAGTGGCCACCCACATGTCTGACCTGAGGTCAACTAGTCTTTAATCTCATTATGCAGTGGTCGGATGAGTGAACTCACCTGTTTGACTCGATCTGGGTTGACTGTGGTTTGGGGCTGGAGTATACTGACTGGCTCTGGTTTCTGGGCACTCTGGGGCATCTCCCGCACCTTCTCTGCAATAAAGTTGTGGACACCATTGAGGGCTTCGACTGTCCCCTGGATCAGACAGACTCGTTCTGTTGTTCCTGTTCAAATAGAGAGAAGGAGGTTACTCCGATGTCCTCAAACTGTGTTCAAGACTAAAATACATATGAGCATGAAGACATCTTAGCAGTGAAAATTGTTCCTTGACATTTCAAAACGTGACCCAATTACTCAACAAAATATTCTTTGCCTTCTCCATTTACACAATCAACAGAGAAACAGCTGAAAGAAAGAGCTCTGCTCGGGTAGCGAGCCACGAGGGGGACAAGGATTCCTCCTCAATGATGTAACTCTTTCTGTGCTCTAGAGCTGCGCTGCTCCTGCCTCGCAGCTCTAATACACTATACACACATTTGCTTCTCCTCGAGGCTCTGTTTTACACCAACTCCGGCGGCCCAACCGGCATACCGTTGCCATGGCAAAGGGGCCGAGTCGTGGAAGCAGGTGATGCAACAGCGAGTCCTTTCTACTCGGCTGCACATTTTTGAATCGCTCTTTTTTGTGTCAAACCTTGCTGCTTTTCTTTCACTTAGACAGATGAACAAAACATTCAGGGACCAGAAAGATGTTATATTAAATAAGAGTGTTAAGACTGATAAAAAGTACGAGAATATGCAACTTTTTTTTAAACCTATAACTTAAACAATTTCACCAAGAGATAAAACATCACAATACTCCGTTTAAATATCTGGCTGGTTTAAACAAAAGACACCAAACCTTAAAGCTGGGGTACCTGAGTTTTTGGTGTTGTAGAATGCATTTATTTTGCCACCTCAGAGTATGTTGCAAACACAGCAAAACACAGACCTTGCTGTATTGTCTTCACCTAAAGTTTTATTGAGCGATGGATGATAGAAGTCTAATCTAAATGAGTGGAATTTATTGTAGGGGTGGCTGCCCCTGCTTCACTTTGTCACCACTCAATGCTGTATATGGGTGTGAAATGTGCATATAATTACATTCGTTGAACTATTTGAATACACAGGAGGGACTGTGAGAGCTAGAGCCAGTTTGGGCCACAACAAAAAATATCACTGTTTGAACAGGAAAAATCAGGTACCCCAGCTTTAAACGCTGACAAACACTATATATACACACACCCTGTATTACATTATAATTAAGCAATTAATTACAAAGTATGAACTCACAATGCACTCTCGAGAAACAACCACAAGAAGCCACACTTATTATAATGGCTCAGCTTAAGTGACAAGTCTGTATTTAAGTTGGTTGTAAAATGGTGAAAAGGCACATGCCACAATGTCATCGACCGAAAGGTGATTTATCATTTGGAGCGCATTTTACTGTTGGCTAATTTTACTGACAGTTGGCAAAATAAATCAAAATGTGAATCCTCGCGAAAGACAAACAAACAGGCTGTAAAAGAAATATCTCAGACCCCACAGAGGCGCAGTTGGCAGCGTGTGGTGTCAGTGGACCCTGGCTGCCGCTCATTCCTCGAGTGACAAAGTGACAGACAGAAGCCTGCAGTTGACCTACTCTGGACTTGGATATCAGCGCACGCATCAATCTATGGGGTCACACAGCGGAGGGGCTACAGAGATCATGATCACACGGATGGGCCTTCAAAGACGTAGTAAATGTTTTATAACAATCACTCACTGGCGCAAAAGGGCTCGATATGCAAGAACAAGTGTCCCTGCAGGTCTCACCGGCATTCGACGACAGGGCAGGGTAGTAATCGCATTTACGTGAGCGCATTTATTTTGTGGAGTAACGTATTTAGCTGCTCTTTCCACAGTGAGTAAATAAACAAATGCTTCACTTTGACACATTCAAATTAAGTTATTGTATAAGAAAACATTGAATTTCAGTGTTTATGGTGTAATAAGAAGTATAAGAATATGCACCATTTTCTGTTCACTACTGACACATAAATCAGACTTTCACACTCAGTGACTCGGTACTAAATATCATTTTCACCAAATACTTTCCTGCTATTACTTGAGTAATTATTTTGACAATTTTTCAGTATAATAATAGTCTTACTTGCAGAAATATTTTGGCTACCCCTGCTTACTAATTACCTACTCTGGTTTGACATGTGGTTTAACCGAAGGCGGTAAAAATGTGTGTAAACATACAAACATCCCAAATGCACCTCACAAAGAAATCGGGCTCTGAATGAACACATTTTGAAAGCATTTTTAATAAAAGGATTCACGCTTCACTTGTTACTGCAAAGTGAATCTTTAGCTGGAATACTTGCGTTGCTTTCAGGTCATTTATCCAAAGTCAGGAAAGCCACTTCTACAACTACGACTTGAGCAAAAGATAAGTCCTCGTGAAGAGCACTTCAAAGTGTCTCTGAATGCTTCATTTTAATTCACCAGCCTATTCACTTCTGGAAAAGCTTGCATCAGCTTTCGCCTTTCTGTCTGTCTTTGGAGATGAAGAATTTCATAATAAGTGCTGTGGGCTTTTGAGTGGAGCGGGAGCGAGCTTGTCTTGGTGATGCAGAGGGGTAAAGAAATGTGTCAGAGCCTCAGAGTGTGCCTTCCCCAGGGACCAATAAGTCTCAGGTTAGTGCTGTGCCTTCCATCTTGATCCCAGGAAAAAAAGTTTCAACACTGCCATCTAGTTACATGAGCTTCTCTGGAGGAGACTATCTGTTCCGCATCTCACTGGAACTCTTTTCCTGCTCGTGGGGTTAGCAATGTTACAACAAAAATTACATTTGAAATCTTCATATTTTCATCTGTAGTTTCTGATGTAACTGGAGTACAACAAAAAGTGCAAAGTTTCTCAAGTTCATTTGTATTTCCTTAAAGTGATAGTGCTCAAAGACACACTGCATGACATTTTGGAATCTAGGGTTGCCGACGACAAACAAAACACGCTCCTAATGGCCAGCTCGACACAGAAAATGCTATTTTTGCAGAGGGTAATAAAAGAAAGCATTTGGATGAGGACCTAAACAATTCAAATCTCATATTTCTCTGCCTTTAGTCAACATCTCCATGGAGACGCTCCCAGTAAAGTTACAAGTCCGGTCTGAGGAGAGGTTATTAAGGATTTTTCCAATGATAAAAATGTATATAATAAATTAAAAGCTAGTATTTTATTCTATTTATTGTGTAAAATGTTACGCGGTGTGTCTTGAATATTTCACCCAAATAATAGAACAAAATACAAGTATTCATTAGATTACATAGTGTCAAGCTTTGGTATCGCTGACATCATTATTGTTTAAAGTTTTATAACAGTTTAGCCCTTAAAGCCTCACCGCAGAACATTTGATCCAATATGTAGAATAAAGTACAGGCATTTATTTTATTACATGTGTTTTTATCATTACAGAAAAAAAATTCTTCCAAGGCCTGACTTGTAAACTTTACTGGGAGTTGGGACGTCTCCAGCTCGTCTCCATGGAGATGTTGACTAAAGGCAGCCAAATATGAGATTTAGAAAGGTTAGGTCCTCTTCCAAGTCCATCCTTTGATCACCCACAGCAAAAATGGCATTTTTTTTCTCAAGCAGGTCATTATGAGCATGTTTTTTTAGCTGGTAACAGTAGAATCCAAAATGTTATGCAGTGTGTAGCAATACATGGAATGATCTGCAGTGTGGAATTAATCAACCCCAAAGTACATCTGAAATCAACAACTAGAAAGCAGAATTATAAATATTTATGCATAATCAGTGGATTCTGTGATCTACACTTTACAGCAGGGGTGCCTGAAGTGCGGCGCGGGGCCAAATGCGGCCCCTCAGACCAATTTTTGGTGGCCCTATAGCAGGGGTCTCTAAGTAAATATATCGGGAGTGTATTGCCGGGGTCTATAAACAAAGGCTCCAGTAAAATATGTTTTGATTGGGAAAATACTATTGAGGAAACCTTATTTTTTTCTCATAACAATGGCTTACACTTGTATTGTAAAAATGCACTAATCAAGGAGTGAGCACCAGAGCTGGAGTCAGCGGGAACTGCAGAGTGAAGTTTTGCAAAACTGCTCTGGGTCAGTCTGCGTTCTCAGTGAAAGGGACACAGTTATGGAACTCTTGGCCACTGGAGCTAAAGTCCCAAACGGACCTGAGACTTTTCTCACAAAAGCTGAAGCTGTGGCTAAAGAACAAACAAAAGTGTGAGCACTGAACTGTATGGCTGGACTTGGGATGGGAAGTGATCAGATATGTCTTCTCTTCTTTCTTTTATTGTTGTATTGTTTGATGCTTCTTACTGATTTTCATCTTTCTGTTCTGTTTTAAACCCTTTGAAAAGCCTAACCAGGGACGGGGGCTGCAAATTAGCCGACGGCTAGACGCCTTATGTACATAACATCGGCCACGGAGTTGGCAATGTTTTCTTGTACTGTCCCTGTCAAATAAACAAATAAATAAGATTGAAAAAATGGTTGTATTGCGCTTTACAAGCCTATTGTAACCACAACCGTCCTGGGGCAGAATGTCCATTTACCACGTGGCTATAATGTGTTGTTTATATCCTGATCTCTTATTATGATAGTTCCCTCTGCTGGACACTTGTGAAACTCTTTCCTTTTTTATTTTAGCTGCCCCCTAGTGGCTGAAGTGAGCATTCTGGTTCTTTCTTTAAACATTTTAAACAACTTACTTTTTTATTTTATTTTACATACTCAGGAATTTGTGCTCAACAAGTCGTGGGCTGGATTGAATCATCTCCGCCTGTTGGAGACCCCTGCCCTATAGGCTTCTTGATCTCCAGAGATTTATTTTCAGTACTATTGATTATATTATAGATTAATTTATTATTGGAATTTTCAGAATTCCACACAATTAACATTCAGGTTTTAAACCTCTCTTAAATTCACCCGTGCGAATATTTCACTGACTGCTCTGACCATTGTTCTTTGGCCCTCTACCTTGTATACTCGTCTGTATGCAGCCCTCGATGAAAAACGTTTTGACACCTCAGCTTTACAGCATCATTATTGGCCAATAGCCCATGAATGTTGTGATTTACATTTCATTTATATTTAGTCGTAAAATAAAGAGTCATTTTTCTGGATCATTACGTGCTGAAACCCTGTGAGTTTGTATAGCTGTTTCTCCAGTGTGAAGGGTGCTGATTTTGACTTCACACACAACTACACACATTTACAGCAAACGTGCAGGGCGCCTCACGGGACATGCTGTTTGGAGCACACAGGAACTGTAGTAACAGCTGGCTACAGGAACAGGAAATCATCCCTCTTTATTCTCTGGTCAATCAGTTACGACTTGTGCATGTTTTTGTAAGAAAGTGCATGATATGGCAGGTTCTCATGTTCATGTTTTTGTATTTATTAGTTTGATGAGATGCTATTGGTAGATATTAATCGCAGTTTTACACCAGCGAAGGGGCAGTTTTATGAAGAAGTGGAAAAAAGTATAACCATGATATTATTGAAGACCTTGTAATGCCACAGAAACTAACTCTAAAGCTTGAAAATAACAGTAAGGCTTTGTTTGAAAAGTACTCTTGAAATATCTCACTATAAATATGAAATACAGTTGTGCTCAAAGGTTTACATACCCTGGCAGAATTTCATCATAGGCCGTCATTGGCCTTGTTGACAACAAAAAAGTGCACCGTACCTACTGTGAAATATGGAGGTGTTTCGCTGATGCTAGTGGCTCCAGCAGAATAAAGTCAAGGTCCCGTTAGTGGCCATCTCAGTTTCCTGACCTCAATATCATTGAACCACAGTGGGGAGAGCTCAAACGTGCAGTTCATGCAAGACAGCCCAGGAACTTGTAGGAATTGGAGGCTTTTTGCCAAGAAAAATGGGCGGCTTTACCATCAGAAAAAATTAATAAACTCATCCATAACTACCACAAAAGACTCCAAGCTGTCATTGACGCTAAAGGGGGCAATACACAGAATTAAAAACTGGGGTATGTAAACTTTTGAGCACAACTGTACAATGTAACACAACCTACTACGGGAAAGAGAAATAAATTTACAAACAATAAATATTGAGCCCAAAAATGTATAGTTTATCTGTCATTTATTGAACGATTGGTCGATATAGTCATTATTGTGTCGAATCTCGCTGCACATTTTCATTGAGGAAGTAAAAAAAAAAAGAAAACACTAAAATGAAAAGTAGTGCAGATAGAGTTTAACAACAACTGGGGTAGCGTTGGAACCTACTTTCGACCGACAAGCTGTGACCCAAATAAAAGGGTTAATTTTGGCTTATACTAAAAATAATACAAGCCATATATCAGCATTAGCCAAATATGATTTATGTGTGTATATTCTGACACAAAACATTAGCATATTTAATGACGAAAGATCGTAATCCTTCACAGATGATTTGAGTTACAGGCAAAGTCCTACTGTCAACTGAAAATGTTCCCGCGGCATGTTTTGGGTCCTGAACCACCAGTTGAGAACCAGTGGTAAAGAGGTTCTGCACTTACACTTAAACACATTATAAGCAAACCCCACATTGTTCCAGACTGAGAGGCAAAACCAAATAATTACAAATTTCACAGACAGATATTGCTACCCCTTCTCTAAATAAAATGTAATTATCATATGAAAGGTCAGTTTTATAATATTCTAACAGATTTAGAGTACCCCATTTGAATATATTACTTTTACATTTACATGGATGGTGGATGGATGGATTTAAAACGAATACTAGTACTTTTTTGTGTACTAAGTAAGTAAGTAGTGCTTTGCTTAGTAAATATTTGGAGTATTTGTAAATATTGTAAATAGACAAGTTAGGTTTACGATCACTTAACATCAGTTTTATGGTTTAATAAAACTGATAAGTGATTGTGAACTTAACTTGTAAAATGGGGCCGATATAAGATTAAGCTGCATTGACTTTGCAGTTTAATGCACTTTTAATGTACCTTGCAAAGGAAATGATTAAAATTGAATAGAATAAATGACTTTATGGATTACATAATCCTTACTTGCACTTTCCTCATCAGCAAAGCATGGCGGCCTCAGTCACACACTGTTCCCCATATAACCCCCCATAAATAGGTGCCATTATATTAGCGGATTTTCACAGCAATTCCTCACACTATAAACCGAGCCGGGTGTGTTTTTGTAGGAATTCCCATCACTCATTAGATTCATTATATCACCTCGTTGCCATGTGCCATTTCGGTTCGATTGTAACATGCAATTTATAGCCAGTAAATCAGACACAGCCTTTTGGAATAGCTCGACATTACGTCACCGACTGGACCGGGCGAGCACCCGAGTTACCACCCTGGCTGTTTCCAAGACTCTAAACACAACACAATTGATCAAAAACTGTTCCTGGCTCTTGGACAAAGACAAACAACTATTGAAAATCTCACCGCGGTTTTGCACGAAGATGCTAAAAACGCTTCCTGCCAACACACTCTCAAATTGAAGAGTTAACAAGGGAAGACTTTGTGGTCAGATTATGTTTACTGTCATGCAGAAGGTTGCATTCATGTGACGTCATTATTAAAGAGCGTGTACAGTAGTTTATTATTGAGATGACCAGGCCAGAACTCTACTCAAAATGGAGATGTTTTGTCCTGGTTTATTACTGCCGGGCTGCCAAGTCCACAGGCGGCTTTTTATACATTGCTGCGGGTGATAAAAACTGCCCGCGGGTTTGGACACGCATGCCGTTCTGACATACATAAAATAGGCAATATTTATTTCTTAATCAAATCACAAATTTGAGGCAATCAGAGGTGCTTTTTCAGTAAGAGAGGGAGAAAGGGACGGTTCCACATCATCGGAGGAACAGTATTTCAGTTTTAGTTTTATATGTGGCATTTGACAGTGCTCTCTGAGCTCCGTGCACAGTTCTTTTCCAATGTGGTTTTCTACTGCGAATGGCTAATAAACTGAACTGAACATTGGCTCTGCAAACAAGTACAAATACATTAAAAATTTCAGCCAAGTTTTAGGCGGTTTTTCAGATATTTTTGGCTGGGTTTGGCTGCTGAGACCTGGCAACCCGGACTTACTGGGCCTATCCGCATAAACAAAAACGTCACTGTCTCTCCTGTTTGCAATAAAAGCTTATTTTATGTCTTATTTTGACACAAATAAAAAAACTTTAAGCAACAAGACTAATATGGCATTTTCAGTAAAGACACAAATCAACATAGAATATAGTATTATGGGTTTTAGTCACATGAGGGTTTTTTTGGTCATGTGTGCCAAGTTTTCACCATTTAAAAGATCGAATATTCAGATTCAAATTCTATTGCAGCACTAGAGGCCGGATAAAGAAGCTTGAGACTAAGGGGTCATTTATCAAGACAGGTGCTAAATAGCGGATGCAAGCTGGAAAATAGATTATAGCTTTTCGTGGGTGTGTTGCCCCTTATAATTGCGTGTGTTACAGTATTAGTGCGCCAAATCTGATAAGTAAATGAGAGAATGCAGTGTCATTAAAAAATGTGTAATGCGTCTCAATGGTAAAGGACCCCCTGAGAGTGAAGTTTCTCGCCATTTACTGCCGTGTAAATAAAAGAGACACATCTAAACATCACTCTTTAAAGTCTGCTTCTTGTACAAAAATAGTAATCAAAATAAGTAATAAAAAATAAAGAAATGTAAAGTGGGTGGCTTTTTATACGTGAGCGTCTATTACTGTTTGTCCCACACTATGGCAACGGTCCTCACATTTCATCACTAGGCCAGCGTCGTTACGATACTGAAACTCGATTCTCGATACTGTTTTTGACAAGACATCACAAAATTGAATATCAGGGTACACTGACATGGTGAAGGTGGTTTGTTGTAATTTCCTGTCTCCCTTTGCATATATAGCCCATAAGCATAAATGTATTGTTTAGGTTGTACTTAGCAGTTAGTTTCACCATTTACTTCCGCAACAGATCAATACTAAAACTATTCATGAAAAGCCTGATTTAGAAAAGAGAAAAAAGTATTGGTATCTAGTTTAGGTATGGATTACTATCTGGGTATTGACACTCTGACAACTCTACTTAGCACCACTTTATTTAGATGTCTGTTAAGCATTAAGATGAAACGGATTTCACTATGCGGCCTAAAACGGAGTGAACATTTGTGTCATGCCTGTGCGAGAGAACTGTGCAAATACAATCTCACTAAAAGCTGCCAAAAAAACAAACTGCCTGAAGGGAAGAGCGCTCACTCACTTGATACTGTTGACTAATTGCAGTGACGATACGGAGCCTGGGCATAAAGCTGTGCACTCATTTCTTCAAGTTTACTTTGGCTGTGTGTGCTACAATCTCAGTGCCACGGGGATAATATGACACACTCAAAATAGTCTGCAAATATTTACGATGATGGTTAATGCATTCCACCCAACAAAATGACAATACAATAACTTTATCAACAAATCCTGTGTACATTTGTAGTATTGTGTACAGCAGCTGCTCGTGACTCGAGGCTTGTGTTCTGCTCGGTGCAACGTAGTACCAGCTCAGAGCACGTACCGCTTTCATTCATGAAACTATATATTTCACAGCAACTGTCTGAAGTGCTAGCAACACGTTGGCACTTCGGCGGCATAAAAACAGCACCATAGCGGACTATGAGAAGACCTGGGATTATCTGGTCAGCGCCACACTGGATATAGAAGGTGGTGATTGAGAGGTGCATTACATCTGAAATGCTACTAATCTCAAGCTGAAAAAAATGACCCTCGGTCAAAGGTCAAGATTGTGGTGTATGATAGAGTCGAAAGGTCAATGGTAATGCTGTACAATAGGTTGCGTTCACGTTTTAGGATTCTATTTCCGTTGGAGGGCAGGTGCCAATACAACTCTATGGGAGCAAAACAGTTTTTGAAAGAAATTTCCAAAATGAAAATGTTTTCCCTGATCATCACTTAATAGTGATTTGATTCACAAACGCGCCATATATTTTTTTATGGCTGAAAGTCCTTTCTACCAGCCAAAATCACAAATATGTTTTTGAATATTGTCTCCACTTTTGGACGCCTTTATGAGGAAATAATTAGACCATAGTTCATATGAGCTGAAAGAGAGGACTTTGAACTTTGTGACAGTTTTTCTTTCATGTGATTTGGCTCAAGAATTACAGAGAAATTAGCCATTAAATAAGAGTAATAATCTGCATTTTGAGCGTTACCATGGTTACCACAGTGGAATTTTCAGTTGACCTCCACCTCAATTTTAAACTATGGGCTCTTTAGAATGTTGTGATGTCACGTGAACGCAACCTATTACCTACGTTTAAAAAGGAAAAAAAATCACAACCCCAAACAAGGGCTAATTATATGTCGTATTCATCATGTCTAACTGTGATATATATATATTTTTTTACAAGTTTGAAATTACATTTAGTTGTGTGATTAGGTGAAGGTTAAGGTATACTTTATTAATCCCTGTAGGGAACCATCTCCAGATGTGGAACCAGGCTAATGGTCAGAAACACCTGGCTGGAGGATTAACCTACTGTACATGAAACCGGAGTATAGGGCTGAACGATATGGACAAAATTTCATATCTCGATATTGATACGATATAACTATGGGTTAGGTGAAAACTAAGCGTTTTCAGAAAAATACAATCATAATACAAAAGAGTGCAGTTTTATTGAGGAAAATCTATATCGTTTATATATCTTGCTTTTTCGATTTTAATATTTTGAATGTTCATATCTCGATATAAATACGATAACGATATATTTTTCTTTTGCGATATTGATATCTTGAATGTTCATATCTCGATATCGATACGATAACGATATATCTTTCAGCCCTACCGGAGAACCCAGAGGAAACCTAAGCAGACACAGGGAGAACATGCAAACTCCACACAGAAATCCTCGTCCAGGTGGGGATCGACCCCTGCGCTACTGTACCTCCTTTTAAGTATGATTTATGTTTTGAAATCAAAAGTCCGTTCACTGCACGTTTTCAAACATGACCAGGGCATTCAAGGGGCATTATGTAACTTTTTGCTTGAGATAAAATTGAATACGCATTGGTAAACTAATACAAGAATCACACGCATTGTGTTGAATATGTCTAAACCAAATTCTTAGGCAGAACAGAATAGTCACGTAACCGAATGAGTAAAAATATCCATTATCCAGGCTGATTCAGCTCAAGAATCAAAGTAAGGCAATCACAACCAATATTTTACAGTGGAAATGGGAATTACAATAATAATGGGTCGTGTTGACTATGTAATATTTATTATAACTAAATTAATAGTCAGTTAATAGAATGGTGACTGGTGCTTATAAGTAATGATTGCAAATTGTTATTATGTGAACGGGAATGAGAGACAAATTGTAATTAAAAATAAGTAATTCAGGAATTTGTAATGTAAAGTGTTGTATTGTATGTAACATGAGATGTTGTATTACTGTATTGTAAAATTAATCTTGAATATGGGGGCAGGCACTTATAAGCTTTCTTGCTTCGGCTTGTTGCTTTGTTTGTTTTCTGCACTGTAATATGTTGTTGTAAATAATCACTCAAATAAATCCTATTACCAAGGCATACAAGAAATGCAATGAATTAATATTTAGCTGTTAGTATAATGTATTTCGCCATATTAGACCGAGGTGCCTTTAATACAGGAAGGAGCAACACCGCTGTCAGACTTTACACTTCTACCCTATAGTGCAAAACCTGCCATTATTGTCCATCACCTCTCACTGCAATTGTAAATATGTATGTAGTCTGTTTCTTATAATATTTTTACTATAATTAGATATGTTTCTTTGGTTCCTTCTTAAAGTTATTATTCCTTGTATAACATATCTTTATTACTCTAACACAAGATAATCTTACACGTATTTCACTTTTTGAACTCCTCTGATGCATTTATTGATTACGTCAGAGTACAGTCGATGTTTAGAATATGCTCACAGGAGGCTTCTATCAAAGCTTTAATCTTGCAGTTCAATAGCCAGTCAGACTCTGGGCACAAGAACAAACATAGTGGTAGTTTGGGCCAAATTTGGAAACGAGGATTAATTCACTCTCTGTATACAACAATTACAACCAAAAAAGTCGTAAACAGAAACTAACAGTGAGGGTTTTTTTGGACGACATGCCACAGTGCCCTGGAGATTAATCCACCACTATTTAAATCCACTGTCCGGCAAATTCAGAGGAAACTAAAGATTGCTCTCGAAATAAGCTGGAACATTGTCGCAATGTCCTACAGCTCAGAAACAGTTCCCAAAAAGCGCAACAGAGCCAAAACCGCACCCACGACGTCATCGGGAGAAAAATGTTGCAGTCATAGGTTGCTGTGTTCAGTGGGGTTCGAAAGAGTTTAAAAGCTTAGAGACTGTTTTGTTTTTGAAGGAAATCCCCGATGGAGTAAGGCTGCTTTCCGATGCCATGTTACATAATGCCACTCTGGAGTTCATTTTTTAACAATAGGATAATTAAAAACACACGGCTGGTTACTATGACATCATAACATGTAACCTAATACACGCGTTGAGTCACGGCCCGACTGCGCCAAACGCATGGAAGTTTTGCCTCCAAGTTTTTGCAGACCGTGAACTCTCGCGGAGCTCGTAATAAGTGCATGGAGTAGGTGTACGGTCAACTCGCAGAATGAGACTCGAGTCATTTAGTCACGCAACATTTCGAGAAGCGCAGATCATAAAAAAAAAAAACGCTGCTGCGAAACGAAAACAGTTTTCAGGGGAGAGAGCTATGATGTCATCTTATCTGGCCGGTCCGCTCCCACTCGCTCCCAAAATCTGACAGAAGCAGAGCAGGGCTTGGGGAGGAGGAGGACAGAGGAAACTTGGCGCGGGCCGGAGCAGCTTGAGTACAGCTGGGAGAGAGAGGGGTCACGTCCACAGAGGGACGGATTGAAACGGGGCTATTTCTGGGAACTGTCCCCCCTGTCCCTTCAGATCACACACAATCATGGATCATCCGCACGCCGCTCGCGCCGTCCGCCGCTCAATCCGCCTGAGCGAAACGCGGCGGGACACAGGCGCGCACGTCCCGTCAGCGTTTCTGAATTCGTGGGTTCACGTGGGGGAGCTGAATAATGGGAGATGCGACGTGGGTGGGGGAGACTCGGGACCGAGCCGTGACAATGTGGAAAGCGAAGAGAAATGTGCGTCGACTTCTGTGGTGTGTGTGTGTGTGTGTGTGTGTGGTGTGTGTGTGTGTGTGTGTGTGTGTGTGTGTGTGTGTGTGTGTGTGTGTGTGTGTGTGTGTGTGTGTGTGTGTGTGTGTGTGTGTGTGTCGGAGAGAGTACAGATGAATGGCTGAACGATACTGTACACACCTTCACTTGATATACACTGAGAAGTCACAGTCCCACATCCTGTCCTACATAACCCTAAAGGAATGCAACACGTTACTGTAAATACAACACAGAAACACGTGGGCTAAAGATCATGCACAGACAGATCACAATGAATGAGTTTCCCGTCATTGTCAAATCTGTATCAATAATAATAACTTTGATAACACTTTGCATTAAACACTTTTGCAGTCGTAATCAGGGAATAGCTATAAATCATTAAAACTAAGACTACGCTGCCTGGGGATTTCTTGATAAAGCATATTCACACGAGATAAAGATAATTACTACATTTTTCTTCCACTGCTTTGACGTAAGACATAGTATACTTCTGTGTAATAAATAGAGATGTAGGGTTTTTATTGTTGTTTGTAATGTGTTGTGTGTATTGCATTCAGAGCTTGCACCTGAATTTCCCCGATCTACTGTATCAAAGCACCACGTCAAACTTAAAGTAGATAAATTGATGTTAAGTTCGATTGCTCAAAGAAAATTGCCTTTCTTTCTGTATTGCATTTAGAAAGTTAAGTCTTTTTTTTTTCTTCCTCACCGTAAAAAAAAGTTTTATGGAAAGGGAATTTATTCTAACAATTTGCAGTGCAGAAATCAATAAATGACTTTTCAGCAAATTGTAAGTTTGGGTAGAAATCGAACACAGGAGGGCAATCAGATCTGCCAACAGTGCGTCTGCGAAGAGTGAGTGAATATCGAGATTGGAACCACTTTAATGAGCTTTACGCAGCAGCTGAAAAATGCATTGCAGAAGCGACACGGCAACTGCTCTTAATAAAACACTCAACCAACAAGTATCTGTTTTTGTTTATGACAGCTAGAGCTCATCTCAAACTCTCCCTGCTTCCACTTTTGAGGGCAATTTAATTTATACACCTGACAGGTTTTCCGGACTCCTCCAAAGCCGCCACTGGCTGCTATTGTGCGGCAGGAGTACGGCAGTGGTCGTCTTACTGGTGAGGGCCAAAACGAGCCGTCCAATCAGATGCTCGCCAGCAGCACTCTCTCCCTGAACTCCTCTCCTCACTCATCACCGTAATGAGGAGGGGGAAGGGCTGAGCAGGTGCGGGCCTACACACATCAACAATCCAAATGAAGAAATAAGGATCACTTCTTTACTCCCGCGTGTGTGTGTGTGTGTGTGTGTGTGTGTGTGTGCGAGCCTCGTATAAATCACTGCTAAAACTGCTTTTGCAGGACTTTTGTGTGGAAAGCTATAAAATCGAGTGGGGCCTAAAGCACACGTCATCAGGCATAATAGAAAGTCAATGGATGTAAAAAGTTCAGAAGAAACTATTTCCTCTCATATCGCCACCCCCCCCCCTCCATCATTCCTTGGCATGTTTCACTCACTCCAATATATCACGCGTTACTCCCAGATGAACATGCTGAGCTTTTTCATTTTCCTTGTAAACGGCTCAGCAATGTTCTCGACGGAAAACAGAAACTTTGTCAAGCTGATGCAACAGAGGTCAAGTCACAAATTCAAAACAGTGAGATAACCGGCCCTGAAATCTTTTCTATTCTGTACAAAGAATTAGCCTGGTCTCCGAGGGCTGCAGTTGGAAAAAAACCTATTGGACACAGATTAAACAACCTCTGGAACTAATTGTACAGTGGTACAGACTTACAACCAGGGCTGCACGGCATGAGGAAAACAGGCCATAAGCAAGGCCAGTGTTTAAGCATATTTACTTGCACTTTATGCTGTAAAGGTTCAACTGTCAAATACATTACTGGTCATTAGGCTTATGCACTGGTCTCACCGCTTTCATGGCCTAATACTGCATTATAAAGCAATAAGTAATGAAATGTGTGCCTCTGCATATGCAATTCCCTAACAGCATAAACGTATCTGAATAAATATAAATCTATACTCATATTTTACGTAAGCAATGAGAAGACACTAATTGCATGAAGCAAGTTCAATTTGGGTAAATGATCATGATTAATGATGATGGTCAATAAATTAGTGGCAAAGATAAAACAAAATCTCTCTATGATGAAATCAAAACTAGCAGTTGTTTCTGAGCTAGTGCCGCTGCAAACATCGAGGTGCCGGGAAATATCTGCAGTGACGTGTGATTAGAAAAGGTCCTGATTATTGTTATATGTGCGTTTGCCTTGTAGAAAATAAATATGTAAATAGTATTTTAACTTAGGGTATGTGTACAGTAGTCGTACATGTGGTCCATGCATTGATTTAATTGTGTTATTCATGGCATAAACAGCTTAAATCAGGAATGTTCTAACCAAGGGCAAATAGGTTTGGAGCGTATTGAAGTTGTTAACAGGAAAATAAAACCTGGCTGAACTTAAGATGGGTTCATTCAATCAAAACACAAGAAGGAGGGACAATTTTCAATGAATCACAAAACGAATTGGCATGGCAAACGTGTCTGCTTTTTTAACTTTTTTTCAGCTTTTTATATATAAATATGTTTAGTGATGGTTTGAATTAAATTATTTTTATGTAATTGATATCAGATCATATTGTAAAGGGGGGAAAATTAACTGAATCGTAAGTAAACTGAAAAATCAAAACCCGAAGAGCTGTAATTCTGAATCTGTTTGGCAGTGGTGACAGCAGGCCAGACGAGCAGAATGATATAATAAAAGATAATGGTATTATATGATCGCATACACACTCAGCTTTTCAATACCCACAGGTTAAAGTATTGCAGTAAGTGCTGACGCTGAATATAAAGTCAAAGAAGACGTGGTGAATATTGGCTACATCAGTTATCACAGACAACATCTGGAGGTAATAAGGGACAAGAAGCTGAGCACCTGTTTTTTGCAGCAGGTCGAAGCCTCCTCTGAGGCATGAAGGACAAACAGCCAGACACCGCCGCTGTGCTCTGGCCATTTGTGTTGTCGGGAATAAGGCGCTCTGGCTTTGACCTCCATGTGATAGGGGTCACTGAACTGCGCTGGCATCCTTTCTGCTGCTGTTACGTAGCGCGCTCAGTTTGTGCATTTCAATGTGTTCTCACCAGTAATAAAATGGCAGCGACACAATTAAAAGAGCTCTGAAGAACATATGCAGCACTGATTGCGGTTTAGGAGAATCTAAGCGAGGACACAACAAGCAATGAAGCCACAACGATTATCTGAAGAATTGAATGCTGCGGCGACCAGCAGAGTCTGAAGTACACTCTCGCCTATCGCTCAAGGACATACGGATAATGAAGTTTGGAGTGTTTATTATTATTGTGTGTGTTGAAAGTGAATAATTATTGAAGCGAATCAATTGAGAGCAAAAGCGAATGCGGTCTCGGCTCATGGCATTAGTCTCTCTTCATGATGAGGCAGACAACGCCCCTCATCCATTTTGCTTTATGTGCATCGATTTTAATTATGACTCTCTCACCTGGGTAGAAGTCTTTGGATTTGGACAGCTTAATGGTGGCACCCGTCTCTTTCTGCAGTTGTACGATGGTCTGGCCGCCCTTGCCAATTATAGAGCCGGCTGCATAGCTGGGGATCAGCACCTTCAGGAAGTACTCACCCTCCTCTGGGGGACAGACACACAAAGTGAGAAAGAGTTACATCTTATACAGTGGCTCTGCACATCATCATACACCACTGTTAGCCCGCCCGCTCCCTCCCTCCTGGCCCCTGCCCTGAACGCCGTGCATCAACAGTGGGAATACATCGCTCAGTGTACGCAATGCAAAAACGAAGCATAATTGAGCATCTTTATGGAGGACTGCTTTTTAAGGATTCCTTTTTGTAGCATTCAGAGCAATTATGTTTTAAAAGGCAGATTGGTAACATATTCTGTGTCCTGTCCCAGATTTTAGTAGAGTAAATGATGACCTCGTTTTCGCCTCGCAGAGGTCTAATTTTAACTGTTTTCAAGGAGTTTTCACCACCTCTGTCTAAATACAGAGATGGGCTGTTCGAGAAAAATAACAATGGAACTATGCCTTTTTTAACGAAATACATTACAAGACCTGAAGCTACTGCCCACACGATCCATGAATGCAGTGATCCTTGATAATGAGGAGAAGTGTGGAGAGCATATGGGAACCAATCCCTTAGATTTGTACGAGTGGTGCACTGCCAAGACGGCCTAAATCTCCTCCATTTTGGGAAGGGCTCGGATGGCTTACGGTGGCTTCTAGTAGTCTGTGATTGACGGCTCATCATTTTAAAGAATCTGCAGTGTTCCCACAAGTGGAAGAGGGAGGGGGGGGGATTTGTTTAAGCTAATCAAGAATTAATCAGGCCCAAGAATACACCTTATCAAATTAAGTGCCTCGATCTGCATATAAAACAATCAGCCACATAGGGAGCTTGGACATTGTTGACCTGATTATCATTAACAAGTTGGCGAGGAGTAAGTTGAAGAGGTTGTATTTATAGGCTGTAATTCCCAAGTGAATTCCAAATATTGCATCAGGGGCATTGGGGAAAACGCTCCGCACAGGTGTTGGTACTGATGCACTGATAGGAATACTCCGCTCTGCATACTGATATCGATGCAATGACGTCACTGTCCGATCCTCGCTTCAGCCTCCGGGGTGACGTCACTCCAGAGATGTAAAATGCACTGACCTCCCGAGTGAGATTTTGTAATGTTCGAGCAACTTTTAGAGTCTGACACTAATCACATGTTTTCCCCGATATGTCAGAGCACCCTATGGAGCGTGATGCGTAGTTACTTGTCCAGCGTGATAAACGGAAAAATAAGACAAACAGCGGTGGATCGACGGAGTATTGAAGCCAACCTGTTGCCTGAGTAATCCACTCATTAGCCTCCAATGGGAATGGACATGACAGTGTGACATTTGGAGATTTCACAGCCAACATGTTGGATCCTCTGCTTATTGCATTAATATGCCCCTCATGTTCCATTCAGACACAGGCTGCAGTTTGTGCACATGATCCAGAACCAATGCCACTGACACATGTACATGCAATGACATGTTTGTTAACAGCATTCCACTTTGCATCAGGAGAAATTATTCAGGACCATCCTGAGTCGCATAACAAAATGGAAAAGACATACGCTTATCTTTCAACCAAAAATCACATACACTTGATTTAATTATTTAATGGGAGATGTAATTATAATATGGTTGTAGTAAGATACAAATGTGGGATTTTCATTGCAACAAAGGCATCACAGAAACAGCTTTGTTTCTTTGCACGTCTCCTCTGACTCTTGAATTTCTGTCTGTTCTCGCAGTCCCCCTGTTTCCTTCTCAGCGGATAACAATAAAATGACCTTGGTGGGAAAATAAAGATCATCAATGATTTACAGTGTTCATGAAGCTTTTAAGCACTTGTAGCCATCACAAAACATCTACATTCATAGAACGCATACAAAATGTGAGTGTGAAACTAATGGCTAATGTCAAAAGACCTGTTGTTGATAGACAAGCCCAAAATCCACTGCGTAACTTTGTACTCGTCTTCCACTAGAGTGGAGCCAGCAGGGGAGGAACCACCAAGACTTCTCCATCGCCCTCAAAGCCACGTTTGCCGTCATTAGTCAATAATTAATTCTGTCCTAGTGTCTGAGATCACAGTAACAGGTTTTAAAGGCGTCATGTGGTAGAGTAAACATGGCAATCTGTTGCTGCAATCCGCCAGGGAACGGGAGCAGTGGGGCACACTGGGAATGTGAGCCAGTGGGGTGTCAGTTCAAACCCCGGCTTCCAGCACTGGAAGGATGGCTTGGAGGAGAGACATGGACACTGAGCCAAATGTGTTTAGTTAAGTCACTCAAGGGGGGTGGGTCAGGAGGAAATGCCTTGTGACCGTCCTCCCTCCTTCTCACAACCCATTCTGCATTTCAATGGACTAACCTGCTGCTGTCAACCAGCAAGGACGCTACAACAGATATGAGTAACAATGGTCAAATGAACTCCGGGACTATGAAATGTGCGTGAATGATGAACTCAACAAGTCACACAAAAAGAGTTGGCCGCTTACCCATTCTGAGATCTGCTGCTTCTCAAGTCCTCTGTCAGATCGCCATCAATGCCGGGGCGCAATCTCTAAAGGGGATCTTAACATTAGGCTAGGCATAGGTGCAACCGTAGTGCTGAGGAATGCGGCCAGTCGACCTTTTTCAGCGAGTCTAATTCATCAGTGAGTGCAGTAAAAGAGATTTCACCGCAGCATCCGAGCCATGCCTGCAGCTGGCCAGAGCCTCAATTGTCTGCGAAAATGCTAATGCAGGCTCTCAGTGTTTTCAGTGAAAGACGGCACGCATTGTTCGAGCCTGCATCGGTTTGAAGGGGGGGTCTTCCCTGCCGCATCACCCTTTTCACTGCTCTCATCCATATTCATCGAGTGGCCTGTCCGTCTGCAGTAGCACGCAGGACTGACACTTCGCTAGGCCAATCGCCGACCGCCCCTCTACAGGACGTCATGTCCCCACCCCCCGATGCCGGTCCCAAAAAATTGAATTTTCTTCCCTACCCCGCCTCTTTTGACGCAGCACTATAAAGTATGGAAGCCCATTCAGTTAGCGTTTTAGTCGAAAGTGACAAAGGTGAAGTGGCTGCGCGAGCGGGTTTGGGCGCTTAGCGGGGAGCTTGTAAAGTGACCTTCAACAGTGGCTGAAGAGGTGTATGGATACCATAAGCAGATGATGGAGGAGGTGGAGGAGGAGTGATCGGAGACGGCGTGCCTTACGCCACCCACCTTACTCTCCTCCTATCCCCCACCCCCAATCCCTTAGACGGCCATGTTTGAGAGGGCGGAGGGGCTCATCAACCATTGCAAATGGCAGTGCCGCAGAATGGTGGAGGGGGGTGATGAAGCCAATCACTACGTCTATAAATCTAACACCGAGCGGTATCTTATGTGAGTGGACGAGCGTAATGTGCTTGTGTGGAGTGTCCGTGCGTGGACACCGGCTGAGTCCAGCCAAACTGGATCAATCAATCTTTTCAGGGAACCTTAAGAAGGACTCATTATTCAAGTGGTCTGCTGATTACTTTCATCCCCAAATCAAAACCTGAAACATTGTCCCATTTAGTGCTGGAACGAAAGACTTCCAGAAAATTCAGAGCATTCACATTCAGGACGAGATGCTGCTATAGACACAGCCTCCCTGTAGACTCTCATGGTCTATCTCTCCTTTCTCTCGCTTTGCTCTGTCTTATTTCTATCAGCCTCTCTCAGTCTCTCTTTCACTGCCACCTGGCAAATTCACAGTCCGCTCACGTCACATCGCTCTGCAAGGGCACCTGTGTCCTTCCCACCAAAAATTACAAAAAATACTGCTCACATTCCTGTGCCAACCTTTCCATTAGCAACATTACGAGATCATACCTAATCCTCTGCTACATAACCTTTTGGATGGCTCTAGCTTGTTGCCAACATGGGCTCAGAGTATGGGTAATTAGAAGGAGAAATTAATGAAAGATGCTCTTTTTGCGGAGAGAAGGGCAATGCTGATAAAAGAAGAGCAATTTTCCTCATTCAGTGCAGTTGAATTGTCCTCGACTCTAAATACACAACCGGGGGCTTGGCTTTGAAAGCACACAGGCTTTCTTTCTTTGTTGTAACTGCCAGTCATGTTAATGATCATTTCGGTAGGAATAATGTGATCAATATCAGACACAGAAGAAGGTTAGTGATTACAGGGAGGCTTGAGGATTATCAGCCAGTCTAACACCAGTGCCAGACATGCTGTGAGCCTGCTATGTTACATGTTAGACAGGCTTTCATACGAAATGGGAGGTGAAGTTAGCAGACGACGAATTACACAAAGTGCGGAGAGACTCCAAACACATCTGTCTTGTGTAGGCGTTATTCCACATCATGGTTGCTGTGTTACAGAGATTATTGGGCATAACCGTGTTTGCGGTGTTAGACGTTATGAGTTCTCATTACAGAAAAATAACTTACTTAAAATGATGTGCATTCCCAAGTAAGGGATATTTAAGGGAAGAGGCATACGGTAAAGCTGAGAAATCTTAAACAAGATAAATAAACACAATGAAGTGATCATTTATCGACTGCAGTGAGGGTTTGAAAGGCCATCTGCAACCTGCAGCCTCCTGAGAGCAGGACACTATTGTGTTCGACAGCAATGTTTCATCTACAGGCAATTATACATGCATCTCTGGACTGGAGTTTGCATGCAGCACTGATGAAGAGATACTTTAAATGAACAGGACGCGCGGTGGAAAAGCTGCATGTAACACTATTATAGAGTGACTGGGGTATAATGAGGGTGAATTCTCACAGAGGATTATAAACTTATACCATTCATTAAGATTCTCCAAATGTAATTTTCACATCCCTCACGCATTTGTATTACCTGGAATAGTGCGGACAAAGAGTGAAAGGCTAACACACAGATGAAAGGAAGAATGACATGTGACTTGTCATTTACTATTTTATCTGGGTGCTAATGAGGATACGGGGGCAGACTTTTCTTTGAATCCGTGTGTGGTGGCGCGAAAGGGCTTTATTTGTGCTCCTCCAAAACTACATTTGTGAGGTGCGGCAAAGATGCAGCACCCTTCCTTTTGAGAAAAATGGTTGTAACGCTGCTGGTCATGTGGAAGCATACAAAGCAAACGAGCATATGGTGAGGATACAGTCAACTCTCTGTGGATGAACAATTAACATTAGGTTGTTAATAAGTGGTCCCTGAGAGCCGCAGTGCATTACCATCAGAGGCTCAAAGAAGATGTACAATGGACTAGTGATTCAGCCGTCATTTTCTGCACTGACATCGAACGCACGAGTAATAAGCATGTGTGCAAACTCCTCTTCCTCAGTATGTGACAGGCCACTGCCATTTAGCCTTCTTGAATTTAAACGAAGACACTAAAAGGGGTTGAATTGTCGTGATGAGACACGGTAGCCTGCAATTGTTCTATAAATTCCATCTTAATGTCAAAATATTTAGTCTTTCCCTTTCCCTTGTGCTTTTAGACAATGTAATCTTGGTTCACTAAAGTCTAATAGAGTAAATG
Organism: Neogobius melanostomus; assembly: GCA_007210695.1. Taxonomy (NCBI): domain Eukaryota; kingdom Metazoa; phylum Chordata; class Actinopteri; order Gobiiformes; family Gobiidae; genus Neogobius; species Neogobius melanostomus. The sequence goes on from VHKM01000840.1 coordinate 629,559, forward strand.
CAGCTTACAACAGAGGGCCGTAAATTACAGTAATTGCCCAAATTTATGCCCATCCTCCTGTTGAACTGTAATGCGTATTTAATTTGTGCTTTAACAATAAATCACCTCTTCTTTAAAAGCTCAATAGTGAGACATCAGTTATGCTCAACAAATGCGTGTGTGGCTCACACTGTACACTAAAAATAACAGTATTTAGTGTGCAGTGGTGATGAGTGCTTAAGTGCTGCAGGCTATGATTTTCACCTGTTTGCTTTCCCTACACATTCGTACACAAATAGCAGTAGTTGGCAACTCTGCACCAGTTTCAGATTTTACTAGAGCCCTCGTCTTGAACCGGAAAGAAGTGTCTATGTCCAAGTGAAAGGTTATGATGGCACAGACGCGAGTTTAAACTGTTATTAAGCAGATGGTGCTTTCCTACAAGAAAAGCTCCAGTTCAGGCCAGCCCAGACCGACTCGGTCAGACAATAGGATTTTAGGGCCTTTGTGGTATTGTGGAGCCAAGTGGATGTTTCACAGGCACACAATGAGAGTGATTCATGGTTTTGCTCTCATACCAGCTAAGTGGTCCCAAACTGGAGAAGCCAGAACGTTTGCTGCTCTCCATCTCGATGTTAGGGACTGCACTTTCTGCCATGTGTTTCCTATTTATCCTGTAGTGAAGTCTCTGCGAACTGCCCATCACATATGGCTCTTCACATGTACATAAATGTGTAGATTTATCTCTGGCCTCCGTGTGTGAGAGCGCGCTGGGAAGCCCTCCTCTTTGACCCAGCGGGGCAAATGGTACGATCACAATGAGCAGGAATGTTTGCACTATTTCAAACATTGTCCTCGCTGCACTAAAGCCAAAGGGATGTCATTAAAGAAACGCTCCAGATGTGAAAAGCACGAAGGTGACGGGGTTCACTTCAAAGCAGATCTGTCTGACTGCTGGGATGTGCTGAGGGTGAAGCCTTATAAACCATGGACGGTTTTTTTTCTTTTTTTTTGAAGTGTCAGAGCACAGGTGCAGCATGTTAAAGCGTCATACGCAACTCCAAAGCTCATTTTGTCCTGTAAACTGACTCTTTAACATAGACTGGGTCCCGGACTTAAGGCCTTTGCGCGCCCCTCTTGCAAACGCACGAGCCATGAAATGAGTTGTTGTGGGGGCGCCCGCTTGTACTTGTGTTGTCCTTACCTCCGATGTTGGTGCGTTTGGTACAGCCGGCCTCCTCCGCCGGAGTTTCCAGGGGCCGTTTGCGGGAGTCCGCGCTGTCCGCCTCCATGTGCGGCTGCTGCAGGCTATGGAGGCTCGGGTTATTGGAGTATATTCCGTTATGGTCCACCGCTGCTCCGCCACCACCGGCCATCATCATCTTTCCCCGCGCCGAGCTCCAAATCAAAAATGCGCTATTTCCCCCTCAAACACCCCTGAACACAAACACGCAGGCACACACGCACACACGCCACACACCACACCAGCGCCTTCAGCACCACATAGCCCGGTAACGCGCACCGCGAAACCGACGGCAAGTTTTGCGGGGTTCGTTTCGCTCTTGAGGACGGTCTCCAAGGGGATCAAAATGCCAGACAACACCGGGCTCGGGGGTCTCTTCTTTCTACTGATCCGTGTTCCTCACAGAGCTAAATCTAAAAAAAGCCCATTGAGTGAAACGCGCACCTCTTTAACGCGCTCGCCGTCGTTCCAACAGCATGCTCCTTATTGTTGACGCGCAAAATCAAGCGGAACAATCCGGAGAGACGATTGGCCGTGAAAACAAGTGCTCTGCTCGGGGAAGGCAACTCGAATAAAAGATGTGCTCAAGTCATCTTTGCGGGCACACGCTCCTCTGTTGAAGTCCTCAGTCTGATAAGTGCAGCTGTTGTTATTGTTGCCTTTGTAGTTCCAGAGGGGAGAAGTATAGTTTGGGAGCAGCGCAGAGGACTACAGTGCCACTGACCGGTCAAAAGACGAGGCCAGCACGAGAAAAGACCAGCGTGGATCACTGGCGGACTTAAAAATAGCTTTCCCTGGAGTTACTTTGTTCATCTGTTGCAACTTTTTAAAGAGCATTAAATCACATCGCATTATTGTAACTGTTATCACCTGCATTCTCTTGCCTTTTCCTGTCCACTGCATCTTCCTTTTCGGAGATTCCCTGTTGCTACTGCCCTACAGGAAGGCAAAACAGTGTTCACACTTCATAGTCTTAACATTTAATTTCACTGTGCATTGGCAATGAGTGCGCAAAAGTAGGTAGGCTACATGGGGGAATGAAACAAGTTGTACAGACACGCCCCCACCAGCGGCAAGGGGGAAACACCTCCTGACCCAAAGTTGTTATTTATTATCTGCAAATCACTGTACACAATTTACAGCACATCAGCTTTACCCGTTTTGTAATTACACAAATCCCAGTGAGCATAGCCCTCATTACAGGTGAAGAATTTTCAAATTAACTGAGGATAACAGCATTTGTCAGTGCATTTATTAGCCTAATGAGCTCTTTCACGAGTTATGTTTACCACCACGCCTTGACATCGAACCTTTCAGTCTTTTTATACGGCACATGCGGTTTTATTCCCGAACCAGTGTGTTTATCGCAAACAGCACTTAATTAAATGAAGCTCTAATCGAATCCTTCGCATTTGGGACGTTTTTATGTGGCCAGTGTGCTGTCTGACTCACACAGATAAACCAAATGCACTTTGTCCTAATTGGAAGAGGTCTTCGCAGCAGTGTCCTCCTCTTCCTCCTCCTCCTCCTCCTCCGTCTCCTCCTCCTCCTCCTCGGTGACATCTGCCGGGGCCAGCGCTGACACCCGCTGGGAGAGCCGCTCCAGCACCAGGGCCGCGGTGCAGGTGAGACTGTGCTGTGGAGACGAGCAACACAACATTTGAGTCAGTGGTTTAAGGCGATTGGGGAAAGAAAAGGGAATTTAGGAGAAGTGAGGAAGAATGCTCTAAGATACTATCATAGCAGTTCACATTTTGTTCAATCCCTTTGATCGATTAATTGGTCTATTTAGCAAAACAACTCATCGTCTCAAACTGTTTGACATTTCAACATCACATTATATATGGACATTGCAATTTCTGCCAGTGAAATCACGAACCACATTGTAAAAAGTGTATTATATGGTCTAAACACCCATTTGTATATCCTGAAAGTCCTGCTGGTCAGCCTCTGTCCTGCTTCTGCGCGATCTTTACTCTCTGAAAATCATCATTAGAGCAGTCAGTCGATTAATTCTTTTAATTGGATAATTCACACTTTTGAGATTTGATTTATCACATGAATCAAAGTTTATTGTACTGTAATGTAATTATTATATTCATTATTTATACTAGGCTGATATAAAACGCTCTAACTTAAAGCATTTGCTCGAGATACAGGAGTGTGCTTGGTCATAATATGATGCGATTATTATGCGATCAATCCATGATTAATTAGTATACGTTATTACTATATTATTTACTATACTATATTTTGGTTAATCATGAATTAAAGGGATATTTCCGGATTTTTGACATTGGGCCTCATTTCCTAGTTGTGTTGTTGATGTCTGGAGATATTTTTTTCTTAAATTCATGCAGTTCTTATATTTGAAGAGCTTAGTGGTGCTAGGCTAATGCTAGGCTAACGCATCCTATGGTATCAGTTAGCCTGCATTAAAAACAGTCTGACCCACTCCACAGTGCACCTGAGGCAAATCACTTATAACGCCAGACTAACAATATAAATGTCTGTGTCAATACCATTTTGCATTTAAAATAACTTATATTTGAGCAGCATCAGCTTCGTGGCTGTAAGCTAACGCAGCGGCGGAGTGATCTGCGAGAAAATAGTCCCTCAAAATGCGGTAATTCCTGTGATTAAAGGTCAGTTATATTTCAAAAATTATTCTATTAACACAGACATTTATATCGTTAGTCTGGTGTTATAAGTGATTTACCTCAGGTGCACTGTGGAGTGGGTCAGACTGTTTTTAATGCAGGCTAACTGATACCATAGCAACGCATTAGCCTAGCATTAGCCTAGCGCCACTAAGCTTTTCAAATATGAGAAATGCATGAATTTAAGAAAAAAATATCTCCAGACATCAACAACACTCTGGATAACTAGGAAATGAGGCCCTATGTCAAAAATCCTGAAATATCCCTTTAAAGCATTAACTTTGACTGCCCTAATTGTGATATGATTTTTATGGCACATCACCCAACCAACCCCTAATGTAATCTTGGAACAGCCAAAGAAGTTTTTTACTATCTTAATCAGTAAAGCACCTGTGTATGTAAAGCGCTGAATAAATAAGTTTGATTTGATTTTAAAGAAGCATAATTTTATGTTGCTACTTTTAGAGTCATTTTTTATTAAGTTCTAAAGGGGAAAAGGGGAAATAATTGCCTTTATATGCCATATTACCATTGGGTGGAAAAACATTGCATAATTATAAAGTAATGTTATTTGTATTTATTACTATTATCAGCATTTTGTTTGTGTAAGCTCTCAGTCGTACAGGAGACAAAGGTTCTTGAGGCGTCAAACCTTTGTTCAGGGAGATTCAGTTGGCTTGTGGATACTGAAACTTGACAAACAACAAAGGTTGGTCTTCAAACAAATTGAGACCAGTTTCAGAACAAAGACGAGTTGTTCTAAGTTAAACCCCTTTCACTGGAGGTTGATACACTTACTGCAAAGAATAACACCATTAGTGCCACTGATGAAGCTTTTGGATAAGGAAAAAACATCCAACACTTAAACTACAGAGTACAAGAACCTTTGTCTACAATATTAGTATTATATTACCTTTTGTGTGGTAGCAACTTCCAATATACTTGTGTGTAAGTGTGGGGTTTATCCAAAACACTTTCACACAACAGCAAAACACAATCATTGCTAACTGCATTCGCTCTTCATTGCGGTGCAGCTTTCCTCCTCTAATTGGTAACAAAAGTTGTAGTTTATTGTAAATCCCCTCATTTAGTGCAGTAAAACAAGTTAATATGTGTAATTACATCACTTTCATTTTAACTACCAAAACAGGGGTAATCATAAACAGCATGAACCGCAAGACAACAAAGCAATCAAGGGCCGTGTTTTTCTGCCTAGAGCCAGCAGAGGTCAGCAACTACTTGACTCACTTAAAATTTGTTGCTGAAATAACACATTTTAGCTCATGAGCAAGCCCTTTTGTGCTCTTAGTAACACAAAACAGACTCAGATATTGACACAACACAGAATGACAAGACGATGAAACAAGGGCCATGGCATGTGCTTAGTGTGTACCTGTAAAATGTGCAGGCCCTTGAGCGTAAGGACAGCCAGTTCTTTCATCCCATCCCCTGTTAAATCTAAGTAGATGATGGACAGTAGAGGACTCTTAAAGCTCCGCCTCCACTGCAGCTGAAACTGCCGTCCCCTCCGCTCGCTGCTGCCTGGTATTTGTAACAAAGAAGTTCCTGCAGAGAAGGAGGGGGAGAGTCGTTTTTTGTAACACAGAAACACACTAGAAAGGAGTGCATTGGATAAACACGCTATATTACCAGTCTGAAAGAAAGGTTGTTTCTGAGAGGATTAAAATGATTTACCTTGATACCACAAATCATTTTGCAGCTTTACTTTTTGATTAAATGATTATAATGTAAGTATGTAATAAATCAGATGCGCTTATATTCACTTCAGAAATCTCATAATCCAAAACGAGCAAGACTATCTTCACACCCCGACCTTCAAGTTGCTCCAGTTGCAGGAGGTGGAAAGGGTGGAAAATGATTGCACTTTCATATTTGGTTTTGAAGTCAAAGTGCTCCATGTGGCGTCACTACATGACAGAGCAGTGGATACAGCACAGGTTTAGTAACTCTAAGGTTCAGGGTTCAAGCGCTGTTGATTCTGTGGTATTCTCTTTACTAACTGTAGTGATCGCAGCAAAATAAAACACAAATAACACAATCTGTGCTTTATCCTTCTTTAAGGATGTACGGGTGAAGAGCAGGGAGAGACATTCAACAAATTATTAGAGCCGGGTCTGGAACCCACAACGTTAAGGACAGAATAATGTTCTACCGACTGTGCGCCAGCCATTACCACTCGACTATCGGCTGCACGTAGGGTTGGGCGATGTCCCCTTAATTGGCAGTTGACGATGTTTACAGTGAACCATCGTGATAGACGATGATATCGTCCAACTCTCATTAGCATTTTTTAAATACATTTACATAGCCTATATATAGGCTGAATTTTATTTATGTTAGGAAAAATGTGAGAATGCAGGATAAATGTATCTAAACTAAACATGATCTGAACAGAGTCATGGAACACGAATTTTGCAATAGAAATGCGTTAAAACTCGACTTATTCAGAGCGTCATCTGCTCCTCAATAACAAGGCTCTTATCACACTAATACAGCTGTAATTCGGAGCTTATTATTTGCATTTGCTCAATTTTAACGTAATGTTTAAGAAACAGTGGGTGAACGGGACAATATTTAGAAGTTTGCGTCGTAGCCTACGTTATTAAAGCTGCTCCACGCGCCACTCGGTCCGTGTGCTCGTAGCCTCGTACCTCCGCGCCTCTTTCTCTCCTCTCTCGGTCCTTCGTGAGAACATCCAAACCCATGCGTTCTCAGCTCTGATGTGAGATCCATCGCGGCATTTTAAAACTGTTTAGTTTCCGTACGAAAAACAAAGCAAAACCATGCGGTGTTAAACAGTAGCTGCTTTTAGCGAGAGAGAGAGAGAGAGACCCGTGCCTCAGATATAGAGCAGCGATGCGTCTTTAGTTTAATAATTACGGCTAACACATCATGTCTTCGGGCTTCTGGCAGGCTACTTAAACTAACGTGCATATTAGCTATATTCAAGATTTAATTTACAGTACAATCCCAGCGAAGTTTGTAGGTTTACAAGGCCCACAGAAGATCAGCGCGTGTTTCTGACAGGAGGGGGTATGGCATCGTGATGTTGCTCATCCATCACGATGGACGATGATATCGTCCATCATCCCAACCCTAGCTGCACGCTGTCTTTTTGAACATCATTTGTTATTTATTTCAATGTTTTCTATTTTTATTAAAGACAGGTTAATACGCAAATCTGACTTTTTCGAGCTTTTTACCGTGTTACAATGTTCTCTATTAGGGGTTGTGTTGTGCATCTTCACCGGTGGCTTTTCTTAGCAACGCGGCAGTAGCTCCAAAGAAGCTCCTCCTGTTCCCAAAAAGCTCCTCCCAAGGTCTACACCAAAACGATTGCTGAGTGCAGCTCGCAAGCTCGTTTGTCCATGAGTTATTTAGTTTTGAATTAAATGTAAGTAACACTGACTTTACAAGGTTTTGTGATTTTAATGAGAAATTGCAAAGTCATCACATGCTTCAAATAATTGTTAGTTTACATAACTTCTTTACACCTGTCTGTATAGTATTTACAGAGTACTGTACATGCATTTAGTAAAGATTAAACAAATGACTTACCTGTCCGTATGTCCCCAGCAGCACTTCTTTTTGTCCATCAAAATCGAGGTCAATGACAAGAGCACAAAGCACTGCGTCCCACTGATCACTTTCTGCGAGGCACGTGGAGTGCGCCAGCCCATGATCCTGAACATCTCTGAAAAAAACACACTTCACATGACTAGACTATTAAAGGTTAACTGCAGTAGCAAGGTATATGAGTATACAGTAAGTGCACCTGTAGACTACAGTCAGCTCGATGGTACTGGTCACCAAGAGGTTGTAGCCACTCATTTCCTCCCCTACAAAAGGGATGCATGTTATTCGAGAATAGTATAATGTAACTTGATGTATTAAACAATAATAGTCCTGCTTCAAACCTTCAGTTTTTGTGGTAGGTTCACTTTTACAGCTGAGTGGGAAGAGCAGCACTGTAGAAATTGGACTGTCAAAGTGGACGCGCCAGCTCTGCAAAATCTCTGGCACACACAAAACACAGTGCAATACAAAGCAATACATCTTCTCCAGAGCATTTAGTTTGAAGTGAAGAATATACAGTGGGTGGAGCAAGTATTGGATGTGTTTGCATTTTTCTCAGAAAACATATTTCTAAAGGTGTTATAGATATTTTTTGTTATTGTTTGGTTTTTTTGCCAAAGGTTGTGAACAACCCAAGTAAGTCAAACATGTAAGAAATCTTACACACATTTTGCTATGTCTAGTGTGTGTGGGGGTGGGGGGGGGGGGGGGGGGGGTGACCGATACCTGATATGTGTCACCAAGAACCAGAAAACAGAGCAATAATATTAATTTATTCCATAAAAGATGTCTTTTACATTTTTATCATTTATTTGGCTGAAACAACCAAGTCCTTTAACGCTGTCCAGGATGTATAGGGCTGTCTATCTTTTCACTTTCTCATAAAAACAAATTCTGGTGGTTTTGTGGGCCTCTTCTTACTATTGACTTTGTATTTGTACAGTATTTGTAGTAGACTTTATTGTCTCCATGGGGAAATTTGTTCCTCCTCATTTGACCCATCTCTGACCTAGTGCCTCAGGGAAACCTATCAGGGACAGTTTCCAAAGGATTCAAGCCAGGTGATTGGCTGGGCCATTCAGAGAGTTTGATTTTCTATCCCGACAGTTTTAGACTCCCCAACTCCAAACCTCTCTGTAGACATGGTGTGGTTTTGGTGATACGCAGTACCAAGTGCTTTGATGTCTTTGTATCTGCAGACTACTTGGATTGTTACCAATATCTGGGTAAAATGAATGTCAATAACATTTTAGAAATACATATACAGTGGGTTGCATAAGTATCGGCCCCTTTAACTTGTCGACATATTGCCACACTATGGACCATAAACATACATTTATTTAATTGAAATTTCATATGAAAGACACACACACGAGGTGACACACAATCGTAAAGTGAAATGAAATGTATACATGATTTTGATGTTTTTTTATAAATAAAAAGTGGGATGTGCATAGGTACCGGCCCCCCTTTCAAGGAAGACTTCATTTAGTCATCGGGTCAACATGTGATCATTCAGAAATCTTCAATCACTTCACGATTGTGTGTCACTTAGTGTGTGTCTTTCACATAAAATTTCAATTAAATATATTTATGTTAATGGTCCATAGTGTGTCGATAAGTTAAAGGGGGCGATACTTATGCAACCCACTGTATCTTCTAAGAAACACGCGTCCAATTCCTATTTTACCCGCTGCATAAACTGAGGAGACATTTTAAAGGGGGGGTATTATGTAAAATTGACTTTTTCAAGCTTTATATCATATTATAATAGTTATTATGTAATTCCCTCATTAAACACATGCCTGGAGTGTTGCCTTGGCTCATTCACATATTTTTGAGTAATCAGTAAAAACTTAGACGGCAGCCATTTTAGGTGTAGCTATGCCTCAGTCCTCCTAGGAACGCCCCCACCTCCTGGAGACGCCTCTGGACCTTTTGTCACCAGCCAAGCCACCAACCACTGCTCCTCAGCTCAGCAGAGCCCCCTCCCCGCACAGTAGTGTTGTTTAGATGCCACAGCAGTGTGCTGAAGGGGGCGTGTCGGAAAGCTTCTTAAAGAGACAGAGGCCTATTTCAAGACGTTCAGTACAGCCATTTTGAGAGAGCAATTTTATTCAAGGCAGTTATTTTTAATTTACTGCATATACAGACCAACAGAAGGTTACGTCATCATTGTAGTATGCTATAGACTGGTGCTAAGTGATTGAAAAAAGCATAATACCCCCTCTTTAAAGCTTAGCCGTACCTGGTCCAGTCTGATCTACCAGAGCTAGTCCGACACAGCCGCTCTGACAGCCGAACGCAGAGAGTCTCCGGCCCTCGTCTGTACTCAGCATGTCTAACCACAGGACACTTAAAGGCAGAATTCAGAATCACATGGTTATTTTTGATATACAGATCAACTGCTGTGAAACAACATGACTCTGTCCCTGCGTAATATATAGACATCCAACATGTTTTTGCCTGGTTAGTTCAGGTTTAAAGTGAAATAGTTTGGTCAAAATAGGCTTTTACACATGGCTTGAATTTACTTAGAGAAGATTGTTTGTTTATTCTGAGCTTTTTTAACTACATATTTTTTAAAATTTAGAAAAATGTTAATGATTTTCTTGCACACAAAGGCACTGCATAAGAGACAAAGACTGACTTGCTGGGCAGCTGTTCCAGTTCGGGGAAGAGTCTCTCGACTGGCTGCTCCTCAAACTGGTGCAGGGAGGCGTTCTGTCGATACACAAGAGACCAGATGAAAGAAAAGGCTTTCTTTATTCTCTTTGTGAAGCATCTTCTGCAGAATAAGGACTCTGAATTCCCACAGTTTTAATCTTTCCACTCACTGGCAAATATGTGTAAATACGTTAAAATGTTGATTTATGTACAACAGAGAAATGGCAAAAGCTTGAATCTTGCTGAAATGTTCACATAATTCCCACAGGTTTATGTAACCTCTTTGTAAAGGTGAATCCTCTGGTCATGGCCGCAGAGCAGGAACACTGTCTCTTTGCCTCCATCGTCACACTGCACTCTGGAAGACAGGATTCAGTATTCAGAGAGCCCCACTTATGTATTCCATTCTGTCAGATGGAGACATGAGTTTGAGTGACATGTTTAATGAGGATCTTATTCACACTCAGCCTCACTCACTCTGTGTGGTAGAGCTGGAAGGGTGTGAACTGCAGCTCCAGATTGAGGCAGCTCTCTGTACACACAAACACAGCGTCATGAGCTGAAGCATCTGTCAGAGCCGCCGCAGCTGCCTGACCTCCTGTCTCACTCACGTGCAATAGACTCCAGGTTGAACTCTGATCCCGGCTCATAGTCACAGTAGATGTTCAGGAAAGGAGTGGCTTTGTCACCGGAGTCCTGCAGCAGAAAGCGATGGACAACTTAAAAGGAATTTGGACTAATCTGATGAACATTGTGTGAGATTTGTGATTAGAAAATTATTGTTGTTACATTTTTACAACATACATCTTCTGTAATATTGAAATCATCATGTGTTGAATGAGTTTACAATGAGTGAGAAGGATTTGCAACATCCTAAAATTGCAACATCCTATAATTTGCACCATGTTTAATCCCCAACTCTTATGAAAGCCTCAGTTACTCCACAAAGATTAAATCCATTTCGCAAGATGGGAGTTGTTCCATTGACACATCGTGGTTTTGATCAAAAGAAGACGATTTCTGTTTGAAGTCAATGTCTTTCTACATAGAAACTGCACGACGACACTGAAACGTACCTTTATGAATGTGATTCCAACCACCAGACCTCTTTTCGGAGGAGACTTGATGAAAGCGTCGATCGATACGATTTCAGCATCAACTAAAGACAGAAAAAACTTAGACTTTCAGCACTAATCATCAAACACTCTATGAGCTAGAGGCACGACATAGAAACAGTTTATGACAATCTAAACAAGAGAAGACTTTCAATCAAGCAGCTGATTATATGTTCTTACACTGAATACATACATTTAAGCTCTCCTTTGACATTATTATGATTCATAGAGAAAGAAAGGTTAATTCTGTTTGATTAATTATGAGTCAAAGCGTTAAATGTTGGGACTTCTGTAACCATAATGGCAGTGACTGTGGCCGCAGCAGCCCGGTTTTCCTCCCACTTCAGCAGCCTTTTTTTGTGCATATTGTCAAATAGTAACTCACTGATGATGATTTATTGCTGCGGATGAAAAAGTGAGTTGCTAAACTGTATTTGGTGTTTTTTAAGGACAATGACAAATAAACTTCTATTCTATTCGAGGTTTAGCATTCTGATGATTCACACTTTTTAGCCTCGTCTCGGTCTGAAGTTTTGTGAAAGTGTGACTTGCAAGAAAAATACTTTAAAAATTTATAGTGAACAATATGTTTGGATCCGGTTTGAGAGAAACGGAATATCAATTCTCTGTATGTACTATACACAAGAAGTGGAATTGACAAGATGACTTTTTTTATTATTGTGCAATGTATTAAAAAGAGATCCAGGTTGACACCCGTTTGGACATCAATTTTAGGGTACAAAGTCAATGAATGGGGGCAACTACAGGTGAAACTAGGAAAATTAGAATATTGTGTTCATTTATCTCTGTAATACAACTTAAAATGTGAAACTTTTGATGATTATGGCAGTCCAAATATTCTAATTTTCTGAGATGTTTTATTTGGGGGGGGGTTTTTTACAAGCTGCGAGCCATAATATCAAAATTATATCAAATAAATGCTTGATATGTCTCACTTTGCATGATGATTTTGGCTCACAGCTTGTAAAAAACCCAAATTCAAAATCTCTATATTGTGGCTCAAAGTGTCTCCTTTCATCAGCTAATTAATCCCTGAGACTTTAAATGGTCTGGTTCAGTAGAATTCACCATCATGGGAAAGACTGCTGACCTGAGAGTTGTGCAGAAAACTAAATTTGGAGGGAAAGGCTCAAAAGGAAATAGCAAAAGAAGTTGAATGTTCTCAAAGTGCACATTAATAGAAAGTGGAAGGAAAAAGGTGCACGAGCCGCAGGGATGAGCGCAGTCTGGAGAGGACTGTCAGGAAAAGGCCATTCAAAAGTATGGGGGACCTTCACAAGGAGTGGACTGAGGCTGGAGTCAGTGCATCAAGAGCTTCCACACACAGATGGATCCTGGACATGGGCATCCTGGTCTTCCATAACACCTTAGCAGTACCACAGGCTGAGAGCATCCATGGCACACCGCATTGAGGCTATGTATGTACTATGTATATGTATGTATGTTTTGAATTTGGGGTTTTTACAAGCTGTGAGCCAAAATCATCAAAATTAAAACAAACAAACAAAGGCTTGACACAGGTCACTTTGCATGTAATGAGTCTATATCATATATTAGTTTCACATTTTAAACTGAATTACAGAAATAAATTAACCTTTTAAAGGGGGGTATTATGTAAAATCGACTTTTTCAAGCTTTCTATCGTGTTATTATGTCATTCCCTCATTAAACACATGCCTGGAGTGTTGCCTTGGCTCATTCACATATTTTTGAGCAATCAGTAAAAACTTAGACGGCAGCCATTTTAGGTGTAGCTATGCCTCAGTCCTCCTAGGAACGCCCCCACCTCCTGGAGACGCCTCTGGACCTTTCGTCACCAGCCAAGCCACCAACCACTGCTCCTCAGCTCAGCAGAGCCCCCTCCCCGCACAGTAGTGTTGTTTAGATGCCACAGCAGTGTGCTGAAGGGGGCGTGTCAGAAAGCTTCTTAAAGAGACAGAGGCCTATTTCAAGACGTTCAGTACAGCCATTTTGAGAGAGCAATTTTATTCAAGGCAGTTATTTTAATTTACTGCATACAGACCAACAGAAGGTTACGTCATCATTGTAGTATGCTATAGACTGGTGCTATGTGATTGAAAAAAGCATAATACCCCCTCTTTAACAATATTCTAATTTTCCGTGTTTCACCTGTACATGTTTCTCCTTGATTATTGTGTCTATTGCAGAAGTAAAAGCACATATTTATTCACTGAATCAAAGTCGGCCAGTCGAGACCCCTTACATGTGTGTTTCATGTTCTTCGAATGTAGGGAAAGGAAATCATTGGCTGCCGTAGAGTCGAATAGCCGACAGTCTTAGGCCAAACAAAGCTCGGTTTGATCAATGTAACTCGTCGCACAGGACGTCGGCACAGAACACATAATACTGCCTCCGAGCAGCTTCTCTGTGTGTAAGACACGCTTCATTTCCTCACTCACACAGCTGATATCACAGTGAATATTCAAACAGATTAATTAAAGTTCACGAGAGGAAGAGAGAGCGCTTTCCATTTTACAGCCTATTAGTTTTATCATTAGTTTGTTATTCTGTCATCGCAGGCAAACATAATGCACCACAGACGCGCGGCAAAAAGTTAATCTACTTTTTAATTGATCGGGAGAGAATTTCAAAAAGTTTGGAGTAATTTCTATTCAGAACAAAGATAACATTGACGTTTTAATAATCGGGATGTAACAATATTGTTTAATGTCTACATGCTGATAGAATTACTTAGTGTTATGGTTCACTAACTAAATATGGCGTTCTGAAAACTTCTGAAAACTTGGAAAAAGGGCGTTTCAATGTGATACCGACTCCATTTGACTGATACATTGATATACCTTTAAAGTGCACATTTTATTTTACTTCTGGAAGTTTCTAACACGTTGATTAAGAAACGCTCGGTTAGACTTTATTGATCCACAAGGGAAATTGTGTTGTCACAGTAGCTCAAAAAGTAATGTTAATGTAATAATTATATAGAAAAGATGCTCATGTACATAGTGGGAAGGGGTGGTGATGTTAAAACTTTTCTCCAGTTCAGCTTTACCCAAATCTAAAAGGTTACAGCCTATATCATTTGAAAGCTATAGACCTACAAAACTCATCTAAACAGATAATTTTCCTCGTGTTGTTCCCACGTTGCCGTCACTTTTTGGACTTTCGTTTTCATCACTTTTTTGCCACATTTTCATTTCCTTTTTCACAATTTTCTGTTACTCATTTGTTGCTCTTTTGTTGCTCTATTGTCGCTTTTCTGTTGTGTTTTAGTCAGTTTTCTGTTGCGTTTTCGTCACATTTTTCTCACTCTTTTGTTGCGTTTTCATCCTCGTTTTTGTCGCTATTTTGATACTTTTTTCAAGAAGCTTTTCGATTTGGGTAAAGCCAAACTGGAGAAAATGTGCGCGGTTCAGGTGGGGTCACAGTGAGATGGGAGAGGGCCTAATGTAAGGGGCTGGAAGGGAGGTTTGTGTCATTTGTATTGCCATTGTTAGTGAACAGGTTCTCAAACTAAGAATTTTCTTCAGATCAATCGTGCAACATGAAACATAAAACATATAATATAAAGCTTGGTAGATAAATAATACACTATAAAAGCTATAAGAGCTTATAAAAGCTGTAAGACTATAAGGGCATGCATAAAGTGGATTAAAATAAAATATGATAAAGACAACAAAGGACCGATAAAACACCTGAAAAATCCGTCTGCCTGTGCAGCGCTCTCGCAAACGTTCCCAAACGGCTTGTACAGTTGCTCTTGCCATGTTAGATTTTGGTATAAGTGTTCAGTGTAACGTGTTCAGTGTAACGTGTTCAGTGTAACGTGTTCAGTGTAACTCCGCACTCGCCTCATTTAGCCCCTGTGGTTATTTCCTGTGGGCTAATCTCAAATCCCCGGTTTATAACAATGATCCACAGACACTGGAAGAACTGCAGAATAAAATCTGAACTGAACTTGACGATATACCAGTCAACATGCTTGAAAGAGTGGAACAAACTTTCAAAATGGTCTGAATCGATGTATTGACTATGGGGACAACTTTTTCAAAACAGTGTAAAATTTAATCTCCAATGTTGTGTGAGAGGCAAAAAAATAACAGTTTTTTTTATACATTTCGCAAAGCTGCCGAGCATCTCGACTGTGGAGTAAACTCCAAGCCCAAACCAAAACCAACTTTTTGATTGATTTTTTGCTATTGTCTGTCTAAGACTCATGGTTTACTTTAGCTTTTAATCTATACAGAATCTAGACAGTTTTTATGTAACTTCTTATTACTCATATCCGCTTACTGTGACGCACTTGGCACAATATGTGTGATTTACCTACTAATATTCAGTGTTGGGAATAACGGCGTTTAAGTATAACGGCGCTACTAACGGCGCTACATTTTCGGTAACGGAGTAATCTAATTAATTACTCTCCCCATCGTTACAACACGGGGAGACGCACCTTTCCCCTCCTCTCTCTCTCTGCGCCTTTCTTCTCCGCTCCCTGCTCCTCGCTCTCCACTCCAGAGACACTACAGCCCGCTAACTTTCTGTTAGGGCATGTAAACATATATTTGCTGATGATTGTTTTACGTTTTGCCTGATGAATGAACAGAGAGACTTGCACAATGCCTGTGTGTAAAGTCTGCCATGATCGTTGGCACATGTTTCTTTTACTCCTGTTCCTCCCCATTCTCTTTGCCGTATTCTTACATTAATAAAACAGCGGCGCAAATACTCGCGCAAATACGGTCACAGGGGCCTCCCCCACTCTACCCCCATTCAGTTCATTCAGTTACTATGAACATCTTCTACATGATAGTTCATAAATACAAACACCTGTCTGTTCTGCTCAGTTCAACTGACTTGTGAAAACTGCTAAAAATAAATAAATTAAAAAATCTTTGACATATGGCAACTTTTATTTTTTTTTTACAGTAACGCATAAAAAAAAACGTTACTTTTCCCTGGTAACGAGTTACTTTCATTATAGAGTAATTCAGTTACTAACTTGGTTACTTTTGGAACAAGTAGTGAGTAAGTATAACTAATTACTTTTTTACAGTAACGTTCCCAACACTTCTAATATCGAGTTGGCTAAACATAAGTCAACAAATAATGTTAAAGTTGCGCTAACTTGTGACTTGATGACAGTAGCCTAGTCAGGGAAACCAATGTTCACCACAAATTATACAAAACATAGATCCAGCAATTTGGTGGGACATGAATGGACTTTATTTTTTCTAAATCACTGAGTATAATAACATATCATAGTGTTTTGACACCAAATGGGTTGTCAATCATGTCGGATTAGTTAGACAAGTTATTAACCCCACAACATGAACTTTTCTACATTTACTGAAGATCTGTGTGGTACTATTGGGCAGAAAGGCTGTGCAGTAGAACTAAAAGTGGGGCATGTGGTCACCTATGAAGCAGGTGTAACACGGCACTGATGAGAGTGGTACCTGGGATGTAAGTGAATTGCACCTCCTTGGCCACAGGGCGCACTTTCTGCTGCAGCTCCTGGTATCTGAAACACACCACCTTCCCCTTGAGAGTCGCGGCCAGCAGCTCCTGCTCCCCGGCCTGACACAGCCCGTACATGTTACTCTGCGAGGGGAAGCGGCTGAAACTGTCCTCCACGAACGGATACGGCTCTCGGGACATGATGACAGAAGAAATACTACATCAGTGGCAAGTGAAAGCATCTGCTGTCGTCTACTCCCCAAACACCATGGCAATAACAAGTCCACGTGACAGTGAAAATGTCACTCATGCGATTAAAGTTGTCCTCGTAAAAGCCTTGCAAACTCCGAATAGTTGATGAGTTAGATGGCGAGTTTAATACTCATTTACATGTTGAAATTAAATGTGTTCAAGTCATGGATCTAATGTAATATCGGTCGAGTTTGCAACAAAAAAAAAGTCCTCCTTTCAATGAGAGAAGCACAACATCCGCTTTCGGCAGCGCTGCGTTCGTAAACTAGTAACTTTAGGACTTGTTGTAAAAACTTTGACCGCTACAAAAGTGTATGGACTCAAAAATATGCGAAGATGCGCTTCTTGTAGGGACTAAAACGTGCTATATGTTAACAATACATTTTCTATGAAAATTAAATTAAATAGAATAGATTAAACAAAATGAGTGTTATAAAATCAGGGTGCCTTCAAACGCAGCATCAAATGGTTTCTATTTCGTTGGTGATTGGCTGCAGATCCAACCCACTTTACGGGCATTTCTGCCACCTACTGGTAATTCTCTAACACAGCCGAGTTTGCAATGTTTGTTTCGAAGGAAGTATTGGAGAAATGCATCCCTAAATTGTGTCAGTAAAAAATATTGGTACGGACGTGATCATAAAATACAAAAGGAAAAAAATATATAAATATGCCTTATACACTCATTGTAGCGAGGACATCTCTCCACCAGGTGTCAGTAAAAACGTTTACGTTTTAATGGCACACGGTGATGGTCAAAACCTGACAGACCTACACGGAGACCTAAAATCTGATCGCAGTTTGATTGGTGAAATAAATCTCTACTTATTTTGTAGAGTAAGGGTGCTGTTGACATTCGAGTGGTTTAAGCTGCTGCACATACGCAGAACATTACTACCTCTGTAGTGTTGTGAATTTGAGTCCTCGCTTTGATTATTTACTGAATTGTCTCTCCATTCTCCTCACCCTTAAATGTTTAATAGAAGTTAAAGCACAGTTTGTGCTATTTGTGTTTTAATTTCTTTAATTACTTCAGAAAACAATAAACAGTTAACTGGATTAGAACCCTAGACCTTTGAGTTACTGAACTACATGGACAGCACTTTGACTCCAAGTCCAAATGTGGAGGAGCAATCATTCTCCGGCTGGTTCTTTAGCTGGGCCTGGTTGAAGAGAAGAGTGGAGACATTTCAGTTGCTCGAAAAATCAAAATCTGCACTGGCTCATGTAGAACCGGGAGATTTGGAATCTCCGATTTCTGAAGAGAATGTAAACGCATCAGATATGATTGCTGGGTTATCTGATTTCTCAGGTATTTTTTTTATTTTTTTGGACCATGTAAACATAGTGATGGTTCCCCCTTTCAGGCTTTAGAGCTTTGGAGCTGCGCTCTGCGCTCTTTAAAATAATATGAAAATATTCCCAAAGAAAATGCCATGAAATACAAAAAGAAACAATTGTGAAGAATAAATTACACAAAACACAAACTATATTTGTTTATGAGAAAAAAACTTTTGCCACTTGAAGATTTACTCACAGTGGAACACATACTTATAGTTTTACTCAAGAAAGAGTACTTATTCTTCATTAAATTATTAGTCAAGTAGAAGTAAAAAGTTCTGTAGTTACTTCTGCAGTTACTTCAAAAGGTTACTTTTACATTTAATTGAGTACCTACTCCCTGGTCAGGGGTAACTTCCTCTGTTAGTATGTGTGTGCTTTATATTGTTATATATATAGTCTATATATAGAGTATATGGTTGAGAGGTAGGGTACACCCCCACTTCTCCTAATACCACCTGCTGCTAATCCATTTGCAGGATTACTGTCCACTGTAATCACTCATCCTGCACCGTGACACACCTGCACGTACAGCACATGGCTTTGAGTAAGTTGTTTTTATTAACTTTAACTAACACATTTAAGAATAAAGATCACTCCTTAAAGCTGGGGTACCTGATTTTTCCTGTTCAAACAGTGATATTTTTTGTTGTGGCCCAAACTGGCTCTAGCTCTCACGGTCCCTCCTGTGTATTCAAATTGTTCAAAGAATGTAATTATATGCACATTTCACACCCATATACACCATTGAGTGGTGACAAAGTGAAGCAGGGGCGGCCACCCCCAAGATAAATTCCACTCATTTAGATTAGACTTCTATCATCCATTGCTCAATAAAACTTTAGGTGAAGACAATACAGCAAGGTCTGTGTTTTGCTGTGTTTGCAACATACTCTGAGGTGGCAAAAATAAATGCATTCTACAACACCAAAAACTCAGGTACCCCAGCTTTAATTGCCCCTTTTTGTTTCTTGAATATTAGATATCCACATAAGTGAGTGTTATACAGCACTGGTACAAAAGATTCTTTAATTAAATGTTCAGATAATACACTAGCACCTGCACACTCTACAACAGGCCAGCAAAATACAAATGTGTGAGTAATCTTTAACGAAAAAGCATTACAGTCAAATTAAACTTTGCAGCAAACTCAGAAAACACTGTGAATTACTGGAAGAAATATAGCCCAGTCATACAAAACCAAATTGAAGTGTGGAAGCCAGTGTAGTAAGTCAGTGGGAAGAAAAAGTAAGTACACCATTTGGAATTTCTCACATTTCTGCCTACATAGGTCATAAAATGTGGTCTGATTTTCATCAAAAATTATAAGAATGATTAAACAGTGTCTGCTTAAACTAATACCACCCAAACATTTACATTTTATCATATTTTTATGGGCCATAACAAGTACACATTCACAGGAGAGCGTGGAATAAGTGAGTACAACCCCTGAATCTCACTGAACAGTCATTGCTGCAAAAGAAGGGTCAGCCAGCTATTTAATGCAGGGGTTCACTTACTTATTCCACACTGTTGAGAATTTCTCAGGTCTTTCTGCAAAATATCTTGATAAACCTGTGAATTGATTTTTCTATTGATGATGGCACGTTGTCCAGGCCCACAACATGATTCTCCCTGCACTTCACAGTGAGGGTGGGGTTATGATGTTGCTGTTCCATTATTCCTATACACATGACGTTGTGTGTTCCGCTAAAAAAATCAACTTTGGGTTAATCAGTCCACAGTATATTGTTCCAGTAGTGCTGTGGAGCGTCCAAGTGCTCTTTCGCAACCCAAAGTTGAATAGGGAGGAACACACAACGTCATGTGTGGAGGAAAAATGGAACAGCACATCAAAACCCTCTCCTCACTGTATGTAGTACGGTGCAGGAGAATCATGGTGTGGGGCTGTTTTGTTTCCTCAGGGCCTGGACAACGTGATATCATCAATAGAAAAATGAATTCACAAGTTTATCAAGATACTTTGCAGAAAGACCTGAGACATTCACAACAGCGATAAGTGAGTGATCCCTTGTATTAAACAGCTGACTGACCCTTCTTTTGCAACAATAACTGCTTTTCTGTCATTGCAGATTAGACGCACTTATTCCACGCTGTGAATGTTTACATGTTATGGCCCATAAGAATATGATCAAATGTAAATGTTTGGATGGTATTAGTTCAAGCAGACACTGTTTAATCATTCTTATGATTTTTAATGAAGATCAGACCACATTTTATGACCTATGTGGGCAGAAATGTGAGAAATTCCAAACGGTGTACTTACTTTTTAATTTAGTTTATTTATTTATTTATTTTTTGAGCAGTTTACATTTTAACAACATTCACATTCACATTATTCTATTACAGGACCTAAAAAAAAAGGAGTAGCCTGAAGCCAGAAGCTTATATACACGCCTACCCCGTAATCCATATAATAAACATTTACATTTCACGGTGATACTGCACAATCTGTCTGTATCCAAAATAATAATTCAGAATAAAAGAAAAATCTAAATTCCAGAGGCGGGTAGTACTCAATTACATTTAGTCAAGTACATGAACTTGAGTAACTTTTAGAAGTACTCAACTTCTATGTATTTTATCCATACATACTTTAACATTTTTACTGTACTCTTGCGTGAATAAAAATAATAGTTACATTTTCCATCTGAAGAAAAGCTTCAAAACAGCATCAAAAAACAACATTTACCTATGGATTACTACATTACTACATTTTTCTTCCCACTGTACATCATGACAACAGCAAACCTACAGTCAAGTTTGGAAATTACTTTCGTGATGTGGAGCTGTTCATAAACACACAGCAAAGGAAACTCTAAAATTGGTTTTAGAGAAATAAAATCAAGATTCTAAAATGACTGAATGTATCAGATTTGTGCAATGCTTGTGACCAGGAAGGGCCCTGAAGCATCCTGTCATTTCACCTTATTCCTTATCGCATAATTTATGAACATCTTTGGGTTTGATTTCTTTGCATGTGAGGATTAACTTGTGTGTCTTTTGTAGAAAATTCTTTGACAATCGCACCTTTAGCACCAGTTTTTAAAAATCAACAATAAACTTCTATCTGTAAAAAATATTTATTGTATACACAGACACTAAAACAGGGTATATCACAAACACATGGCAGAAGAATAGGGCTGTATTTCGTTCAACGATACCACTGTTGTATCAGAAAAAGGTTTAGGTACTACAGATATATATGAAAAAAGGATAGGTATCAAGAACAGGTACAGAAACTAGTAGAAATAATTTCTTTAGAGACCAGGTTTTGATGGGACAGCACTAAAGAAAGTTACTTTGTCGTTTCAGTTCAAATAAATGATACAAATGTATTCTTGTATAGACTGCAATAAAATGATTGTTCTATTTTAGTTTTAGTATTGAAAAAAAGTATAATTCAGGTATTGTAAACCAAGTATTGTTAAAGTACTGGTACCCAGCCCTACAAGAATGTATACATAATTAATGAGTTATAACATAAAAACACACCGTTTGGATATTTCATATATTCATTTGGTTAAAATGTGATAAAAGATTTCAGAGGCGCAATAAAAAACACACATTTGACCAATAGAAAGAATAATCACTGACAAGTTGACGATTAAATCATCAATTGCGGCCATAATAAATTGTAGGTGAATGATGGTAGTGGTCTGGGGGGTGGTTATGGTGCGGGTGGCACACAGCAGATTATTTCTCTGTGTTTGTGTGTTTGTGTGTTTGTGTATGTGCGCGCTGAGTGATTGAGGCTGACAGCAGCCTCTGTATTGCTGGCTGGCCGGCAGATTTAGCCGACCTGTTTTAGACATCCTAATCTGGATTAACAGCAGCAGTGTGTCAGTGGGGACGACTGCCACCCTCACACGTTAACACTTCACCTGTTTCTCCTGCGCTCACTCTGCCTCACCTCCACAACTGCTTCCCAACGTTTACTTTACTTTACAGTCAGTCAGGTATTCAATGTTTGTGGTTTACGGTTCAGCTTGTGCCTAAAAGAGCCAGAGATGAGACTTCTTGCCCACGTCACGCCGCCTGTCCTGCATCTTTAGGGGGAAGGGCAGTTGGACAGGGATTATGCCAGCTCAGTCCTCTTGCCTACTTCCCTATTTGCTGGTGCAGCCGCAGGTCGAGCTGTTGCACTATTTCACAAAACATCTACTGTCAACTTTCCACATAAATGAAGTCAGGCTGCTGCAGCTGCATTTCACATTTGTTGAAACTAAGAAGAAAAAAAAAACAAGCAAATGAAATAACAGCCCATTCGATCGATAAATGCAAGTCTTACATGATTTAGATACATTTAACATCCATATTAACCTGCCACAATCAAGCGCAAACAGCCTTAGTCCATAAAAATGTCAATGTATTCTCCATCGGTCCACAGATGAAATGAGTAAAGTGTGTGTCCCACAGCGTCCCTGAGCAGCAACATGAGTCCTCTGTCCATGGTACTCTTCTCTTCGTCCCCTCATCTTGTTTTATCTCCTTTTACCCCGTTGGTCTTAATTTTCTTCCCAGTCCACACTTTGAACTATATACTGTGCCAAAGCTTCCCACGGCCGCTTTCCCTGGTGCACTACTGAACGGATTGCTCGGTCTTTCCTCCCTTTATCTGGAGATAAGATACTTACTTTTCAGATAAAGCATATTATGATAAATCAAATGAGCTTGTCGGTTTTGTGCATCTGGGTGTTTGTGTGTGTGCTTGTGTTCACAGCATGTGTGAACAAAGCGGTTTTGGAGTTAAACCGGTCACTTATGTGTCACTTACCAGGATGACATGTGGAAGCCTAAAACTTTGGGTTATAAGTGGGATATAACGAGGGATTGTTGGTTGATTTAACATATGATAGATATTTATTCACTCATACAGAAAAGTAGGCTACATAATTCAATTTACAACAATGAGGGTCACGCATAGTAGGCTTTATCAAAGGGTTAAACTGATGCCACAGCCAGCACTAAAATCACCTGAGACTATACAGGAACAAAAAGAGAAAACCCCACTTACTGATTATGATACACATAAGCTTATAGTATTGTGACTTGTTTTTATGTGTGTTTCTGATGTGAATAATATGACAGAAGATCTACTGATGCAGTTTTATTAAAATACCATGCTGATAAGTAGGTCTACGTTTATGGTTAATTTGTGTACTTTGGCTCAGATTGTATTGCGCAGCCTGTTGCTTCCCTGTGATGCTGCGCGCGGGTGTGTGTGTCCGTGTGTGGGGTGGGAGGGGTTTTGAGAAGCCACTTGCTCCCTCTAATTAGCAGCGTGTGCCGGTAAAGGAACTCACTGAGGCGACTTGAGGCAGGAGCGCAGACATCCCACTCCATTTCACCTGTGGGATGAGTTAAAAGAGAGAGACGTTCAGCTTTTGGATAAGAGAAGTCAGAAGCGTGCTGTGCGTGCTGATGCTCAGCTGACCCTCAGTAAAAGCTCTAATTGCACTTTTGGAACAAACTCCAGAGGTTAGTGCTGCACTTGAGCGGCAGAGGCGCGCGGCTTGTTGCCTCGGCTCAGCTGTTTGGGGGGCGCACAAAGGCGCGTGGTGCGTCCGACAAAACAAGTCAGCGACAGGACTTAACAGCCTGTAAGGATGATGTCCTACATAAAGCAACCCCATTACACCATGAACGGGTTAAATTTGCCTGCGCCAGGAATGGATGTGCTGCACACGACCGTCGCTTACCCCTGTAAGTACGACTTTAAATACTTCCAAACTATTAGGCTATTGAATAGTCATAACTACAACTTTACTAAAGAGCGTTTGAACATGTCTATGATCTAATATTAAAAAATACGCCAAAAAAATGCTCTTAAATCGGTGCGTAACACGCTCAGTGTTATCGAGATTTACTATGTTCCGACGTCATTGCAGTCACAAAATGAATTTATCTCGCTTTATTGTGTTGAATAATATAATCATTGGTTTAGGCTGTAGGCAAATTAAAACTTCAAGTAAAATTCTACGCACATGGATCTTTTTTGCCACATTTTATCTTCATACTAAAAGTATTAATAACATTTCGCGCTTCTCCTCGGGACCATTATCTTTTAATACATTTAGCAACAGTGGAGAATGAGGTTGTTCTGCTAAATTCTAAGTTGCTTGGCTTCAAAGTGTCAGCTGCTTATTTATTTATTTTTTCTGCCAAGTCTTTCGATTCTTCGTTTGGAAAGATGCTTTATAATTTCTGACATGTTTTATATTTGATAACACAATTACAAATCTAACAAATAGTGGGCTACTAGCAATACAAAGTAACTGTAATAATGATTATTTTGCCTTTCACCTTTAACAATGTTCATATTTAGTTTGAAACTAAAATTCTAAAAACATTGTTTCTTCAAATAACACAGTGATGTCTGAATATGCAGCCACGCCACGAAAGCAGCGCAGAGAGCGCACCACCTTCACCAGGACACAGCTGGACATTCTGGAAGCCCTCTTCTCTAAAACCCGTTACCCAGACATCTTCATGAGGGAGGAGGTGGCGCTCAAGATCAACCTGCCTGAGTCACGTGTGCAGGTACAGCAGAGCAGGACACACGACACTCACTGGACAATCTTCCATCACATTCTGTACAATAATGTGTCTAATGTAAAGTCAAGGATCTCTCACATTAGGAACAAACATAACTCTTCTCAATCTCATTGAAACATGAGTCTTTATCAGAGTAGCTCAGACTCATAATGACCTTTGATGTGTTTTCTGATCTGCAGGTGTGGTTTAAAAACCGTCGCGCTAAATGCCGCCAGCAGGCCCAGCAGAGCACGGGACAGTCCAAGCCCCGTCCCCCAAAGAAGAAGACCTCTCCACCTCAGGAGCCTAGTATCCCTGAGCCTATGCCAAACCCAGCTGGTTCTTATAGCCCATCCTCTGCCCAGTCAGGGCCCACATTGGCCCCTATCTCTAACACTGGCAACACTTCAGTGTCCATTTGGAGCCCAGCCATCTCGCCCCTACCAGACCCCCTGGCTTCCTCTGCTAACCCCTGTATGCAGCGACCCTCTCCTTACCCCATGAGCTACGGCCAGCCCTCCGCCTACAGCCAGGGCTACGCCAGCACCACCTCCTACTTCACAGGCCTGGACTGCAGTGCCTACCTGTCGCCCATGCACTCACAGCTGTCGGGGACCGGTGGAGCCCTCAGTCCCATCACTGTGCCCTCTATGGGGGGCTCTCTGAGCCAGTCCCCCGCCTCTCTCTCCTCGCAGGGCTACAGCACTGCCTCGTCTCTGGGGTTCACTTCTGTGGACTGCCTGGACTACAAAGACCAACAGGCCTGGAAACTGGGCTTCACCACCATGGACTGTCTGGACCACAAAGACCAGAACTCCTGGAAGTTCCAAGTGCTGTAAAGAGCCAAAAATATCAAACGTCAGCATTTTCAGAAAGAGCCCTGTTATCTTTCGTTATCATTTTTATGTTGTAGGGATTCATTTCTTTTTCTATTTGTTCCAGTGTAGCAAAGCATTTAGTTTAAATGATTTTGAAGATGAAGGGACCAATGACTGCCTAAAACGTAACCGTTTTAAGATAGAAACAAACGCCTTTAACAAGTTTGTAAAGACTTTGGAAATGCACTGAGCCATCTCTTTACTGTGACTTACAGTATATACCGGTGTACGTCATGAAACTCTTTGTCTTAGTGTGGACGGAGCGCTGCGTTGTCAGGAAGGAGCCCTGACAATCCACCAGCCTCCACTCTCTCCTTTTACCGTTTATTATTGTTTGTGATATTGTTATTTCAATTACTTTAGTGAGTTGTTAATGTTTAATACTCAGTAGTTGTCCCTCTACCATCCTTCTGTTGGTGGGCATTATTTATGTAGTTATTTAGTGTCATATTATTGTCTCTACATTGTATTGGTCATTATAACTGGCTTTTAGTTGTGTTGACTCAATGTCTATCCATCAGTATTATGTCAGTGTTACAGCTGACACCGTGCGGAGGTGAAGTGGCCATGTTCCTGTCAGGTCCTTCACGTTCGTCACACAAACGCGTGGCTCTCACTGGTCCATCTTGGTTATTTTAGCTTATCTGATTCTGGGACTGTCCCAATCCTCTTAGCCTCCCTTCAGCAATGCCCTAAGTGAATTAGTCAGGATTATTGCCCTCTCCCCTGTGCCTCCATTGCCCATTTCACCCATCTCAGACTCTTCTTCTACTTCCACATCTATCCATCCATCTTGCTTTTTTCTTCTTTTTCTTACTTTTGCAGTATTCTCTCTTCCTACCTCCACCCTTTTCAACGTCTAAAATCTCATTGTTTGTTGCCTTTTGCTTCATCTTGTACTTGCTGTATCGTGGGCGTTATCAAGCTTTCCTACTTTTTTCTTTTATAAACTTTCATAGTCTCGTAGCTATCTCCCTATCTACCGCACTGCTTTGATTCTCTCCCTCCTCGTCACCCCGTCCAAGCTCCCTAGCTCCTACAACCAGTGGCTAATCCCGATGTGACCTGCTTCCTGCCACGCAAACCTGACCGCGTCAACACGTGAAAACAAAAATGTGAGATTTGATGATTGTAAAACCTATAAGAAGAATAATGAGATGATGGACAATTTCTGCCGTCCATGTTTGATGGCTTTCTATAGCATATTTCAAAGGTATAGTCACAGGCGCATAACAAACATGTCTTTTATGTTATCTAATTTAATAATTGATTTAAATAAATACATTTATCAGCACTGTGAGGTTTCATCATCATCATATCACAATGAAACAATAAACTTCAGCGCTGTTTTTCATGCCTGTGTGATGTAAGATGTGGTACATATATAGTGAACGGGTATAAGCAGCAGAGACATTTCAGAGCATTTTTCCACACTCATCACTGGCCTAATCCCACTCTGCACTGCGCTTAATCCCCGGCCCTCCCGCTCTGTGGTATGATTGGTTAATCCCTGTGTCTCCGCGCCGTGATTGGTTCACCTCTCCTGCAGGGTGCACAGTTCTTGTAATCTCCCCTCAGCAGTGAGACGGACATTTGGGCTGTAATCCCGGGCAGCAACAGATGTGATGGGGGAGGGACAGGACCCTGCAGACCTTGAGGAAGGTGAACCAGAAAACAAAGCTGTCATCTGTGGGAAGAAAGTACGCAGGTGGTTAAATTAGGGTTGGACGACGATAAGGTAAACAAATTAATCATGATTCAATCTCGATTTTCCGTTTCATAATACAATAAATACATATAGACATACCTTTTATACAAACCTCAGCTCAAACAAAAACAATACTTTCTTCCAGTATCATTTAACGCACAAAAATCTCCCATGTATCATCCAAACTCCAAAACTTGGTGTTGTTTCTGCCAAAGAAATAGTTGTAAACCTGACGATTATAAAGATCCAGGACGATTATTAACAAAGTAGAGATTTCGATTTATTGCCCAGCCCTAGGTTAAATATAGGAGGGGCCCAGCCTGTGTAGTAAGAGAGGAGTAAATTGTAAACAATCATAAATGAATTGTGCGCATGGCCTAAATATAATAATTAATAAGAATCGGGAAATGATAGGCATTTAGGTTTTTAAATCTATTTCACATATGGTGGTCCTGGGTTCGAATCCCAGCTCCTGAAGATGTGTCCTTGCCCCCAGTGTCTGTGTACACATGGTGTATGAATGAGAGAGTGAATAGGTGACTGGTTCCTTGCTGTAAAGCGCTTTGGGCCGGATTATGGTAGAAAAGCGCTATATAAATTGAGACCATTTACCATAATACATTTACCTAATCAATATAACTATTATCCTTACAAAACAAAACAAAGACACTAAATGCCTCTGCTATACCCAGATATATAACGCCCACTCACCAAACCATTATCTAAGACAAGAAACAAGACAAAGAGCGGTTCAGAAGCCCCTTATGAGAGACCAACAGGCCCGGTTAGAACCATGAGGCCGTCCTTCTGTGGACCCACCACCTGCAGGAGGAGCCATAGGGGCTGGTGCAATGTGATTTTGACCCGGCAACGGACAAGTGGAAGAAGATGGATGGATGGAAGAAACAAGAGAAGAGCTCGAAACAAACAAATGCACCGTTTTTAACATTGAAATGTTGGCCGAGCTGCCACTGCACCTGCTGCGGGTCGGTCCAGATCATTGGGGGACGTTTAATCCTCCATCACCAGTGTATCCCACTAGAGGGCGCGCTGAAACCACGTAATATCATAAAGCACTTCTCTTGAATCCATCATGGTATGTAATCAACACTTCATGTTGTCGATTACTAATTTATGAACAGAAAATATCCCTCATTTAGTGATGAAACCATTAATTAATTAAGCTACAACTAAACTTAACTGGACTCCTCTTTATTCTGAATCCATAAATTTTACACTCAATAATGAAACCACCAGTTTGTTTTAACACCAATTTATTAACACCCATCATATGAGAAATTTGGAAAATACAAAGATCAGCTTTTAAGTGTTTTGAGAAGTAAAAATATAAAAGACAGCAATTGAGGTTATATGGTCACAAATTTTGAGTGGACAGAATCTACAGAGAGTTTGGATAGACATACAAACCTTAGACATGCAAACCATAAATTGTTATTAATGCATGGCAGCCATAATTGTGAGGATTAGAAACCAAAGCAAAAGAAGACTGATTCTAGAGAGTCAGTGGATAAAATGTTAAATTGCGCCCCTGTGTGGCTGCAAATGGATATTGCGATTTCCAACGTGGGAAATCAAATCTGAGGGTCAAAAAACACAGAATAGTCCTGACATTCTCAATTATTTTACCACTTAACTTTAATGTTGTTTCAGAAGAAAATAAAAGTTCTGTGTAAAAAAACAAAACACCATATCAACAACAATAATCAAAAGTCTTGAGCAAGGGATTCAGGTTTGTCGAGTACAAAAGGTTAAACAAATCAATGCCCACATGTTCACGAAACAGACCTCCACCTCATCCCAATGAGAGAGGGGAGCTAGGGTGAAGTGGGACAGAGAGGCGGCGGTCTGACCAGTCTAGAGGCCTCGGGACTAGTTTTAATAGCACCCTGCTGTGGAAGTTGCAGCTCCCCTTAAGCAGACTAGTCCCTCCGCTACATCCATCGATATGAGCTGTTTCTCACACAAACTGCTCTTAATGATCTCCAACAACAGCCTGGCTCCTGTGAAGTTCATTAAGACGCACACTTCACGGCGTGTACATGTGTGTTTGATCTGAATAACCCTTAACATGCACAAAGATACCCTAAAACATTTGGTGAAGACAACAAAACTAGCAGAGGCTAAACTCTCTTCATAATGATTACTCTAAAGTCTACAGAGAACCTGGGGAGGCGTGTGAGCGGGACAGGGAGGAGGAGTGAGGATAGAGGATAGGGAAAGACTGAGGAAAAAAACAAAACGACGAGGCGAGCCGTCTAGGCACGCTCTCCACGGATGCGACGGGCCAGCTGGATGTCTTTGGGCATGATGGTGACACGTTTGGCATGGATGGCGCACAGGTTAGTGTCCTCAAAGAGACCCACCAGGTATGCCTCGCTGGCCTCCTGCAGAGAAAGCACGCAGGACCAAAAGCCAGTCAGAGCAAGTCACGTGACCGATGTGTTTTTTGAGGTATATATTCAAACCTGCAACGCGCCGATGGCAGCGCTCTGGAAACGCAAGTCGGTCTTGAAGTCTTGAGCGATCTCCCTGACCAGACGCTGGAAGGGCAGCTTGCGAATCAGCAGCTCAGTAGACTTCTGGTATCGGCGAATCTCTCTCAGAGCTACAGTACCAGGCCTGAAAATATAAAATCATGTCAACCAAAATGAATGATAGGAGCCACTCGCAGCAATTCATTTTCTCGGAGCGTATTATTGCTTTTAAAGAGGGGGTATTATGCTTTTTTCAATCACATAGCACCAGTCTATAGCATACTACAATGATGACGTAACCTTCTGTTGGTCTGTATATGCAGTAAATTAAAATAACTGCCTTGAATAAAATTGTTCTCTCAAAATGGCTGTACTGAACGTCTTGAAATAGGCCTCTGTCTCTTTAAGAAGCTTTCCGACACGCCCCCTTCAGCACACTGCTGTGGCATCTAAACAACAACACTGTGCGGGGAGGGGGCTCTGCTGAGCTGAGGAGCAGTGGTTGGTGGCTTGGCTGGTGACGAAAGGTCTAGAGGCGTCTCCAGGAGGTGGGGGCGTTCCTAGGAGGACTGAGGCATAGCTACACCTAAAATGGCTGCCGTCTAAGTTTTTACTGATTACTCAAAAATATGTGAATGAGCCAAGGCAACACTCCAGGCATGTGTTTAATGAGGGAATGACATAATAACATGATATAAAGCTTGAAAAAGTCGATTTTACATAATACCCCCCCCTTTAATTTAGTGTAAGGTTCACCTGTAACGATGAGGCTTCTTCACACCACCGGTTGAGGGAGCACTCTTCCGAGCAGCCTTTGTTGCCAGCTGCTTACGGGGAGCCTTTCCTCCAGTGGACTTACGGGCGGTCTGCTTAGTACGAGCCATGGTCAAATAGTATCACTACAAGACAGCAAAACAGTCATGAATATTACAATGATAAATATGTAAAATAATAAAAGGGTTTCATCATGTTATCTAAACGCCATGAATTGAAATAAGGCATGCGAGTGTATTTGTTTTGTCTTACCCTAGGCAATCGTGTTTGAACACCAACTTTTTTTTCTTTCTTTTTTTTTTTACCTTTCCTTTATCTCTCGCCGCAAAACAAAACAAAAAAACTTCGGGTCCAGTTTGGCAGCAGCTGCACCTCGAGAAAAACAATCCAATGTGGGCCCCAAAGCAACGCCAATCAAAGTTAGGTTAGATATGGGCCAATCCACTTTGGGCATAAGCGACATGCGGACCAATAAAAGTCCTTTTTGTAATGTCTAAGGCGGGACAAACAGCGCTGTCCCCGCCTCTTACCGCAAGGATATGGCCGCAGACTCGTATGAATCCACCGAAATACAGGTTCAGACTAGGGTCGAAACTTCGGCTTTTTTCACAACAATTATGCGACGTGCGCGCACAAAAACAACAACAACGTGTGCCGGAGAAGTGCGACTATCAGTGGACCTACATTGCTCTTTTAAAAAACGGCGAAATCTAAGCGAACTAGCGAGGTGAAGACGGGCATTGAAAGTGGAGCACGTATTTCAGCAGTGGAAGTGCGGAGCCGTGTTCTCTCCGCCTGTGCGTCGAGCCAACTGCTTTTCTCCCCCGTTGCCGCGTCGGGAAAACACGCTGTTTTATCGCAAAAAACGCGCTTATTTCCGGGATTTTTTTCATAAAACAGTGACTAGAGTTATTCATCTCAAAAATCATGGCCAAAAATGTGACTTACCGAGCGTGATATTTGGGTTTTTCTCGAAGCGGCACTGGTGTGTTGTGGTTGTCTCGCACAGTGTCAGATATTTACTATCTCTCACACAATGGAAGCGGAGGGAGCAGCGGCAAAATGGCGGCTGTGTCAATCATCTGTCTCCCAGAATGCATCTGCCAACTTCTGTAAACACTGCTTTCCAGTGAAACTTTCAAGATACACTCATAGTGAAAATAACTTATAGACTATCAAACGTGATATTGACTTTTATATATGTCTATTTATATTTAACTATGCAGCTGTGTTTATTTCCAGGTTTTAAATGGCCACACAAACAAGGGCAACAAAACATTTAAAAGTTTCGACTATTCATTTACATTGAGTTTGACATTTCATTGGACTTCACAAATGCTTTATTACACCAAAAATTATAGCCTACAAAAAACTGGCATTTTCCTTTTCATGTGATCTTGAAATCATCTTGAGACCCAGGGGTCAGCCCTATGTTCCCCGGTACCTATGCTCCCCCACTTCTATTGATTAAGATTGGACACCAGCCAAGGTTAGTGGCTAGGGCAGGGTCAGGGTTAAGCTGCTTGATATATGTATGACATTTCACTCTCATGACTTGTGATTGGTTGAAGTACCAACTCGCCTACGGAAAAAAAAAAAAATCACACCCGGGGAACATAGGTATGCACCCCCCTGGGTGGCTGGGGCAAGATGCAAGGGGCCCCACAATATTAAAAAATCTATTTACAAAAATTGAATGTTTTATTTTTTTTAATATATAAATTAATTTACATATAAAATAAGAGTGAAAATTGGTTGAATTGGTCTATGCATCAACCAATTCCTACGAAGTTCATAGAAATTGGTTATATCAATTTCTTACCAATTTATGTTTTATTTAAATAATGTGTGGCCCCTTTTGCAATGCCTCTGCTCATAGGACCTCCAGGGGTTTCCAACCCCCATTTTGGTATGTAGGAATTGCATTTTTTGATAAAAAAAAAAAAAAAATTACCCATCTGCATCCCCAGATGAACCCTCAAAAAGATATTGTAATGGTTTATTCATAAACAAAACCCTTAACGGCAAATGTGTTTATAGGCTCTATTTTTTCTGTTAATTGTACAACAGAACAGAGTTGGGTGTTGCCAGATCCTATGATCCTAAAATCAGTTTGAAATAAACCTAGAATACACCAGAATATGGAAAAATTTCATAACTTACCTTAAAAGTGCACTTATTTTTTAATGGACTAACTCACATAAGGTCCATACAGATTTAAAATTAAAGGGTATTTCATACTCTTACAAGGTACTCTTACAAGGTGTTCAGCAGTATTTTATTTATAAGAAAGAATAAGAAGTTGAATGAGCACTGGAGTGGGAAAACAATTCCTTCAAACAAGTACCTTAACTAAAATGACTAAAAAGTCAGATTTATTTCGGAACAGACGGCTTTATTTTCGACGCGACCAAGATACGATTAGTCTGAGAGGTTTCACATTCAAGTACACAAACCTTTAATCCATGCCCTGTCTGAGGCTGTAAAGGCAAGAGGAGCAAAAGTCTGTCAGCAACAGAGGTCAGGGTATGTGATACAACCTGGATAAAGACTTAATCTATTGTATATGATCACTCAAAAAGGCATGTAGTATATTATTTACTAATGCACTAAACATCGAGTTAGGCCTATGCACTAAACATCTGCAGCTACCAATGCCCAAATGTTAGTATAGTAATAAATTCTGAGTAATATGCCATGTGTCAACCCTGAAATGAGGCAGCAACACAAGTATGTTGTTTGTGCAATTGGACAAAAGTTGACAGCAGAGTTCTCAGGGATAACGTTTAAGGCTCACTGAGTTGTTTGATGGAAAAAGAGCAGCATTGTGTTCTTTACCCCACTGATCGAGGGGGCACAGTTCAGCTTTATTATTGTCTTAGTCCAGGTCACACCAAAATACCACATGTCTGTTGAAAAAAAGGGGGGAAAAACATCTTACACAATTCAAGGTGCCACATGTACCAATCAAACCTCCATCCTATACCATTATGTGCAAGATGAGCTTGGACTGTGCCAAATCATTTGGTCCCTCTTCCAATGAAGAACAGACAAGCACCAAAACATCCCTTAAGAAACCACAGAAATTATTTTATAGCACAGATACAGATACATAAATGGCACAGTCACAGAAAAAAAAGTCTTCAACTGAAATGAAATAACTGCAGTTCGTTTATCACTGGATACTTGAGAAACAAGTACACAATTTACTGCTTACTGTGTATCTTTTATCGGAGAGAATGAGATTATGGATGCTTCGTCAATAAGTTGTGCTCTAATATCCAGAAAAACGCAATATAGTGAAGTACACAGAACTGTTCTGTAAGAGTGCATGCATTTCTAAAATGCAAACTGTAATCCCAGTTAATACCTACCCTCTGTCCACATCTTAAAAACAAACTGAAATACAACCAATCCCCCTTTTACTAGTGTTTCTATTCATATACATATCTATATTTAGTATATATAATTTACATTTCTGTAGTGCCTATTAAATGTACCGTACATTTCTCTTATCATATACAATTATGACACTGTCTCAATAAATCACAATAATGACTTCTTGGACAATAATTTCAGTACATTCAGGACTCTGTAAAAAGTCTTACTATGTTCTGTACAATTCATTAAAAATACAGAGAAGCAAAAATAATGGTGAGATAACAGTCCACTGTCCTGCAGAGGCTGCTCAACCATAGCTCAGTACAGTCCTTTTACACAAAGATTACACATGTCCCCATTGCCCTTAATGCTTTACTCAGTTCTGATCTCAGTCTCTGGCCTCTGCAGGGCCAGCTCAGCCTGAATGAAGGCGCCCTGACCTAGTGCAGTGGAGTAGGCTCTGTTGTTGTGAGTCCCTGTAAATCCTGACCCAGGGTAGGAGCCTGGGGCACCCCGTTTCTGTACAGGGGCCAGAGGTGATGGATGATAATCATCCAGGTTATCATAATGGGATTGTGCATTGAGTTTCTGATATGCATATTCACGGTCCAGGTCCTGCTTGCCCTGGTTATATTGTTCTCGGACACTGTGTGAGCGCTCTGGTTTGATTCGGGACACTTCTCTGGGTGGCTCTTCAGAACTGTGGTAGCCACTTTGCGTTTTCCCTTTACTCTGGAGGTTTTCAGCATCAGGGCCCTCGTAGCGAGTCTGTAAGGTCCTCTTGTTTTGATACTCCTGCTGCCAGTGTTTGGACCGCTCTGCTTGGAGCATGTCATCAGTGACCTCATATGTGGTCTCATGGCGAGTGCTTTCCTGCTGGTGTGAAACACTGTGGCTCAAAGAAGCAGGTTGTGAGTGAGAGGGCTGGCATTTCTTGGCACTGCTTTGCTTGGCGATTCCATCGGACCTCTCCCCTACAGAGCTTCCCTGGACCTGTTTGTCAGTCTCCATATACATGACAGCATCAGGCTCTGACACCATGTGTCTCGGGAGATAACGACTGTCTTTGCTCTCTGCTGTAACCAGCACAGCCTTGCCCGGGTCTGACTTGCTGCGCAGGTGGAGGGTTTCATAGCTGGATAGGTCTGAGGGGGTGAATAAGCCTACATTGTCATACTGTGACAGTACAGGTCCTTTAATCTTCTGCCGCGCCCTGCTCTCTCGGCGTATGGAGTGCATGCGGTAGCGCTCTGACTCCTCTGGGTCCCACGTGAGATAAGCAGGATCCTTGTTCCCATGGCTGGGCGGAATGTCCCTGCTAACAAAGCTGTGCTCTTTGGCAGGTGGGCCAGCATGATGGGAGAGGTAGTGGTAGCCAGTTGTCTTTGCTCTTGGGCGTCCAGTTCCAGGCCCTGGCTCTCTGTGAGCGTGGAAATGCCGTATGCGAATAGTGGCATAAGGGTCCATGTCATAGAAGGATGCCTCCACAGGGCCTGAGCCAGAGTATGGACTGTAGCGGTACTGCACCCGACCGTTCTCGAAGTACGGTTGCAGCTGCGTGACATGGTAGTCTGTTTGGGATGACGACTGCTGCTGTGGCTGCGGCTGCTGCTGTGGCTGCAGATACGCTTTACAAGGGTACACAGGGCGTTGGTAATAGAAGAGTTCGTCGTCCGGAGGGACCTCGGTTCTCTGAATGGGCACAGAGCGGATTGTAGATGGAACATGCATGGAGTGCACTCTGCGGATGGTGGCATAGCTGTGGGCACGGTCATGACCGTACCCCTGATGGCTTGATGCCATGTACACACTCCTAGGGCTCCCTCTAGACTTTATGGAGTGGTGGTAAGACCGGGGGCCTAAAGTGCTATATCTGTTGTCTAGTCGGGCACTATATGGTATTTGGGGCTCAGACTTGGACACATAGGAGGGGTGAGGTGTCATGTTGTCCTTGTGGTAGTGGTGTGGCAAAGACTGGGGGCCCATGGGAATAGGCCTCTGGTGGTAGTAAGCAGATCCAGGGGCTCTATGAGCACTGGTTCTGCTTTAGTGTGATACATATAGGGAGGCTGGTGCGTGGAAGATTTACGAGGGGACAGAGGATGGTGTGGTGCAGGCTCTTCTGAATGACCCTCACCAACACCATGGAAGGGGGCATCACTTTGGCTAAGTGCAGCTGTGGCTAGTTTGCTCTCTAGGGTGCGGACAGGGGGAGCTGGAGGCTTGGGTGCATGCGACTCAGTGCTCGGCTGAACTGGTTTGATGGCCTCCCATGGCCTCTCCACAGGTTCAGCAGACGTGGGGGCCACTCTGGCACTGGCCTTGGAGATAAGCTGAGCCTGGGGCGCAGGTTGGGGGGGTTGAGTTGGTGTCTGTGGTTGTGTCTGTTGAGCTGAGGCCTTGGGCATGTCAGATTGTGCTGGAGGGGCAGGTTTTATTTGAGGCTGGGTTTGGTTTTGAACAGGGGCGTGAGGTTGGAGCAGTGAGACTGGAGGTTTTTTAGGCAGTGATGTGGGAGGCGGCCGAACTTCCGTTGGTTTAGGAAGTGTCGGTGGAGGCACAGGGTCTGGTTTAATCTGAAAAATAACATGTAAGCATTAATGTTTAATTAATAATGTGATTTTAATTATGTACATCAATACAACATTTTACAGCTCGTCTCAAATCTGCTCATGCTATGGAAGTAGGAGGTGGGTGATACGTATAAAGAAAAATCAAGATGTTGTTAAGAGCGAATGCGATTTCATCCCGCTTTATGTAGACAATCAGAGCTTGTATTAAGTCTCTAGGTTCTTCTGGGAGTTCACACTTCACGGAGATTGGCCAAATCTGCCTCTTACTCATTCAGAGCATGAAGCAGTCTCAACAAAAGGAGTGCTTGGGAAAAACTAGGTGGTATGTGTCAGTGTTTGAGCATAGAGCTGCCTCAAACAAAAAGCACTGAATTACAATTTCACAATCGCTCCAAAATGGCGGATTGTCAAAGGGTCAAATCACGATTCGATTTTATATCACTCAATATAAATTCAACTGAACCTCCATGTGTTATGTGATTTGAAATTGACAGTTTTATGAGTACAAGTTAGCATGAGAGTAGTTGTTACCTTGATGATCTCAGGAGTGGGCTGTGGTGGGGCAGTCTTGCAGCTGCCAACAGGGGTCGTGACGGGGGTGGCACTGGACGACGTGGAACCCGGTGCCGACTGCAGCCTCTCTGGACTTTTCTTGCTCGGTGAGGTTTCCAGCACAAGAGGGGCACATTTGTACACCGGCGTATCCGGGGGGCTCGTGTCCATTTCCAGCGGCGTGATGGAGGAAATGGCACTGATGAACGACTTGGTGACTGCGCCGCCGGGTTCAGGCTTTTCTCTGATGGGAGTGGACGTGACGGGTTGAGATAATACGGTTGTGGTGTTCAACGCAGCGCAGGTCATTGGGGGAAAGCTTTCTGGTTCCGGTTTTCTGTCTGTAGCAGTTTGCAGGGGCTGAAGCAGAGCGGGACAGTCCTGCGGTGAAGGCGTCACCGGCGTCATGGGCATCACTGGTGTAACAGGCGTCGGGGGCTCTGAGTGGGACTGCGCAGAGACTTGTTGGGAGGACTCGGCCAGAGCCAGGGCCAACGTGCGGGCTGCGTTTTTGGGAGGAGGAGGTGGGGCAGTGGCAGGGGCTGCAGCGCTGAGGGAACGAGGGGGGACCTCCTTTGAAGAGTCCGAAGATGCAACCCCTGGAAGTGACAAAAACAAGTTGATGAATGAGAACACACAGTAGGAGAGTGCAGGGAGGAATGCACTAGGCTTCCTTTTGAAGAGGGGAAAAAATGATAATGGCTGCTATAAATATGCAATCCAAACATTTACAACATAAAGACAAAAACAACACATCGTACCCTCTTGGCTGCTGACGGTTGCTTGCTGTTGTGAGCTGCTCTCTCCCTTCAGATCTCTTCTGTCCTCGCTGTCAAAGGCTGTCAGCTTCGACTGCAGTTCCATTTGAAAAGCTTCACTCAGAGAGGGCTCCACTGGCCTCAGAAGTACGCTGCCCATCAGTGGAGAGGAGTCTTTGGGCAGTGACGGAGGGGATAACGGCTGAGCAGAGACAGCTGCAGTTTTGTCAGGCGCCTGAGCAGTGAAAATGTCTGCACTGGCAAAGCTTGTCACCCCTATGTTGGTTCCACTTTTGATAGGTGACACAGCTTGTGTTGGTTTGTCCAGATATGAATAGGAGGTGGTCATTTTCTTGTTTTCATGTTTTTCCCCAGCAGTGGACCTATAGTCAACAACAGGAGTGCTCATGTTTCCCAGAAACGAGGCAGAAAGCACCTCTGAGACATTGGTTTTGCTCCGCTTCATTGTGGATGCCTCTGCTCCAACAGGCGACTCCTCTAAAGGAAAGGCGTAGGACGTGTCCGGGAGACTGCACTGGAAAGACATGGGGTCGAAGTCGAGAGAGGCCATGCCGATGTCTGGAGGACTGAGGTCCACGTCCTCTCCAGCAGAGCGCGGGGGTGAGATGAGGGCAGGCACACAGATGGGCCCGTCATCCCCATCGCTGTCCTCTGTCCCGTCCAGATTGTCATAGGAGTTGCAGTGTTGCCGGCTGTCCAGTAGTTTACCGTTAAAGGAGGCCGACAGGGCATCACTGCTGGAGCGCGGCCGCCTGGGACGGTACACCTTGGACTCTCCTTAAAGCACAAATTACAATCTCATTATATCAATAAACATGACATGCAGGAAGTTAATAAAAAGTAATACAGGACAAGGAATGGCATAATTTTACCTTCAACATTGTGCAGTGAACTTAGAGACTCCTCACTTTTAGCAGACCTCAGTGTGGCCGTGTCTCCTCTACCTCCTGTAAAACCATTTCACAAAGATATCATTGATATTTATAGTGCCATTTTATTTGAAAACCCCAAGATACAGCTTTATTTCTGCAACATATCTTACCAGCCAGAGCCATGGCCTTCAGCTCAGTGGGCTCACTGGGATTGCGATGCAGTTTGCGCTTTGACATGGAGGAAGATTTTCCCAAGTTGAAGAAGGAACGCCAGCTCCCCACTGGAGACTTTTTTGTTTTATTAGGGGGTCTCTTCCTATGAGGGGAAATTAATTATTAATTATTAAAATTATTAATTTCACCACATCTAATGTGCACACAGATAATTTAAATGCAAACAGTATGGAGCAATATACACATACAGTATATACAATTGGTGGGTGGGGAAGAGTTCAGTAAGAGCTCACTAATTTTGTCTTCATTGTACTTGGAAAATGGGAGTATTTTGTCTTTTCAAAAGACTGTTGTTTTTATGGGAGGTTAATGTACAAACCTTTCTGTTGGAAACTCGATGACAGTGTGGAACTTGCCCTGCAGCGCGGCAGGCCCTTCACCCACTTCGATGTACTTGCTGTCTTCTGTGACAGGGGAGTTAATCTGGGCCTGGGTGCGCGCCTGCGCCTCCTCCAGGCTCAGGAGTTTAGTGGAAGGTGATGAAACCAGCAGGG
This sequence comes from Neogobius melanostomus, assembly GCA_007210695.1. Lineage (NCBI taxonomy): Eukaryota > Metazoa > Chordata > Actinopteri > Gobiiformes > Gobiidae > Neogobius > Neogobius melanostomus. Next base: position 669,171 of record VHKM01000840.1, read on the forward strand.
ACTTTGGGCGTGACAGAGAGTTGTGACCTGATAAGGCACAGCACATTATCAGTGAGTGCACAGCGTCAGGCCCATGAGCTGAAATGTGTGTGTGTATCTACCTGCTCCTTCTCGTATCAGGGAGCTGAGTTTTGGGCTGAAGAGAACATCGACATGATTAAGAATGAACTCGACTACCACCGACTGGATCCGGACCTCCATGAAAGCAGCTGTGCCACTGAAGCAGGCCGATTCAATCTGTTTAGACCTGAGCACAACCACATAATTGCATTTAGCATTTATGTATTGAATTTGAAAGTGTACGCTTTTATTCTCAGGGAAAAACAAAGACACATCCTACCTGAGCAGATTAGGGGCCCAGACAATGGCCAAGTTCTTGCTGTGCATGTTTGTGATATAGCTGAATGCTGCCAGATGAGAAAGGTGTCTCATCAGGAACTCCAAGGTTCTAGAAATTAAACATGTATTCAAATATAACTTGCTACAAAAAGACAAAACAAAGTAAGATATCCCTTCTGTGTTAACTTGTCCTAAGCCTTCATGAGCAGATATTGTGTTTCTGCATTCATGAGATAAAAAAAATAATTTTAGCAATAATTCCTGCAGTTCTTTCAATGACCAAAAGAGGGCAGTGTGGCGCCTCCGTTACCTGTAATGCGGTGGAGGAAGCTGCTGGATGACATCATGGATCTTAATGAGCCGTTCCTCATCAGTGGCAGCCGATACAGCGTCCTTCAGAGAGAAAGAAAAGTGAAGAGGTGAGCAAGAGATAAACAGAGGTCAGCTGGTCCACGTTGAGCTGCTTTAAAGATCAGTGAGAGCACATCAGTTTGCGACCACGACCGCAACCCACCGCCCTCTCTGCTGCCATAACAACCAGCAAACATTTACTTTGTCTGCTGTGTCGGGAGAAGCTTTTTAGTCGACATTACAGAGAAAGTGGTTTGTTGCGTTGTAATGACAGGGTGTACTGCGCTATACTCTATTATTTGGGAGAACTTTTGGCTCTAAAGTTCAGAGATGGAAAACTTTAAAATTTGTGTTATGTCAAGATGAAGCTACTCAATATTACTCAAGTACAAGAAAATGGGTATGGTGTGATGAAGCTACCTCTTATTGGAGATTAAGCCGTAGACTTCATTTGACAGGGCAGCTCAGAGTTTTAGCACATTAGTGGAAGAATTAGACTGAGTGCTTTTATGAGAGTGTGTGTAGCAGAGGTGGCTTACAGAGAATTTCTCGTAGAGCTGGTAGGTGAGGAGGGGGTTCGGCAGCTCTCTGAAGTAGAGCTTACACAGCGAGCCGACACAGTGTATGTCCTGGATGTAAATGTCTTTGGTCAAGTCGGGAATCTGCTCAGAGTCAAACTCGTGTCTAGGGAGAAAAATACATATATTAATTGTTTGTTGAATTAATTTGATTAAATCAATGAATTTTACCAAGTAAGAGTAAACGTAAAGTGATACGACAGCCACAAAACAGCTCCCGTCTTCTACACAAGCTACAACAATTCATAAAGGAATAATGTACTAAAGTTGCCAATGTTTGTCCTCAATTCATGTGAAGCTACAGTGTGTCACAAGAAAGCAAACTATACAAATGTACAGTAGGTTCAACAAGTACACATAACTCCTAATTACTTTTTAAATTCCTTATGCACAGGCCTATATAGAGAGTGTACCTTTCTCTATCTATGGCAATAGCCCAGATCTAAACTTTAGTAACTAAGACTGTGAGAGCAAGAGAATGGATCTGCAGCAGGGTTGCCAGGTTTATAGCCGTGGAAATGTACGCGATTTCGTATGTAAGAAAAGCTGTGGCGGGTATTGATAAAGCCATTTTATTTTTTTACATGTAAAATAGGATATAAATTCAGAAAGAAGAATTTCAAGGTCATTTGCTCTTCTGCTCTTTCTGTGAGAGGAGCAGCAGTTGGGTTCTGGATCATCGGAGGATAGTAAAAAACTCAATGAACAAGGACTAAATGTTGAAATGCATCGTATGACGATACCTGGCAACTCTCGTCTGCAGTTGCTGTATATAGAGTCTTAATACATATGTCATTATAACATTTTAATTTTACTTTGCATAATTGTAAAGTTAGGGTAATCCGTGTGTTCTTTCTTTTCTTTTTTACAATGGTAAATACATTGTAATAGACAAAGATTCGTGAAAACTTTCAGCACTCACTGTATTCCGCTTTAGCTTACCGCAATTTCTGGATATTCGAGGCAATTCCAGACAGCCGGTAGATCCCGTCCACCACGCCATGTTTCTCGATGAACTCCGTGCAGCTCTTGAGAACTTGGGGAACTGCGGAAAGAGGGAGAAACGGTGTCATCAGGCAACACTCACTTTTCGTCAGCGCATGTCCATTTGTCTTTGAGCCGCGAGCTGTAAGGTCAAGACAGGAAAGACCAGTGCTTTTGAAGTGAGTGCTCAGGGAGATCAAGGAAGGGCTACAGAGAGGGAGACACCGGGCGCACAGAAAATGATAAGACATTTGAGGTTTGGCTGACGGGGAAGCGAAGAGGACTTTGAAATGAATGTCCTGGTTTTTGGGCAATGGGGGAAAATGTCATATTTACGTTCATCATTGCTGAATTTGAGCAAGAAACTTAGAAACTTAGACTAGAAGGTATAACCAGTTGTATTTTGTGCAACATTTTGTGAAGGTAAGCTGGAGTTAAACACAGGATGCTGTTTAAGAGCATGAATATCTTTGCAATTCATGTCAATTTTTCAGTTCACTATGCACATTATAAATACATCCAGGAGCAGGGCTGCAAGGTTTATCGATATCCAACTGCAATCGAGGTTTTGACAACTGCAATAACCTAACCTCAAGAGGCTGAGTTTGATTTTTTTCTTGTCTTGGCAGTGAGTGATAGATGTTCATCAATCAGAATTCTGGAGCCTTGTATTCTCAGATTCAGCTGCAACAGATAAAAGCTCTGGGTCTCGATAAAGCAGATTCTACAGTGTTTAGACAGACGCTATGTGATTCCACCCTGGACTTATTTTAGTCACGTGGCTGTCCCCCAGAGGTACTCTGAATGTTGGGAAAAGGTGGAAGCCAAATATTTTTGAAAGTAGATTATTGTATATTGTAGAGGCAGGTCGCCTCTGGAACGACCTGCCGGAGGAGCTCAGGACTGCAGAGAACGTTCATGTCTTTAAGAGCAGGCTCAAGACCCACCTTTTTAGCTTAGCTTTTAACTGACATCTGTTAATTGACATCTTTTAATCTAGTCCTAATAATATACTGTATATGTATGTGTATATATATATATATATATATATATATATATATATATATATATATATATATATATATATATATATATATATATATATATATATATATATATATATATATATGTGTGTATATGTGCGTATGTGTGTATGTATATATGTATGTGTGTATGGATGTATGATGCGGGGCATATTGTTTTAAATGTGATCTGTAAAGCACTTTGTGATACCTTTCGGTATGAAAAGCGCTTTATAAATAAAGTTTGATTGATTGATTGATATTGTTCTAATGTGAGGCAACAAGAATATGTTGTTTGTCTAAAAGTAACATGACTTCCTTCACTTATTGTTTTAGCAGTTTATGAATTTAATGAATCGAATATAAAAATCGCTAATCAAATTGCAATCGCAATTGTAGGAGCCGTATAAGGGTTTTGGTGGTTTCTCCTTTTATGAATGAATGGCGTGTGAGTGGTTTACACTTTAGCACTGTCTAACACTGTTAGCAAAGACATTATTGTACTTCATAATTAATTGTAGTCTTTGTGGTTTGGTAACAGCAACCACTCAAACCACACTTCTATTTGATTGCGATTAATTGTACCAGAGCGAAATAAATCTTTAAAAACATACCTTAAACTTTCATTATTAAAATCGTTAAACTGAGGAAGTCGAAGTGGCTCTTGGTTAATTACAGATCATTTTGAAAGTCAATCATTTCTGCTGCTGTGCATGTTCGTGATATCAAAGCAGTCTGTGCACTAACCTTAGAAGAAGTCTCTCAATAACACATAATCTTTCTTTGGGGTGACCATGAATCACGTAGACATGTTATTTATCAGCCTGTGCGCGTGTGTGCGGCAGATAAGGATGGTGCGTCTGCGGAGGTTCCCAGGCCTCCCACACCTCGCACATCATTCGGAGCGTGACAGAGAGTGGGACAACCGCAAGAAGCAGCTGTTCAGACGGATTCCGCACATACTGAGCGCGGAAAACCAGGCCAGATTGGAGAAAATTCGCTGGCGATGAAGTGGGCAGCAGCGAGGGCGGATAAGTCCTCTGCTCCTACTCATGTGTTCCTCCGCGCAAAGTCCAGATTTTGTTTTGAGATCGCCTTATCTCAGAGGCACGCGGTTTATGTTCGCGCCGAAGAATGTGTCCTTACAGAGTCTAGTCAAAACATTTCAAAATGATCAATGTTGTACACGAGGATCCATAAAATCTATATTAACGAGGCTATATTAAAGCAAGGCAATAGTTCGTCCTCCCTCGCTCGTAGTATTCAAGAGGGCTTCGAAATGTTTGCTGCCCCAGGACCCGGCTCAAGTGTAATACTAAGCAGAAGGGAGTGAATTGACCCAGAAGAGTATCACAAGAACTTATCACTTCATGGTCAGTGCAGTGTTAACGGGGTTCAAGGACTGACTTCTTGACCTGTGTGTGCACGTGGGATCGCTACAACTTGAACCTAAACCAGGAGATGGTGATTGAAAGTGCCACAACCTAAAAGAGGCACAACAGGCTAACCTTACGGGAAAGCAGTCCTCCTCACCAATACCAATGTTGCCCCAGCGCGGAGGCATTGAAGGATGGTTCAAAATGCACATTAGGTTCACATTAGGGTTTGGTCGATATAAACGATCTAATTACTGTGGCAATCTGACAATTTGGAGCGATCGCCTTTGATTCTTCTGTTAATGTAGCTCCGAACTTACTCATTCTATTGCTCATTCACAAATAACGGGCCGATCTAACCAATCACAGCAGCAGATAGGCTTTAGTTACCTCTTAAAGCAGCACTACTTGTTTACCTTAATAAATCCTTTTCGTAGTCCCTCTGGGGGTAATACAAGTGTTAATGGGATGATTGGGGGGAAAACCTACAATTGTAACTTGACTGCCACCGGGTAGGAGTCACCAATACACACTAATGGAATCACAAAGAAGAAGCTAACAGGCTAACGGGCAGAGCTAACTGCGGGCTAGCGTGACTTAAACAGTATTTACAGCCAAGTTTGAGTGAAAAACATTATCTCCATTGTGTAATTGGATGTACAATATCCCTACCTCTCTTTGTCTTTTCTGTCAGTGTAGTATTTACTCTCATGGACAATTAATGAGTAAAAAAATCGCAACATGCTACGACACCTGCAGTGATGCTTATGGCCTCTAGGGTGCACGAGTTACTTAGTACTGCTTTAAAAGTAATAAGTGAATGATTTTGTTTTGGCATGTATCGCTCACCCCCCAGGGACAAGTTACTTTCCTCTGTGGACAAGACACAAAGAACACTTTAACCTATAAGAAATAACCAACTCTGAAAGCTGAAGCCGAGTGGTTATTGATTAAGACCAAGACGAGTGAGAATAAGGTTTAGCTGGTTTCACTGTAATGGAACAGCATAATGTGAGCGCTATTACAGTCCAGTGCTGCAGGTGCCTTGGAAAAATCAATAAGTATCCCTGCTGGTTTAATTAAGACATGGACTTTGGCCCCAATAACCCACAAGAACAAAGAGCTGTGTCTATTTCTCGCTCCTGTGTTTGCTTTGAGAAGGTCCATAATGACTCATAAGATAAGACAGGTGTTTAGAGCGAGCGGAATCTTTATAATTTCTACAACAACAATATAAAAGGGATGAGTGTTATAGCTGACGTATTAAACCCAGTCTTTACAAACGTCTGTGGAACATCTCTTAAGATACAGCAATCTTAAAACGTAAAGTGGAACAATATGACAAACTGCAGCTAGATAATGGTTCAGTGTAATGCATCCATAATGTAGTCGCATTCTTTGTTAAAGAGGGGGTATTATGCTTTTTTCAATCACATAGCACCAGTCTATAGCATACTACAATGATGACGTAACCTTCTGTTGGTCTGTATATGCAGTAAATTAAAAAACTGCCTTGAATAAAATTGCTCTCTCAAAATGGCTGTACTGAACATCTTGAAATAGGCCTCTGTCTCTTTAAGAAGCTTTCCGACACGCCCCCTTCAGCACACTGCTGTGGCATCTAAACAACACTACTGTGCGGGGAGGGGGCTCTGCTGAGCTGAGGAGCAGTGGTTGGTGGCTTGGCTGGTGACGAAAGGTCCAGAGGCGTCTCCAGGAGGTGGGGGCGTTCCTAGGAGGACTGAGGCATAGCTACACCTAAAATGGCTGCCGTCTAAGTTTTTACTGATTACTCAAAAATATGTGAATGAGCCAAGGCAACACTCCAGGCATGTGTTTAATGAGGGAATGACATAATAACATGATATAAAGCTTGAAAAAGTCGATTTTACATAATACCCCCCCCTTTAAGCTTTACTTTGACGTTTTTTATTGGTGATTTAGAACCGATCTCCAAATGTATTTTAGTGCATATTTCTTGCAAACACGATACGAGCAAGTTCTGACCATATATCACCCATTAAAACGTTTAAGCTAAGCATACCTAAAATACTTAACAAACCCAGGTAATTTAAGGCTTTAGCTGTCACACGAGTGAAATGTTGATGGGATTATACAAGAAGTTAAAGGGGGGGTATTATGTAAAATCGACTTTTTCAAGCTTTATATCATGTTATGTCATTCCCTCATTAAACACATGCCTGGAGTGTTGCCTTGGCTCATTCACATATTTTTGAGTAATCAGTAAAAAGTTAGACGGCAGCCATTTTAGGTGTAGCTATGCCTCAGTTCTCCTAGGAACGCCCCCACCTCCTGGAGACGCCTCTGGACCTTTCGTCACCAGCCAAGCCACCAACCACTGCTCCTCAGCTCAGCAGAGCCCCTTCCCCGCACAGTAGTGTTGTTTAGATGCCACAGCAGTGTGCTGAAGGGGGCATGTCGGAAAGCTTCTTAAAGAGACAGAGGCCTATTTCAAGACGTTCAGTACAGCCATTTTGAGAGAGCAATTTTATTCAAGGCAGTTATTTTAATTTACTGCATATACAGACCAACAGAAGGTTACGTCATCATTGTAGTATGCTATAGACTGGTGCTATGTGATTGAAAAAACCATAATACCCCCCCTTTAACTCTTTTATACAGTCGAGCACATTCAACTTATTTTGTTGAGTTGTTTGGAAAAAGCTTTCTCATTAGTTTATGCTTCATGCAATGTTATGCTGTTACGAAGTCAATAATTCATTCGAAAGCCATTACTTCCCAGAAAATAAATGGCTTGTAAAAGATTAACATTTGGGAAAAGCAACCACTTTATTCTCCTCACCGTCATGCCCTGAGTTGAGGAGGTGCTCGCCCAGGTCGCAGCCGAACACCCGCTCCCGTAGGATGCCCCTCTGCTTCAGCTTCTGTTTGGTGGGTCTGGACTTCATGAAGGAGCGCAGGAAGGTGATCAGCTTTCCGTGCTTCTTAGACACTGTGGAATGAAGGGAAAGAGGCGGGTCGCACGTTTAGATACCTTTCACAGATGTTTACGACCGCGGCGCACACACATCCTCACACACAGTTAAGGCCATGCATGCACTGCTCTGTAACCCCATACGACTGTGATCCATTGTGCATTGCAGCTTTATTCTAATGCAAACCCTCTCCCTTTATGCATGTGTAGTTTCCTTGAAGCGTGAGGCTGGTTCTTAAATGCCACCTCCCAGGCAACTACAAAGGAATCCTCCACATCCAATACCAGGATCCTCTGCTCCGATTCAAAACAAGACAAAAAAGAGAGAGCAGGGCGACTTAAAAAACCCCAAACTGCTTTAATCAGATAGTACGTCTGGGAAAGGCGCATAAGCTCTTTACACTATAAGTCCGTTGTTTTCTCTGCCCTAGAGTAAAAGGACTATCAAAGAAATCTTCCATTTTCGGGAAACGGGACAAAGACGACGTCTTGGGCAACAAATATTTGCCCAAAAAACTCTTTCGGATTGTCTGCTGAATGACAGTGGCTGGGTGTTTTCAAAGGATTTCTCTTATTGGATAGGACAGCACACGGTGAAAGGGATGAAGAGCAGGGAGAGACATTCAGCTGAAGACAGTTTTAAACTTGTACCCCGTTTATTCACTTGACTTATCCAGGCAAAAATACTTCAGTTTTTAGTAGGGCTAAAGCTTTAACTCAAAAATAATTAATGCATTAATCATTAATTAATCACAAAGTAATCGCATTATATAGCTACTGTGTGTTTTGACTAACCACACATGTGGGCACACATTCACTGAAAAACAAAGCACTGGGATTATGGTAAAATGTAAGCCACGGGTCTCCAACCTTTTTCACATGATGAGGTACTTTTATGTAACAAAAGAGACGGATCTACTTTTGCACCAAAGAGATTCTTCTATTTGCTATTTCAATGAAAATGACTTTAAATGTGTCCTTACATTCTACTTTATGAACCCAAAAGTTTGTAGATTCTTGATTCTTTTCAAAATGTTCAGCATCCAAAGAAGTAAAAGGTGACTGATCAAGCGAATGTAGAAAAGTAGACAGCCTTTGGCGAGCGCCCCAGAAAGGGCTCCTGAGCTCCTGAGCTACTGACTGGAGATCCCTGTTGGAAGCAGTTGGGCTGTTCCCATAGATTTATGAAACTGTTCATTTTTTGTTAATGAAACTTAAAAGTGTCATGTCATATGGAGCTTAAGAATAGACTTTAAAAAACTTATTTTGAGTGCCTCAGCTTTGTTATTTTACGTTTTATAATTTTAAACTATGTCTTTATAAGAATTAAATAGTAATAATGAAATGCAGGCAAAAGAGCTGGTGACAGTCTTGACAGGGGCTCCTCCTGCTGGCAGCTGTAGGAATAATTTTCTTAAAAAATAGCTTCCATGTTGGATACGGCGTGTGAGCAGCTCCAGCAGCGCGTGATAAACACACTTGGAGCACAGAACAGCTCAGAATCGATAATGTTGGATTATGGGCTTTAAAAATGTGGAGGACAGTTTTTCAGTTTGACGCAATTGTAATCAGGAAGTACAGAACGAGGCGCTGATGCCGTAGAAGAAGAAACAGCTAAATTTAACAGCTTTGTCCGAGGATGAACTCAAAACTGTGTAATTATTGTGAAATACTATTCCCGGTATATCTTTGACGAGGGAACGCTAAAACATGGTTTAAACCTCAAGAAAGACGAATTAGCACGATATGTCCACTTTAAATTTGAGTGTTTTATGTTGGCCTAGTAATAATAACAAATATATTTTAACAAAACATTAACCGTGATCAAATTTCAAAAGTGTGATCCTCAGCAAACTTTATTCAATATCATCACAGAGTGCATTCTATTTATTCCAATTCCATTTTTCACATAATATCCTCAATCCATCTCCATCTAATTTAGAGCTTAAATTACCTCCACTTTCCTTCTCAAATAGACCATTCTTTCACTCCTCGTCTCTTCAAAGTTATACCTACAAACCAGCGAGCCCTCCCACATGTAATATGCTACTGCACCGCTTCTGATACAGTCGTTCCACGGCTCTTAAAGCTAAACACATACATGCAACTTCAGTTAATCTTTTATCAAAGCAACATGTCCTTGGCGAGTTATCCCCGACGTAAAAAAAAAACAGCAGTCGTGAGCACATTCTTCAGGCTGATTATAAACGCGGTTAGTATCACAAGCCTCCCCCCTCTCGTCCTTCGCAGATTTCCAAACATCAGTCATTTTTAAAACCGCAAGTTGTGTTGCAAAACTGTCTGCAGCTAATCCAGAACTAAAGTGCGATCTTTTTTTAAATAAATGACGAATCAATTAAGAGTGGGGAGGTTTGCCAAGTTACTTTCGAATGCAAACCAAATGAAAGAAGGCCATTGCAAACATAAAACATATAGTGCGATACAACCAAGGAAATCATTATTTATTAAAATGTAATTAACAATCACAAACTATCAATCAAACTAGAGGCAGAGAAAACGCTGAAAATATAGGTTGAAATTAATGTTGCTGCCAATACTCTGTGGAGACCAATTATTGACAACAGATTTAATTGACAGTCCAATAAGGGGTTTGCGTGTCGGCCAGGGGATTGGGACAACGCTAATGAGCTTGAGAGAAATGTATTCAGCTCTCGGTTGCTTCATGGACGCCGCAGAGAATGAATAAGCAATGGCTTTAAGTCTCTCTAATGGTTTTGTCCATGTGGCACAGCTAAAAAGAACTCGCGCAAGCTCGATGTTGTGTGTGTGAAAATATTGTATTCTAGTAACAGCATGAAGTTTGGCGCCTGTGATTTGACTCCGGTCCATGTGGAGAGATTGAGATTGGGTCTTGGTTTTTTTTTCTCAACACTCCGAGCGTAAACAAATCCCGGGCGGCGCAGATGGAACGATCTCAGTGAATATTAAAGGAGAGGTTTTTTTTTTAGTTTATACAGATACTATGATCTGCCGCACGAGAGCCTTGATATAAAGAAGAAAGAAAACTGAAACATTTTCAAGCGATTAAAAAGGTAAACACTGATTATATCAAAGAAAAATGGGAACGAGGCAGATGATTGAATATTGGATGATACTTGGTTAAAACATTGTGCTTTTAAGTGGAGGGAGATGTAGGGAGATGTTTTGGCTGGATGAGCCTTTGTGGACATTTCATTGCTCCAGCTCAGAGTTCACATTATTCAGGCTTTTCCAGTTGTTGGAGAAATTGTGATGCCAAGGGAGGAAAACAATACCATCTGTTTTGGTAAATTTTTTTGTAGAGAATGTTTGTAGAGATCTAAAGTACAGCAGATTCAGGAGGATATTGTGTTGCTAATAAAGGGTATTGTATTGACTAATATTTGCGATGTGCTAATAGCAAAAATTAAAATTGCGATTTTGGTGTCTTAAAGTGTGCAGAAGCCCGAGTGGGGAATCCACGGTGACCTCTGCACTCGCATCTGTGGTATATCAGAGAAAAGCAGATAGCATACAACCCTGAGGGAGAAACATTCCTTCAGTGCAGTTGTACCCGCAGACAAATCCGCTGAGGAAGCTTTGTTTACTCACTGTTGAGGCATCAAAAAGGGCCCTCAGTATCATGTAAGAGCTGGAGGGGCGGAGGTCTGACTGTGCAATAGTCTGACACATTGCTTTTATTGAGCAAGCGGGCTGACGGCAGGAAGCGAGGAAGAGGAGTGTGGCGATGGACACAGCCTCCCATCTGCTTACTGTCAGGGTGGATGACAGCCAGAGGCCCGCAGCACCAACAGTGCACTGCATCACAACGAGCCAGAGGAATCACCCCGACGTCCCAGACCACGCCACTCCTGCTGTGGACAAGTCATTTCATTCGTGGACGGGGGTAGAGAGAGATACAGCTCCAACTGTCATCTGTGATAGTGCTGATAACTACACGGCTGACCTTTAGGAAATGACTGGAGAAGTGCAGTTATGTTTCACAGATTCAATATTTTTATTTGAAGGGCTCGGCTTTGTTGAAAGTTGAATTGAAAATAAATTATTCATTATGAAGCACGTTGTGTTTTATCTATCTGCATCTCATCCAAAAGGCTTCGTCAGCACTAATGAATCATTATGAAAGCAAAGGCTGCTCGGTATATCGCAAAAAAAATTAGAATTGTATCACAATACTGAGCGATACTATCTATATCTCAAGAAGCCACAATTGTCTTCCATCTTGACTGAGATTAGACATTTTTGCAAACTCAACCTGAAATAAATGCATGGAACTTATACATGTGCATAAGTTCAGCTTCAATAATAATTTTCCCAATGTAGTTCCATTTTAGGATTGTTTTTTGTGTTTTTTAAAGTCTTGTTTTGACAGAATTTGCTGAAAAATGAATCACTTGTGTTTAAATCGTATGAAACACTTTAGTAAAATGTCGCAATGATGCACAGTCACACTTGTCTCAAATATTGCACATTTTTACGATTAGAGCCAACAAAGCTTCTTAGAAGTGAGACAAAACGTCCACAACACTCAAACAACCAAGTACGGATGATGGGAAAACAACCTTTGCCTATGATGGCAAACTCCTGACTGAGAGCTTACACACAAGTGCAAAGCCCAGCCTGAATCCCTGGTTTGTAAATCTAGTAATTATCACGGCTTTAGAACTAGTATTACACACAGGCAATAATAGTAAGTAATAGCTGACAAGCAGTTGCTCACACAGGAGCAATATTTTTCTTCTTTCTGGTTCCTTTAGTGATCTGAGACTGAAGTAATAATACTGTACATTACAACAGGGGTGGGAGTCAATAAGCTTGTCTTCTTCCCACTCCTTTTCGAGCTTGAATGTAATTATTTATTTATTTTTCTTTGTTGTGTTTTTCTGGCTTTTGTGCCTGTGTCGTGTGGCTCGAAATAAAATAAAAAAATCAATCAATCAATCAAAATATGAGAAAATATAAAACACACAGATACTACACTAACTGCCTGCCAAAACTGACAGACGAGTAAACTTCATTACTTCTTTGATCACTTGAGAAACAGACTTTGGTTGTCTAGCTAAACAGATCTCCGCATATGCCTTCAGCAGAAGAGATTCAGTACTTGACAAACACTTGACGAGGCTTTTCCATCTGCAAAGTGAAGCCAGGTAGTAACGAGACGAGAGGCCAAAACAAGCAAGAAAACAATTACAGGCATAATTGGAAACATCATGCGCTCTCTCTCCCCTAATCTCCAGCTCAACACTTCTATTTAATTAGTGAGACAGCTCCTGAAGCTAAGAGAGAGCTCAAAACATCATCATCAACATCAGCTGATTGTTCGAGCCTCCTAAAGTGGAGCAGTGAAACTGACAGGCTGCAGGCGGAGACATTTGATACAATTACTGTGTGTTGGTTTACAAAATAGCCAACACTGAGGAGGGGTTTTTACAATGGTCCCCGCTCCATTCTCCTCCGCCAGCATCCCCCTGGGCCTCAACAGTCTTTCACTCTGTAGGTGGAGGGCGGGAGATTCAAAATGCCTTCCCCCAAGCTGCAGCAAAACCACAAAATTGTCATGTAAATCAATCAATGGCCAGGATACAGTTACAGCAACCACATCAGCAATAGAGGAAAAGCTTGGAAACATTTTAAGACAATAAAAAAAACTAAATTAGGTCCTTTGACATTTTAACGGGAGCTTCAGTTAGACAAACGATGTGCATCACTGGACTAACATGAACAGTAAACAACATCCTTGTGGTGCCTTAGATGTATTTGTTTAACAAGTAAACATTAGAGCTGTGTGTGCTGAATGGAAGTCATGAGAGACCGGTTCATTAGTAATAGCCACACTGTGATCTCAGATAAGAGGAACAAAATGCTTATTATTCAATGTCTGACCAAAAATAATATAGCATAAGGGAAGTAAAGACATGCTGGCTTCAACTTTTGTGTCAAGATAAAATGGCATTGCCAGACTAATCTAGTGTGACATCACAATAAGTACACATTACAAATCTATACGGATATTTTGAAGCAGTTCATAATCCAAACTTAAATCTACATCTGACAATGAACAAGAAAAAAATGGAACAAGAAAACAGAGAAACTGCAGACAGGAAACCATATTTTCCAAGACTTATTTAGACCAAAGCCCATGTTATAAAGACCAGATGTTCATGCCATTCTCCGTGAATCAATATTACGTTGTTAGAGAAATACAACAAATCATTTCGAGATCACGATCAAGCAAATGTAACGATCAATTAAACATTTCAAAACTTCACCCAACTCACGCCGTTCTCTTACCTTCGCTCCATACACAATCACGAGCTTTTTCTAAAGAGTCCAAAGTACATCTAAATTCCTATCGTTGCCGCCAGAACTCGAAGTACAAGCCTACAAGTCTAAATGATAGACTATAACTTGACATAAAAGTATTTTGGCAACAAAAGTATTCAGACGTTTAAGCGGAGCGAGCAGAGCGCTGTCCTCTCTTTGGTCTGTCTGACTCTGCACCGCCGCTCTGTCCGTGAAGCAGCCGTAGCTTTATCACTACTGTTGCCTTCAGTTGCCCCCGGAAATATGAACACCCACCACGAAACACCACAGTAAATGCGAACTCGCGCTACAAAGAGTTAATATAAATTTGTCAGTGGTAGCAAATATAATACATTCATGTAGCAAACCAGCACGATGGCGCGTCGTACTATTAGCCTGTTTATTTTTGACAACGACGCTCCGTTCACTAAGTTAGTCAGCAGCTGGTTGTGTTGCAGGAGAAATTCACCGTTTTCGTATTACGGGGCATATAGACCCTTTAATTTTTTGTAAACATTCCGACCTTAGCTAGAGGCGGGAAGCTAGATTCCTATCTATTTCCATTGTAGCTGTTGTCATAGTAACGATAAACAAATGTCTAACTGTTTTTGGAAGTATCAGATAAATCTTATTTTATCGTCTCAAATGTCATTCCTCTTGTTCTTACACCTTAAGCCACAACAAGACCACAATTTTCAGTTGTAGTTAGTAAGTTACACTTAAAATCGCTAGTTTGAGTTTAATCTTATTTCTCTTGCTCACTTCCTGCCTCCAGCTGACGTCACTGATGATGTCAGCAGTCAAAGGGTCTATTTGCGCTACGATTAAAAATTACGAGTTGGGGCCGGGACTTTCCCCCCGCGATTAATTAATTACATAAGGTTTAGTGCTATTAAGAAAATCTTAATCACAGTTTACTTTAGTGACAGACACTTTTTCAGTTTCCTTTTTCCTGCAAGACGTTGTTAAGTGACGAACACCTCGTAAAGCCAAAAACAATTTTACTGTCAAACTTGTTTATTTACACAGTTAAGCTTGTATAAACTTATTTAAAAAGCTCATTCTCCCAAATAAATCGAACTGCTATTGTCTGTTAAGTGTTTGAAATGATCACACAGGCCTCACATCTCCACTTAAAACAAGTTAAAATGTTGAAAAATACAGAGAAGCATCTAAAATATACTTCTAAAAAATAAATACAACCCCTAAATAAATGTTGCTATTAATTACAAAGGCCATAATTAACTAAAAAATGTAATAAAGTAGTAAGTTTGATCGAGTCCCACCACTTGTATGATATTATAATCCAGCCCAAGTGTCTGTTCCCAGAGAAAGACACATGCATTCACTGCTCTCTGAGGCCCCCGCCCCTAAAATCATTATCTCATTATTTCTTTAACTGGCTTAGTCCTTGACATACACGGAGAGTCAAAATAAAGTCTGACTAATTCGTTGTTAGTCCAGAATCACAAGACTGCATGTGACTTCACTACCATGAAACTTACTGAGGAACAAACTTGGCCTTCACTCGGTCCACTGATTCAGAGCACCTACGTATGCTTGTTATAAAAACACTGATAAGAATGTTAAGAGTATTTTGCAGCTGCGCAAATTTACTAGTGTGTGTGAAAAGCTTACGTTTAACCTTTCACCCTGTGCTGCTCCAACCTCCACGTTTTGAGACGCTACAATAACACAGCTGTCGTGAGGTAGTGAAGTTGTTTAAGTCATGAGGCACCGGTCGGATCAATGAATTACTACAATTTATGTCAATGTAATAACAGATAGAAAACAAATGATAGCAAAATGACCTTTGACAGCATATTTTATTGTTATCAAACGGCAGTGTCCCCCAAACAAAGGTGTGGTCTACAACAACAGTCTCCACTGAAGCCCCGGAGCTTTGCACAAGGGCCTTGCATAGTTTCACCGCACCAGGAAATTATCTGAGATCCTCGAGAAAAAAAGGACAAATCTTAGCCTGTCTCACCATTCCCCTTCCTCCCGCACACATAACCAGCTGTCTTGGCTCGTATACGTGCACAGCTGCCCTAATGGCTGGTCCCCTGACATGACGCTCGGCTCAGTGAAAGGCTGGGGAGGGCTCTATACATCTGGTCAGTCAGTAACTGGTGGTCTGAAGAGGAAAAAGGCTACTCTTAACAACAGAACACTACTTTCAATCTCTTTCAACCATGGCAGCACAATTAATTACAATTAAATCAAAATCGCAACAACAAAATATCCCGTCGTTATGGGGTAAAACGAAAGACAGTGAAGGACAGAAAGTGTCTGTAGTCCAATTAGGTTCATTAGGTCTACTAGTAATGATGCTATTTTGTTCTTAAAGCCAGACCTTTATGTTGATTTCGTACCCGACAGTTTCGGCTACAACTATGGCCTTCCTCAGAGGACACCACGTGACAACCTCTGAGGAAGGCCACAGTTGTAGCCGAAACTATCCGGTACAAAATCAACATAAAGGTCAGGCTATAAGAACAAAATAGCAGAAAGTGTCTGTGGTTGGGCAAACAGCTCTTTCCAATAATGTACTAAGATGTATGTGACTTGAATTTGTTTAGCAGTACATACAGTACACACTGCCTGACAAAAAGAGGTCACATGCTCTAATATTTTGTTGACCGCCTTAAGCTTTGATTAAAGCACACATCCACTGCTCCGTTGTTTCAATAAGCTTCTGCAACGACCCAGTGTTGCATTACGTTTTCACCAAGATCTTATATTGATGATGTGAGAGTGTGGCCACTGCGTAAAGCCTTCTCCAGCACAACCCAAAGATCCTCAATAGAGTTGATGTCCCATGCTCCCTGAACCGCTCTTTAACAATGTGAGCCCCATGAATCAGTTTGATCTTGGAGTTTGCCCGTGCCATCAGGGAAGAAGAAACCCATTGATGGAATAACGGTCGTCACCCAACCAATTGCAGCAACCCCAGATTTACACAGTTTGATCTAGTTGACGACATTGCAGTGTATGAGTCTTGTTTGAAAAGTTGATGTGAGTGGACTTATTTATAATGTCCACTGTGACTTGAATCTTGATGGGAAACATAGATCACAAATCAAATCCCTATCACAATTGCTTGTCAGAAATATGTTTCCCAAAGCGCCAACAGTTGACAGTCTGTTTTCACTGATAGCAGCTTTCATCGCAGCCCTAACAAGCCCCTGAACTGCTCAATCCCCGGCTCTTGTGGAAAGCAGAACGCCGCAGCACGCTAACAGTTTCCATCAGTTAGCCATGAAGCAGCAGAGGTTAGCGGTGAGAGGGAACGGATCCGAGCGCAGAAAGCAGATTTTTTTCCGATGATGTGCGGCTCACTGCTGGAATGTGCTCTTTCAGTCGCCATGGAGAGGGACACAGGGATTCTTACTGTTGCAGGACAAAGCTTAACGCTCAATGGACCGGGTTTACAGGCCCCTCATTGTAGAAGGATTAAATAAATCAAGGGCAGTCCAGACCGAGCACTAGCACCCCTGCAGTTGTCAGACACATGCAAACACAGCGGCCCCTGGACCCGACACAGCATTCAGCGCCTTTTTTGAGAGAGACACTGAAGAGACCCAAGTTTGCCCCCGCTTCATTAGCATACACCTTTAAGAAGGAGGCAGGCAGAGCAGATGTGCTGTACCCATAACCAACCAAACAAAACATGATCCGTCACAGATTTTACACGAAAAAAAACTTTACAGATCCAACCCTTTCCAGTGTTCAGGGCTTGGGACTGAAATTGTTTACATTCACAAATGCACAATGGACACCAAACACACTTAAGTGCATACAACGCTCTACATTAATTGCATGTTAATTCTGATTTCTAGGGTTTATTACTTCTGCTACATAAAAGGAAAGGAACAAAACCTTATTTGTACAGCGCTTTTCACATGACACAAGTTACCTGTAGTGCTTCACGGGATGTTACATAAGTAAATATATCTTTGCTGCTGGGATTTAAAGGGATATTTCAGGATTTTTGACATGGGGCCTCATTTCCTAGTTATCCAGAGTGTTGTTGATGTCTGAAGATATTTTTTCTTAAATTCATGCAGTTCTTATATTTGAAGAGCTCAGTGGCGCTAGGCTAGGGCAAGGCTAAAGCATTATCAGTTAGCCTGCATTAAAAACAGTCTGACCCACTCCACAGTGTACCTGAGACAAATCACTTATAACGCCAGACTAATGATATAAATGTCTGTCGATAGAATAATTTTTGAAATATAACTGACCTTGTATCACATGAATGACCACATTTTGAGGGACTATTTTCTCGCAGATCACTCCTCCGCTGCGTTAGTTTACAGCCACGAAGCTGATGATGCTCAAATATAAGTTATTTTAAATGCAAAATGATTAAAAAATTATTCTATTAACACAGACATTTATATGGTTAGTCTGGTGTTATAAGTGATTTACCTCAGGTGCACTGTGGAGTGGGTCAGACTGTTTTTAATGCAGGCTAACTGATACCATAGAAATGCTTTAGCCTTGCCCTAGCCTAGCGCCACTAAGCTCCTCAAATATAAGAACTACATGAATTTAAGAGAAAAATATCTCCAGACATCAACAACACTCTGGATAACTAGGAAATAAGGCCCAATGTCAAAATCCTGAAATATCCCTTTAAGGAAATAGAACAGAAATATTAGGCCTCAAACTCACTGGATGCGTCACAGAGCTGTATTCACACTGCCGTGCACTACAAGAATATAGAAGATGACTTGATGAGTAACACATCTGCTAGGGGATTAACTATTTTTGCACCTAAAAAGCATCCAATTGTGCAATAAGAAGAGTTTTTCTCAATTTAAATACACAAATACTTCCACTACTACATCTAGGGCAAATATACTTATTTCAAGAATTTTTTACTAATTTCTAGATTTCACAGTAATACGAGATGTCTGTTTGGATTTTTGATGCGTGGTGTGAAAACGAGCGGCATCATTTCGCAGAAGTGAAGCTGGACCCAGTGAATTTGAGGCCAAAGTCATACAAAGTGGAAACACAGTGGAGTTAGTTTTTTTTTGGTTAGGGCATATGGCACCACAAGGTTTATTTTTGCTCTACCTGAACTTATGCTGTAGTGGTTTAGCGGGTCGGCCACCCATGTACTGTCCTGAGTAACACTCTCCATCTCCAAGTCTGCATGCAGCCCCGTGGAAAATGAAGGGATGGATGAGGGTTGGATGACAACATGGAAAAAAAGCGTTTGAATTAGACACGAAAGAAAAGATCTATGACTGAACACAATGTACTAAACACAATTTGCTCTTAAGGACTTACTGTTTTCTTAGTTACAATTTTATGTTTATCCAGTAGGTTAACGGTTAAAGCAAGTCAAAAGTGTGCATGTGCGTTAGTGGGTGGATGCAGAGTGTATACCAACACGCACAGGGAGGGAAGAGATTCCAAGAAGCAGGCTGCAGGCCAGAGCAGGGGTTGGCTGAGGCAGAGAGTCACAGTCAGATGCAACAATCAAAGACAAATGTGAAAAGTGACACAAGCTGGATCTCAGTGCAGTGTTAAACATGCACTGAGGCGCACACGATTATTAACCAGGGCGTCTTTTGTAATAAAATCTTGTGCATACAGTTGCGAGGATGCTTCATTATGCAAAAGTTAGTAGTGTGATCCTGGCAAAACGCAATCCTCAGCTTTAAGCAAAAATAGTCTAATCTTTCAGTGTAATACGGGAACATTTAATCAAACTGCAGTCCTCCTGTAACAAACAAAGTACAAAGACATGACATGCAAAACAATAGTGGCAACAAGAGAGCATTCCAAAAGCGAAACATCAATGAATGGACAAAGCATGGCATGAACAGCCTTGTCAGGAGAGTGCTTTGCTGCACAGAGTACTCCGTATACTCAAGAAGATTGACTTTTTGAAGTAACTACGTTTTAGAGTTGTTTACTTCAGTGATAAGTGTTTGCTTTCAGATATTATAATGGCACTTCATATTGACTCATCAGGCTTGCCACATCATTTTATGGTTACTGAAACATAAATCAGACTTAAGTGCTCAAGTAACATTTTTTCAGAGTACCTTTTAACCCTTGATACAATTATATCAAAGTAATGTTACTCCTTCTTGAGTAAATATCTTAACTACTCTATCCACATCTGTGACTGTAATTAATCTTAAAGAAAAGCCTTTATTTTAACCCTTTTCTTCACTACAAAGCAGAATATTTCAGAAAGTACCACATCGTGAGTCATAATCACATGAGTCACGTTTTGGATTCGAATGAACATGACGTGGTTTAGATCAATGGACCGGGTTATTCCAATAGAACTGCAGTTTCATCTGGATTGCAGTATGCGGTAAAGAAGTGTCAGTGCAAAGTTCAAGCACACCTCATCCTTAACTCACAGTCATATAACCAAATACACAAATATTTAACTATTAACTTGACTATTAACTTGACTTTAACACTGCGCTGTGTTGAAAGCCCTTTTGCATACAGTATTAGTCATTTGCATTCACTTACATAGAGAGCCAGTTAATCTATTGAACAGCACTTAAGGATACGTGGTTCAACAGTATTACTTTATAAGGCCAGAGGTTCTCAAACATTTCTCACACAGATCTATAGGACTAAACTATGCCTTAAACAAAGCGCAACTAAAACAAGTAATAGCCCCAAAAAGAATTGACAACATAATAAAGACTAGAATTGTACAGGAGCATTCGTGGCATGTGAAAGGAGCCCGTTAACCAACCTATTATTTCGAGCACTGCAGCTACAACTACAAGACGTCATCAGTCCCCATCTGGGCTCCTTCCTTTCAACACATTGTCCTGATAATGTCCCAGGAGGGTCAGACGTACCTGGTTTTGGCACCGAGTTGGTCATGGACTGTGGCACTTTGTCATTTATGAGCTCCACACACTCGCTGGGAAAGAAGCCAACCTGCAATGGGAAGGGAGAAGGGACGGGAAGAAGAGCCGAAGAAGAAGAAGATTTAATGTCTGCAATCGGGAAGAGTGACCAAGCCGTGTAGATTTTGATTTCAAACATTGTGAGATCGTGTGTTGGGTAATAGTCACAAAAACGGTCTTTTACGGTTAAATTAAAGTGCTTCTTTCATTCATTCATTAGCAATGAATACATTCTTCTTACAACTCTCTAATGTAAGGCCCACTAATCAAACATCTATTGCATACCCGACAGTAAATGCAGCCCACTCTACTCCAACAGGTGCTGCTACCCCTATAATGCACTGACTATTAGCCTCATTCTTCTGGAAACCATTAGGAAGTGGGGGCACGGATCAGAAGTCCCTTGGCTCTAATGGACTTTACATTTTTGGCCTCTCTTTCAGTCATTATTGAACACAGGCTTGACCTTCACGTGTTTGTCTTAACATGCACAACATCGTCGTATATTTATCCTTTGGTATTTTTATTTTCACCCCTTCAAATTGCTAGCATGAACGCGCTTCGTTAGCCCACACTGAACACTATGGGGCGCCCTCTGTCCATCCCTATTGATGGCCTATGCTTACAACTAATACAGAATTGCAATATTTGGTTATGCAATATCTGTGTAGCCACAATTTATCGTACAATCACTAAAGTCTTCCATCTGACTGAGATTGACACATTTTTAAAGTGTGCAGAACTACAGTTTTAGTTATTATTTTTTAATTTCATTAGTGTACTAAATTTGTGTTTTTTGAAGTCTTGTTTTGACACAATTTGTTGAAAAACAAATAACTTACGATTCATGTTTAAATGAATGGAATATACAAGTGTTGGGATTTAAGACTCTTTACTGGGACCAGGGTCTTTGGGATCCGTTCATTTCAAAGAGCCGTTCAAAAGACGGGCTCTTTTATACATTAAATTGTAGTAACGGCAGCCATATATCTCACAATGTATAAGATGCGATTGATAAAAGTCAAATTTTTTTAATTTAAAGGTGCATTATGCAACTTTTTATGGGAAAAATAAGTTGACATTTGTGTGTATTTGACCTTGTAGTGACCCGGTGGCTGTACGAGTGGTCAGCATGGCGCCTTTACTTTCGATCATGTGGTCTCTACAACGCTCCAGGATCAATTGTTTCTATGTTTTCCGGTGAGAGGGTCCGTCAGCAGTGAAAACCTTCCAAATAGTTGATCCTGAGCGTCCTTAAGACCACTGTGATAGAAAGTAAAGACACCATGCTAAACACTCATACAGCCACTGGATCACTACAAGGTCAAATACACACAAATATCAACTTTTTTTTTTCCACATAAAAAATTTGCATAATGCGCTTTTAAAAACGTGTTTGTGGATAAAATCTTGCGCCATCACTAATAAAAAGAGGCTGCAACTGTCTGACAAATCATTTTTAGTGCATTTAGCTTTCACTTATGTGGCTGCTCCATTGTTGGGCTGATTTTTGTGTTTGCTCGGGGGAGTTGACTGAAAAAAATCTCTTTTCACAATTAAGATCAAGTTTGAACCGTTCACCTTCAAAAGAGTCGGTCTGACATGAAAGTCATAATCACTAGAAAGTGCTGAGTCAAAACAGCTTAGTAAATTATCGCAATATGTACCGTCTAGGTTCAGGGAGGCACTTTTACTCTTGTGAAAGCAAAGGGCACAAAATATAACCAGGATGAACGGCTGTGTGAGAGAAGCAGGCCAAAACAATCACAGGGCACCCACCGCAGAGGTCATACTGTATTTCACTTCACGCACGTCTGTTCAATTAGATTTATCAGAATATTTGAGTATGCTCCAGTCCCATTTTAAGGAGCGAAAACAAATAGAAATGCCACGTTTGCTTCAAGGAGACTTCAGTAACTTTTGAACTTACACACATCCAGGACAGACAGAATAAAGACAATTTGTAAAGACTCCTCTATATCTACCTAAATGTCTGCAGATTGGGTTCGGTTTTCGTGGTGCACAAAGTGACAATGCTTTTCTAAACTTGACTCATTAAAGGGGGGGTATTATGTAAAATCGACTTTTTCAAGCTTTATATCATGTTATTATGTCATTCCCTCATTGAACACATGCCTGGAGTGTTGCCTTGGCTCATTCACATATTTTTGAGTAATCAGTAAAAACTTAGACGGCAGCCATTTTAGGTGTAGCTATGCCTCAGTCCTCCTAGGAACGCCCCCACCTCTTGGAGACGCCTCTGGACCTTTTGTCACCAGCCAAGCCACCAACCACTGCTCCTCAGCTCAGCAGAGCCCCCTCCCCGCACAGTAGTGTTGTTTAGATGCCACAGCAGTGTGCTGAAGGGGGCGTGTCGGAAAGCTTCTTAAAGAGACAGAGGCCTATTTCAAGACGTTCAGTACAGCCATTTTGAGAGAGCAATTTTATTCAAGGCAGTTATTTTAATTTACTGCATATACAGACCAACAGAAGGTTACGTCATCATTGTAGTATGCTATAGACTGGTGCTATGTGATTGAAAAAAGCATAATACCCCCCTTTAAGTGTATGAAATGAACTGTCAAAAGCTTTTGGGGAACTACTTGGAAAGGATTGGTAAGCTACTGATATGAGACCCCTGTATTTTTGTATAGTAATTAAGGTTTTCTTTAAAGATAAAAAAGATACTTATAATAAAAGTTATAATAAAAAGAAATAAGAACTTTCAGAACAGTGTCTAAAAAATCCTTGAAGATCACAGAAGTACTCGTGCTATAAAGGTATTTGCACCTCCTTTGTTAGAGTTATCAGATCTTTCATTTAAAATCTGCTTTATCCAGCAGCTCCAGTGTTTTGTCCTTGATATGCAAAAACCTCCCGTCATAGACCGAGAAAGAAAACCTGAGTGTTTATCTGTGAAGCCGTCACGTTTTCTGAAATGCACACCTGAAAGCCATGTTTGCCTCTCCACCATGTGGTGTCTTCTTTGGGAGGCATGTCAATCACAGACACAATGTCGCCCACCTGCAGAGAGCAACACGGAGAAGACAGAGAAAAGTTAACAAGTGCTCGATCCGTGATTGCAGAAACTGAAGCGCTTTACAGAAAGGATTGGCAGCCTGGGTACTTTGCAAAGAGTTCTAGTGTAAAAAATCCCTATTCAGCTGCTGAGGTGTTTCACTGTCAACATTTGTATCGGAAAAACAGATCTCAGCATTTCCTTTCTTCACATTTCACTGCCTGGATCTTCTGAGTCTTTTAAATCTTAGATGCTTAGCAGAAGAAAAAAACTACAACAGAAATACATTGGGATTAAAAGAAAAGTGTGTTAGGTGTATGACCTCGAAAGACAGCTCATCGGAGGCTTGGGCGATGTAGCGTTTGATGACATGAGCAGCAGCAATAGCTGGGACGTTGATTGACGACTCTTCATGGACCAATAGATGGTTCCCCTTATTGTCAACCTGGGAAACACACCACACCACATATTTCACCTCCTGCTTCTCATTACGTTTTATTCGAACATAAGTATACAAAAGAGAATAACAAAGTCATCGTACACTGAAATATAGGCTCTTTCTAAATCCAAACCTCACCTCCATCCATGTGAGTGCTGGCCCACAGTTGATTTTGTTGTCAGCGATGGCGGAGAGCCGGGAGAGGTACGCCAGCAACATCTGGGAAACTGACTAAAGGAAAGACAGCACATAGGGGCTTTACTTTATCGAGCCAAGACATGAGCCTTATAGTACACGTTACGCAGTCCTCCAGCAGTTCTGTTGACAGATTATTACACAGTCTGTCGATAGCCTGAGTAAATGACTCCAGCCATACATTAGATCAAATTTCTATAGAACCACAGCCGCTGAATCTTTTACTCCACACACACACACACTTAGTCCCCAGGGATAAACAGGTTTTACAAGTTTAGTTTGATACCCTCACATTCCTTTAGGCCTCTTTCACACCACACGCGGATTCGTGAATGAATTGACGAGCGAACCAGTCTGCGCCATCATTCGCAAGCTGCGCTTCAAGTCGCGTCCTGTTGTGCAGATGAGAAGCTCTTGTACAGACTGCACGGCGAGGAGGCGCGCAGGGAAGCGTGCCGGGCCGCTGCCGCCTCCGCTCCCGGAAACAAAAATGGAACTTGAGCGCATTTTTTCCGCGTGTGGGCTGTGCATTGAAGCGGTTTTCAGCACCAAATGTGCAAAAATCACTTTTATAAAGCAATTTCACGTCTATCCAATCTTGTACTTGGAATACATGTAAGGAAATATAACTTTAGGCGTATTAATTCATTTTCCATGTACTACTACATTTAGATTTTTTTTAATGCATAAAACACATTTTGCATTTTAAGGAGACAGTTGTATTCCTATCTTATAATTAATAGTGCTGCTTTAGAATGAACCATGAGGAGTTGTTTTGAGTCCAGTACTAGTCCCTTCGCCCCTGCTCCGTGGCAGTCCGAATACAGGCCGCGAGGTAGTTCGGTCGCAAAGGGCGCTCGGCTCTGCGGTCGGCGTGCGGTGTGAAAGAGGCCTTAGTCTCATTTGGACCAGAAAGGTTTCGACCATCTTCATTTCACACACAATCACATATCTCATTGAAGAGACAGTCACTGACAACAGATCGAGTTCCATTTCAGCGTGTAACTTTATTTGGGGTCAGTGTCTCGCATCCTTAAATATTGCTATTAAAACATGAATGTACTTATTTATCTGCTTACTTCTGACTGATCTGTCAGACTTTCCAGTCGGGGTAACTCGGGCAGCTGGGAGAAGCGGCGGTCGTAGATGCAGAGGTGCAGGTGTTTGTCCAAGACACGGAAATCCTCATAGCTGCGCTTCACAATCCAGCTTCGACCCTGAAACACGAACAACTTGAATTAATTCATGCAACGCTGAAATCACACAAAACAATAGAGTCGGTCTGACATGAAAGTCATAATCACTAGAAAGTGCCGAGTCAAAACAGCTTAGTAAATTATCACAATATGTACCGTCTAGGCTCAGGGAGGCACTTTTTACTCGTGAGAAAGCAAAGGGCACAAAATATAACCAGGATGAACGTCTGTGTGAGGGAAGCAGGCCAAAACAATCACAGGGCACCCACCGCAGAGGTCATACTGTATTTCACTTCACGCACGTCTGTTCAATTAGATTTATCAGAATATTTGAGTATGCTCCAGTCCCGTTTTAAGGAGCGAAAACAAATAGAAATGCCACGTTTGCTTCAAGGAGACTTCAGTAACTTTTGAACTTACGCACATCCAGGACAGACAGAAGACATTTTGTAAAGACTCCTCTATATCTACCTAAATGTCTGCAGATTGGGTTCGGTTTTCGTGGTGCACAAAGTGACAATGCGTTTCTAAACTTGACTCATTAAGCGCATGAAATTTTAGAACTCTCAAAAGCTTTTGGGGAACTACTTGGAAAGGATTGGTAAGCTACTGATATGAGACCCCTGTATTTTTGTATAGTAATTAAGGTTTTCTTTAAAGATAAAAAAGATACTTATAATAAAAGTTATAATAAAAAGAAATGAGAACTTTCAGAACAGTGTCTAAAAAATCCTTGAAGATCACAGAAGTACTCGTGCTATAAAGGTATTTGCACCTCCTTTGTTAGAGTTATCAGATCTTTCATTTAAAATCTGCTTTACCCACATCACACAAAACAATATCATCTCAGCCTCGAGCTCAACATTTATCAAACTTTGACACCACTTTTTAGTTATTATAGATCACCACGTTCAACGCATTTTGTATGTTGCTCCTTATCTGGCGGTAACTATGGTGACGGTCAAAATCCAGATATTTTTGTCGTGGTTAATGGCAAATATCTCTTTTATTACAAAGACAATCCACTTGAAACAAAAACGGTCACAAAGCTCAACATCTCCTCTCTTAGCACATATGAACTAAGGCGTAATTATCTTCACATAACGGAGTGCAAAAGTGGTGACATCATATATATATATATATATGTGCAATGTTGGCCAATAGAAAGCCATAATAATACAGTATTTCAGGTTTGTGAATCCAATCACTTTGAAATAATGATCGATTCCAATTGAGATTATCATCAAATTCTAGAACGTGAACGCAAACCTTTAACTCCAGAAATTCACTGGAATATAGAAGATCACATGAAAACAAGAATAATCCCACTGGGCAAACCAACAAGCAGCTTGGTTTGCACAAAGTCTTTACACCGAATTGTTCAGCCAAATCAAGGATAAGAAAATATGGGGGAAAAAAAAAAGGCTTCTGAAGGAATTATACACAGAGCAAGTGCAACCACAGTGAATGCAACTTTTAAAAGTGCTTCTGCCATTTCTGTCTTATCCAATGAAACAAGGCCAAACCTCAGAAGTGGCGGAGTTAAAAGAGTTTTAAAACTCTTGAAATGGCCAGGTAGTCGCTCAGACTTAGAGTTCGTACAGCAGCGCCCTATCACAGATTCTCAGGCTGTGTTAAAGCGCTGGCAGATGAGACGCCGCTGGGAGGTTTCTGTGGGCCTGGGGAACTCTCTCTACGCTCCCTGCCCCACTTCTAGACGATGCCTCTAGTTTAGGTCCCTCTCTGCGCCGGTGGAAATGATTCAATCTTTCTGTGCTACTTTCTGTGTTTAATACTCAAAATCTCCCCTCCCTAAGCCAATTTTTTGGACTTGTTAAAGAAGAAATGGTTTGCATTTAGCAATTTTCCAGTGGTTGCACGACGGCGGCGCTTCCAAGTGCGGAGAGGGAGACGACTGTGGCATTGCCAAGGTCAGTCAAAGGGAATACGATCTGTGCAGAGGAATGCACCAAACCCGGATCAAAAATGTCACTGGAGGAGACCGGGCCTCGGGCTTTCACTCGCGGAGGTGCATCTGAGGTGAGCAAAATTGGCAAAATCTATGTACAAGATGTAAACATGAATGTTGTTAGAGATGAACTCTCATTACTTCAGCCAGGCTCAATCCAAGCAGTCATTTACTATAAAGCAGTAGTTCTCAAACCTTTCACCTTCCAAGTACTACTAGGCTATACATCTAAATTGCACTATTTCATGTGTAAATTCATGGCAATGTGCAATGTCGTTTTTTGAAGATTTGCCTCTTCATCTGCACCTCAAGTTAAAAAAAAAAATCGGTGTAGTACTTTTCTCTTTGTTAAACTGGGAGGAAAACATGCTGGAATTTCAATGCTTTAGCAAAAACCTTTACATTTATCTTAATTAATAATAAATTTAAAGTCTTAAAATGAAGATGACCCTGAGCAGCTCCTGAAGAATCCTAAGTACCACCAGTGCTACACATACCACAGAAAATTGGCGTCTAAACTTCCACAAAGTTACCAATATCTATTCGAAAAAACTGACACAAAGAAACTGACTTTATATTTTCTTGAAAGCCTTAATTCCTAATTCTCAACACACTAAACCAATTTTCATTTTCTACTCCGCACCGCTCCACCCTGGCAGTCCTCCATGGCTCATTTTAATTCAGTCCCCAAGTCCCACATAACTTGGGTTTTTGTAATAAGTAAGCCAGTGAGGTGTTTGAAAATGCTTGAAATTGGGCCAGTACTCCGCACTGCATATCTAAGCAGGTAGCGCAGCACCTTCCTCGGTGGATAGGTAGCTTGGAATTCATTTTTGTGAAGTTTAATATGAAGAGATGCCAGCGTGGGAGGTTGCATGTAGGTTCATGTGAGTCATTATTTATATATAACCGGGGCCTGATCGATATGGGATTTTGAGGGCAACATCAATACTAACAGGCTCAGAAATGCAGATTAACCAATATAGTAGCAGATGTAATTAGCAAAAAGAGGTTATTCCTGAATGTTTTCTTCTACGGCAAAAATACAAATAGGAGGCGCTGTTGCATTACCTGGCAGTAAATATGAACTAGGTAGACCAGCTCCTTGGATTCATAGCCATTGCGGGTCACTTCGCACTGTTCATCCCCGAGGGTCAACTGCAAAAAACAAACAAACAGGAGGAGGCTTAGAGTAATAAAAGAACATGAATTCATTTCCGAGGACAGGAGGGGGAAAAAAAGAGTTTAATTATAACACTTCCTCTTACACATGCCTGGGCATTTCCTGATTAAATGTGTCTGAGATGATTTCCCTGAGTGCAAGAAGGCAGTCCTTTGGGAAAGTATGAAAAAAAATATATGTGTATTTTCAACTCTGATGCAGATGGTGTTTCTTTGGTTGAATGAGGACCTTAAAATGCAGCAGTGTCTGGAGTAAACTGAAACAAAATCTCAATTTGTCCCAAAAATGACTTAATTATGCGATGGAGGCTGATAATGTGTTAGTTCAAATTCCAGCTGATAACTCTAAAAACTAAGAACTTCTGGCCCCCAAGATGACTTTGAGAAACATTATGACACACATCAGAGAGCAAATGTTCACTTAACACGCTGAAAATACAGTCAATTCCTTTAACCTCTTAACCCCCACCTGAACCGAGCACATTTTCTCCTATTTGGCTTTACCCAAATCTAGAAGCTTCTTGATAAAAGCATTAAAATAGCAACAGAAAACGAGACCAAAGCAAGGATGACAAAATCATCATAAGAGCAGGGAAAAAGTGACAAACGCAACAAAAAAGCCACAAATACGTGACAAAAATGTGACAAAAAAGCATCAGAAAAGTAAATATAGTAAAAAAGCACAAAAAGACAAAAAAAACGTGACAAAAGTGTCAAGTGTAAAAAAGCAACACATAAAATAAAATAAAAGTGACAAAAATGCAGCAAAGGCGTGCCAAAAACGTAGCATAAAAAAGTGAAAAACATGACAAAGAAGCACCAAAAATACATTAAAAAAGTGACAATGCAGTAACGCGAGGAACAATCTTAGATCAGTTTTGTAGGTCTTGCTTTCAAATGAAGCATTACACTGGCCTATAGGCTGTAAACTCCAGTCAAGAAGCCGAACTGGAGAAAAGGTGGGGGTTAAGAGGTTAAAATTTGAGACTTTTCAGTAACACCTGTTAGGTACCTCCGTGAAGTTGGCCCCTCATCAAATGCAAATTCATATTGAGAAACATGTCAATTGTTTATGGACTAAGAATATTTGTTTTTATTGCTCTCATTTTCTTTCATTACAGCGCGAAACAGAACTAATGAAGCACAGATCCTAGGTATGGATATTTTAAGATTTCATAAAAAGTAATATGAAAAGTTTCAGATTTCAACATAATAACGTAGAATAAATAGAGGGATATGAACACTCCCATAGCCCACTGTAACCATATTTAAATCATTCATCACAGAAAAAAAGAAAAAAAAGGTCTACAGTTCGAAAGACTCAATCATAAAATAGCGTAACACAGGGCAAAACTAAACAGGGGCAAGTGAAAATAAATAGCTAGGCATAAGACGATAATTATACACATGAGTTCCAAGTGGAGCACTGCTGACCGCCCACATGTTGATGAAAAATAGATGAGGAAGCAGGGATGGAGCTGGAAACGCGGCACGACGAGCATCTGCTTCAAAACATCTCCAAACTGAACGGACAGCTTGACGGAGGAAGGCGCAGGTGGCTGGTGCTTTCAGAAAGCCGAGACTTCCAGCCACCGCCGCAATGCCGAATGAATTGTCAAGAAACTTCAAACCTGATACGATACTTTATTTTCCATTTTCCAGCTAATAGTGTGTTGACAATGGCAATGCACATGGGTTGATGAAGTGGAAAACTGGGTAGATCCGTTTCTGCAGTGCCCATTGTGCTGTTGGACAAAGAAAACTATTTTTACAGAAAACCTGACACTGTGGAGTGCACTACAGGAGCCAGTAGTCCAATGTCACAGAGAGAGGGAATATGGAAGTGCTTTTGTCCCCATTAAGAGTGATCTGATGTATAGAGGGTTGTTTATGGAGAGGCAGAAGCAAAGGCATTTTTAGCTTCAAGAGAGGAGGTAGCCATGGGTACATTCCTATTCAATTTTACCCTTTTGTTTTCAATTAGAATGTTTTAAAGTTTTTAATCGAGATTGAGTTAAATAATCTTTCAGTTCTTTGTGTATTTAAGTCATAAATAGGGCTGGGTACCGTTCCCCCCCCCCCCGATATGGTACATAACTATACTTGGTTTACGATACCGATACCTAAACGATACTCTTTTCTATAGCTACACTAAAATATTTGTCGTCTAGAACCAGAATAAAGAACAACAGTTTTTATTTATTCGATAATATACTTTTTTTGGTATCATTTTTTAAGCTGAAAAAACCAAGTAACTTCCTTTAAAGGGGGGTATTATGTAAAATCGACTTTTTCAAGCTTTATATCATGTTATTATGTCATTCCCTCATTAAACACATGCCTGGAGTGTTGCCTTGGCTCATTCACATATTTTTGAGTAATCAGTAAAAACTTAGACGGCAGCCATTTTAGGTGTAGCTATGCCTCAGTCCTCCTAGGAACGCCCCCACCTCCTGGAGACGCCTCTGGACCTTTTGTCACCAGCCAAGCCACCAACCACTGCTCCTCAGCTCAGCAGAGCCCCCTCCCCGCACAGTAGTGTTGTTTAGATGCCACAGCAGTGTGCTGAAGGGGGCGTGTCGGAAAGCTTCTTAAAGAGACAGAGGCCTATTTCAAGACGTTCAGTACAGCCATTTTGAGAGAGCAATTTTATTCAAGGCAGTTATTTTAATTTACTGCATATACAGACCAACAGAAGGTTACGTCATCATTGTAGTATGCTATAGACTGGTGCTATGTGATTGAAAAAAGCATAATACCCCCCTTTAATGCTGTCCCTGGATCCAACAGGCATCAAGACCTGGTCTCTGAAGATATACATTTTTTAGGTACCTGCTTTAGATACTTATTATACTATATGATACTGATTTTGACCCGTAACGTCAAGTTTACCCATGCGGACATTGCTCCAATAAATACAAATGGGTTACATATAGTAAAGCTGGGACGATCCGCCTTAGTTGCGATACGTATCACGATACTTAAGAGCCGATACGATACATGTTGCGATACAGTAATTATTGTGAAACTGTTGAAAAAGAAACCATGTGTTCATAAGTTATAAATGCCACTTGCCATATTTTGAAGCGTTAAGACTGTAAAAGAAAATGTAGGTTTCACATAAAGTGCTGTGGTTCCTCAAGAAATATTACATTTAAAAAGTACATTTTGATAAAGTATCGATACACAGCAGAGCCGTGTTGCGATGTATATTGTCCCAGCCCTAACAAAAGACTTGTTTCTGGGATGTTCAATTCATATGACTTAGAACTCTTTGCTATAAAAACAGACATTAGTTTAAGAGCTTGGTTTTGTCCCCAATTGTCCCTTTCATTTATTTTTTAATAGCTTTAATAAGTCGACGGAAATGTCTGGAGATTTTATCAACAAAAACTATGACAATCAATGAACTTACTGTTTTGGGGTGAGATCATATCTTAAGTAGTCTATTGTTTCACTTGACTACAGCTGTCTGATTACAAACAGTGACTAAGGTATTTACATAAAGAAAAGATAACAGACTTTACACTGGAGTGGAGAAAGAAATAAAAAATATCTCATAAAACAGCAGCGGGAGAGCGGTAGCACTGAAGATAGTATCTAATGCAATGCAATGATGGATTACACCCTTACTGCATTATTTATGGACAGCTCTCCCAACCTAGAAACCTTGTGGTAATATTTTATGACACAATTTAGCAGCAATTAAAGAGACAGTTCATTCATTTTGAGTGTCAAAACACGTGCTGAACGCTTTACCCAATGTAAGTGGTAGAGAGAGAGAGGCAAAAGTACTACAGTATATAAAGGACAATGGCAAATAACATGCACTAGCCATAGCACATTCATCCCCATGCTACTATCCTTCTACACTGCTGCATGAGAGAAATACACGACCAACTATTTCTGCAGTTATGGAAACGACAACACAAGCTTTTCTGTTTTTAGCCTGTAGTTTTGACAAAATTACAACTTAGAAAAGAAGCCATGCTGTGTAGGCTTCAACTTAGTGGCATACCAGACGGGCTTTTCCAATCCCAGCGTGTGCACAATAACATACAATACCACTCATCATGTGCACAGACCAAGGTTGCTGCAGTGAAGGAAGACCCGCAATAGTTTGGGAGTAAAAGTACTGGATAATAATAAAAGGATAATACCGATTTCCCTATCCCAGATCTGTCTAGCTCTTTTGGCAAAAATCACATTAAACATTCATAGGTGGTCTGAGATTCTTTTGTTTACAACTGAGGTGGCACTATCCCAAAGGTCTTTCATGGTTGTAACTTCCCAAGAAAAGAAGAAGAAGAGAAGCCAGATTTAGACAGATGTTGAGATCCTCAGAACAACGCTTTGTGCTGAGGAGGGATTTCTACAGCAGGCATTTCCGACTCCGGGCTAATTAAATAACTCTTTCAGGATGACAAGCCTCTGCGTGGAAAATAAACAGAATGACAAAGTAAGAAGTGCTTTCATACTCACTCAGTAAAAGTTGAGTCGGCTCGGTCGTTATAACTCCCCGACGCTTTTGCGAAAGGGCTCCGCTTTGCCCCCGCCTTAACCCCCCTCAGCACCTGTCCGTAAGATCTATCTCGAGTGTGAAAGTGTACATCCCATCTCGCAGAGTCCAGTTTCCCCGGGACAACAGTTCGCCCGAGCAGGAACGTAAATGTCAGCTCTCTCTCTCTCTCTCTCTCCCCACTTTGCTTTCACGTACACAGTGCAAGGAGGACTAGTGGTACACAATCAGCAGCATTAGCAGATGAGAGGTGCTGGTTTGTTAAGGATTCCACAATGGGACAGCCTCCACGTTGCTCCCATGCATCCCAGCTCTGCGAACCCTCCGGAGTACTTTTAAATCCAATCCCGAAAGAAATTCAAGTAGTGTCCCAACGCGGATCACTTCCTATGTCGACCTTTCCGTCTGCTCACCGCCACATGCTATTCACTCTGCCCCCCCCCTTCTCTTTTTTTCTTCCTCTCCACTGTCTGACAGGCTGCTGGTTCCACCCCTCCCCCCGCTCTCCTCCGCTACCCCCCCCACCCCCACTTCTACGGTTTGGTACGTTTTCGGGACAAAGAGCAGGGATGGACAGGGGGGGGGAAAGAGGAAAAGGGTAACAGAAAATATGATAAGGGGAGGGGGGCAACTTCGCTTCCACGTGAAAGTGCAGTGTGCTCTTGCGCTGTGGTATTGTCTTAGTTTGTGGGACAGCAGAGCTAATGTGCTGGCAGGGCTGCATGCGGTCAGAGGATAAATCTGGTTTCTACACAATTCATTCATCACAGCAGATTTACCGTTTCACGCAATGGTATTAGGCAGGGAAAATCACGGCCAGTGTCATTACATAAATGTGTGTACGTTATTTAAAAAGAGAATCGGAGACTATTTCTGGAATACTGCGGGAATCTTTGCCTGATACAGCTTTATGGAGTTAGTATGTAAAATAGCCCAACACACTGGACACTGGACATTATAACGAATAGACTGCATGTGTTTGCAAAAAGCGATAATTACAAGTACACATTTTATTAGGAGACCAAGTTCTGATGCCTGTAAGTCCAGGGACAGCATTAAAGGGGGGGTATTATGCTTTTTTCAATCACATAGCACCAGTCTATAGCATACTACAATGATGACGTAACCTTCTGTTGGTCTGTATATGCAGTAAATTAAAATAACTGCCTTGAATAAAATTGCTCTCTCAAAATGGCTGTACTGAACGTCTTGAAATAGGCCTCTGTCTCTTTAAGAAGCTTTCCGACACGCCCCTTCAGCACACTGCTGTGGCATCTAAACAACACTACTGTGCGGGGAGGGGGCTCTGCTGAGCTGAGGAGCAGTGGTCGGTGGCTTGGCTGGTGACAAAAGGTCCAGAGGCGTCTCCAGGAGGTGGGGGCGTTCCTAGGAGGACTGAGGCATAGCTACACCTAAAATGGCTGCCGTCTAAGTTTTTACTGATTACTCAAAAATACGTGAATGAGCCAAGGCAACACTCCAGGCATGTGTTTAATGAGGGAATGATATAATAACATGATATAAAGCTTGAAAAAGTCGATTTTACATAATACCCCCCTTTAAAGGAAGGGACTTGGTTGTTTCAGCTCAAATAAATGATACAAATTTAAAAGAAATGGTCTTTCATGGAATAAATAAACATTATTGTTCCATTTTCTGGTTCTAGATGATAAATATTTTAGTATACTGTAGGTATTGCAAAAAGTATCGTTCAGGGATCCGTATCGTACCGTATCTGCACTCTCCATTGTGAGATCAATAAAGAATTATCTTATCGTAAACCAAATATTGTTTAACCTCTTACCCCCCACTTTGACCAAACGCATTTTCTCCAGTTCGGCTTTATCCAAATCTAAAAGCTTCTCGACTGAAGAGCTTGGCCAGTGTAACGCCTCATTTGAAAGACCTGCAAAACTGACTAACTTTTTTGCGTTTTTATCACATTGTTGAAGCGTTTTCTTTCATGTTCATTTTATTGCTTTCTTTGTTGTGCTTTCATAGTTTCTTTTAGGGCTGCAGGTAACGATTATTTTGGAATTGATTAATCCATCGATTATTTTTATGATTAATCGATTAATCGCTTGGCTGTGAATGGTGTAGTAACATTGTATTTGTTTAAAATTGTTATCACATAAAGCTAAAGCGGTGCCACTTGAAGACGTGTTGATGGAGTAAACTTAAAATGAATGTTTGTTGGAGGCTCTTAGCGCTAATTCTGCTTTCTGATTGGTTGAGACAAAAACAGATATTCATGAAATTTACAATGTGCAAAACACTACAGACACTAACTATAAAAAAAACAAAGTACAACAATGTAGGTTTTCATCAAAAATAATACATTTTCATGTCATTTTTTCTCTATTTGAGTCTATGTGAACCAGAAAACGATTAATCGATTACAATAGTTGTCGACTATTTCAATAATCGATTAGTTGTTTCAGCCCTAGTTTCTTTGTTGCTTTTTGTGTTACTTTTTCATCGCTCTTCAGTCATGTTTTTGTCGCCTTTTTATTGCGTCACTGTTGCTTTTCCGGCAGGTTTTCGACGCTCTTTTGTCACTTTTATTTTTTTTGCATTTTCATCGCTATTTTGATGCTTTTTCAAGAAGCTTTTAGAGCCGAGTAATACCGAACTGGAGAAAATGTGCTCAGTTCAGGTGGGCGTTAAGAGGTTAAGCACCGGTGTCGGGAAAAAAAAAGAAGCAACGGTACCCAGGCTTAGCGATAAGGCAGAATCTAAATGGTTTGTACTTCATTAATTACTTCATTCCACTCTTGGACATTACGAATGGCTTTTGTTGTGCAATGTAATCATGCCAGATTTCTCCTGTCATGGATAAATAACATCTGCACTTGATCTGATGTTAATGCTCTCTTTTCATTCCTGCGCCATTGTTTATTCTCTTCTTTTTCCTCAGATTAAAAAAACATACAGCAGATTTTGATACTCCACTCACTTTCACCTTGCGAGTCAGGATTCACTTTAAGACGCACTGCTGTGAAATTGTACCCTGCTCCGTCTACCACATCTGCAAAGTAGAAATACAGTCCCCCGAAATATGACTGCAACCTTTCCTCCGCTAAAGAAAGTCCATCTCAGGTTACAGTCAAATACCTCAAATGAAAAACGTGAAGGAAAGAAAACTGTAGGTTGCATCAGCTGTGATGACTTCATGAGCTATCCACACATGAGATGGATTAGAAAGGGTCTATGGCTGGCGCAATGAGAGTGGAAAGCCAAGCAAACAGGCCATCTGACGGAGGACCCAGGGGAGACCAGAGAGGCCACAATAATACAGGGACCTGCTGCAGTTACACAATTCCTCCCTGCATAACTCAGACTTCTGTGCAGCAAATTGAGATGCCGGTCCTTACTTTTTATGTACAGTGGGTAACAAACTTTTAAGTCCTTTTTCTTTACATCGTCGGACCCAAGACATAAAAGGTGTTTCACATAGTCTTACCCACAGCAAGTTCAGTCCTCTTTTAATTATACACTTTTTAGTTAGGTTCGATTACAGCTGTGGTTTCAATAAGCTTCTGCAATGTCAAAATGGATTAATTTTACACCAAGATCTTGCATTGATGATGGGAGAGTATGACCACTGCACAAAGCCTTCTCCAGCACATGCCAAAGATTCTCAGTGGGGTTAAGATCTAGACTCTGTGGCCAATCCATGTGTGAAAATTAAGTCTCATGCTCCTTGAACCATTCTTTCACAATGTGAGCCCGATGAATCCTGGCATTGTCATGGCAATATGCCTGTGCCATCAGGGAAGAAACAACCCACTGATGGAATAACCTGGTCATTCAGGATGTTCAAGAAATCAGCTGATCTCATTCTTTGGGCACATAGTGTTGCTGAACCTAGACCTGACCAACTGCAGCAACCCCAGGTCATAACTGTGAACTAATTAGGGCTGGGCGATATGGCCAAAAAATAAAATCTTGATTTTTCTACTCAGGTTGGACGATTACGATTTTAATCGATTTTATTGGAAATAAACTTAAAAAAGGTCTCATGATCTTTCATATGAAAAAAAATGCTTATTAATATTTAGATTCATAATATAGCCTACAATAAGGCCAATTAAAAAATGTTATTTAAATATTCTTTATTGTGAATTCATATTGTGATCCAAATGAATAAGATAAAAATGATCTGACGAAGGCTAAGGCCGAAACGTTAAATAAATACTAGATCTTTTGGACATCTATTCGAGTGTGCTGTGTATTTCCCAATACATTTAATTTCTGCTCCAGCACATGCACCTCATGAGAAGAACTTGGTGTGCGTTTTTGTTTTTCTAGTTTCATTTAAATATTCTTTGTCTGCTCTCAAAAGTAAAACTTCTTAATAAGCCTTTAGTTCATCATCCTCGAGCTCAGCTGTGATTGACAACCGCTCACAGCACGGCTCAGCGTAAGAGATTTTACGATTTAGCCATTTTCCACATAGTCTGTTTTTAAAAGCATTAATTAATTTGATTTATCGCACAGCCCTAGAACTAATTTAATTTTAATACCAGACTAACATATCAGCTGAACAATAAATAAAGGAGTATGAACATGGCTATACCTCCTTTGCTCTGCCCGACCCGGTCAGATCTCGGGAGCTAAGCAGAGAAGGGCCTGGTTGGTACTTGAATGGGAAACCATTTGGGAAACACCCAAATGGCGCAGACGGGTTGCCTCGCTTCTGTCAGTCTATCCCAGGGCGTCTGTGGCTACATACATAGCTTACCATCACCGAGTATGGCGTGAATGAATACTGCACAAAATTGTAAAGCGACTTTGAGCGTCTGGAAAAGCGCTATATATAAGACTAATGCATTATTATTATTACTTCCTAAGCCGCAGTCACGTCCAGCCTTCACATTTTGTATAAAGACCTTATCGTACTTGGTAGTTTGCTGGGATGTCTGGTCACACTGAATAAAAGATCACGTCAAATCATATACTGCTGCGGCGCTGCTTATGAATATGAAATGGTAATCCAACGATGACCCAGTTCATTCCGCGCTGCGCTGGGCCGTGGCCCCGGCAGGTCAGACCGATTTATCACAAACCACATGCGGGAAGGTCAGATGATGTCCAGGAAACGGAACTAGGAGCAAAGCCTCAGTATTTATGGGTAGAATTTTTCAGCCAAAGAACACAGCGAAGATTTTCCTTTCATCAAAAACGGTTTAGAAAAACGGCATATATATATCTGCGGTTGACAAAAAAAATACTACAAAAGCCACATAAAATGATTACATAAATGCTTTGACAATTCTGCTTTTTCCGCTCGGTGCTGCTTACAATTCAAATAATGGCTAGACTGGAGACCATTCAGGTGCAACTGGAGCGGAGTAAATCAACTAAATGGAGAAAGCACTGCCTTTTTGAGCTTATTAGGGCTCAAAGGTGCTCTACAATGTGCCTTGTTCACCCATTCACACACTTGTCACACTGGAGGCAGCGGTCTACGGGAACAAGACTTTCCCAGAAGCTGCGTTAGAAAGGACATTTACATCGGGGGCCACGGCTAAAGTACGCATGAACACAGACCCATTGTTGTAGTACATAGCCAAGTCAAAGTCAATATTAATTTATGGTAATCTGGAACGGATTTAGAGGCACGGTACTAACAAGGTGCTATACCTGATTCTTTCTCTCGTTTTCAAACAGACTGTTTTGTCCGTAGTAGATGAAAACCCATCTGTTGTGTTGGCAGACGTTTGTGTGGGGGGGGGGGGGAAAGGAGCGATCGTAAACATGCTAAAAAACATTTAGCTTAGTTGTAAACGTCATCAAACTACTCTGCTCCCTGAAAGGTGTAAAACGTGCTTCAAAACTCTTAGAAATGCGCTAGGAAAGTTAGGGAAGAGTCTGGACTACCACAAATAATTGAAATTGAATTAGCCATCTTTTTTTTTATTATGAAAATGAGAAAAGAAAGGAGAAAAATCAAAATGCTGGCTCCAGGGATAGAACTTTGAGCTTTCCCTGGCCATGAAAAGCTCCATGAATAAACTTTAATGTGAATTTTCGATGAAGTCATATTCTGTACTCTGTAGTTGAACTGTCGAACGTTTCGCCTCTCAACCAAAAGACTTCATCAGCGACACTAAAGTTTCCTAAAGTCCCTCCCTTCTATTAACAGCTATTCTCCACCTGTGGGGTAAACACCTTTGTTCTTCCAAGTCTCAACGACCCTACTCTCACCCGATTTTAGTCAAGGCTGTTAATTCATTATTGTGATTACGTGCTTTAAAAGTACAAAACTACGATCTGCCTTTCTACAATACATTTTCAATTAGATTTTGACACAGTGGGTCAAATCACCTGCATCGGTGTGATTAACCAACAGCAAAGCCCTTTCATTTTCGCTCATTCACTCCAAAAAAGTGGATACTGTATCATCTTCACATAATAACACAAAGTCCTTGGTACAAACAGAACTTTCTCACATCCAAGATCTTCCTGAACTTCATAAACCAGGAAGAGCATAAAAAGAAGCAACACACATTAACAAAATGGACCATTCCCTTTTAGCAGACAATCAATTTCTACTGCATTGATAAACTCATTGTCCATGTTGTACGTAAAGCCTTGACTGATACTGAACTTAAACAGGAGCATTAATAACTGAAGAGTGAAATATGAAGAGCACTTGTGAGCGATAATGTGTGGATTAAGTTACTCTTCCGTAGCATGGCTCTCACACTGATATTTTGGTCTATCTGAAGAGCCGGAGGGGCTTTCGAGTGCGCGGATGCCTGCAGGGCTTTGCTGCAGTGCTGAAGGAGGAAGTTCTCTAAAACCATTACTAAAGCTATAAAAATTGATCTCTGGGACGTGAGACGGCGATGGGATTTAAAGGCGCAGACAGATCGCTGTAAAGGGATGAGATCATGTCTTGGAGCGGGTTCACAAAACAAATCCCATTACGGTGCAAGACTTCATCCTGCGGGGCTGAGGTGCATTCACACATTTCGAGCGCGGCGTGGTGCTGGGGGGGCGTGGCTCGACAATGCATCAACGTCAATGAGAGAGGGTTGAGAGAGAAGCTAAAAATGGATTTCTAATAAAGAGCGAAGAGTAGATTATCGATAAGTGGAAACTGGTCATTCAGGCCACTGTGCGTCATCGCTACGTTATTACTCTCCCAAACTTGCTCTGGCGCTGGGAGCAAAGTTTTGTTTAACCTACTTTTCCAAAAACTAAATTTGAAATGAAGCGGCTTTTATAACTTTTTTGTTTTCAGACATCCGAGTTCACATTGCTTACGCTCATGAGTTTCTATTACTACCCATTGTTAAAGGGATACTTCGGGATTTTTGACATTGGGCCTCATTTCCTAGTTATCCAGAGTGTTGTTGATGTCTGGAGATATTTTTTTCTTAAATTCATGCAGTTCTTATATTTGAAGAGTCTAGTTGCGCTAGGCTAGGGCAAGGCTAAAGCATTTCTATGGTAAAGTCTAGCCTGCATTAAAAACAGTCTGGCGCACTCCACAGTGCACCTGAGGTAAATCACTTATAAC
Source organism: Neogobius melanostomus (assembly GCA_007210695.1). Lineage (NCBI taxonomy): Eukaryota > Metazoa > Chordata > Actinopteri > Gobiiformes > Gobiidae > Neogobius > Neogobius melanostomus. The sequence goes on from VHKM01000840.1 coordinate 710,038, forward strand.
ACCAGACTAACCATATAAATGTCTGTGTTAATAGAATAATTTTAACCATTTTGCCTTTAAAATAACTTATATTTGAGCAGCATCAGCTTCGTGGCTGTAAGCTAAGGCAGCGGCGGAGTGATCTGCGAGAAAATAGTCCCTCAAAATGCGGTAATTCATGTGATACAAGGTCAGTTATATTTCAAAAATTATTCTATTAACACAGACATTTATATGGTTAGTCTGGTGTTATAAGTGATTTACCTCAGGTGCACTGTGGAGTGGGTCAGACTGTTTTTTAATGCGGGCTAGCGTTTACCATAGAAATGCTTTAGCCTTGCCCTAGCCTAGCGCAACTAGACTCTTCAAATATAAGAACTGCATGAATTTAAGAAAAAATATCTCCAGACATCAACAACACTCTGGATAACTAGGAAATGAGGCCCAGTGTCAAAAATCCCAAAGTATCCCTTTAACATTGCTATTGTAATTTTTCAAAGTTTATGGGAGAAATTAATCCATAGTTCATTATCCCCATTTGAGAAATCAGCAAATGGACAGGAATCATATACAAGCCATTATAACCTGAAACGTACGGAGGGAAAAAATGACCTAGTTTTGTTCACGGAGGCCAGAAGGGCAAGTGTTTAGAGTGAGCTTCCAGCGCGCTCCACTGCGGTAACAATGTTCCCACGAACCATGCTTTTTACCCAGCAACCCCCAGGTGAGCGGCGAGAGGAAGTGAAAGTCTGTCGAGAGTGGAGGGTCAGGAAAGGAAATAAATCAGTGTCGTAAAAACCGCAAGACGAAAGACCACCGTTTTCTGCTCGTGATATAATTTCTTCCGGTTTTAAAACTTTAGGATAAACGCCATAACTTTTGCGACTATTTAAGTAATTGAGCATATGGGTGTTGTTTAAAGGACCATAAACATTAACAGAAACTTTAGATCAAATGACGACTCTTTCCTACTTTGCAAAGGTATTGTGCAGACTTCTCTAATGAGTGGAGTCGACTGAGAATCTGTTTTTAGAAATGCTTCCTCACCATTAGTTTCAGAGCGAGCAATGCAACTTTTCCAGATAATAAAATGTTATGTTTAAGTCTAAAGCTACTCAAAAGTTTGCCTGTTTTTGTCCTTTCATACAAAGTTTGAATTGTATATAATGGAAAGAATGAACCATTGTAAACATGCTCAACTGTTCTTAAAGAGGGGGTATTATGTAGAATCGACTTTTTCAAGCTTTATATCATGTTATTATGTCATTCCCTCATTAAACACATGCCTGGAGTGTTGCCTTGGCTCATTCACATATTTTTGAGTAATCAGTAAAAACTTAGACGGCAGCCATTTTAGGTGTAGCTATGCCTCAGTCCTCCTAGGAACGCCCCCACCTCCTGGAGACGCCTCTGGACCTTTTGTCACCAGCCAAGCCACCAACCACTGCTCCTCAGCTCAGCAGAGCCCCCTCCCCGCACAGTAGTGTTGTTTAGATGCCACAGCAGTGTGCTGAAGGGGGCGTGTCGGAAAGCTTCTTAAAGAGACAGAGGCCTATTTCAAGACGTTCAGTACAGCGATTTTGAGAGAGCAATTTTATTCAAGGCAGTTATTTTAATTTACTGCATATACAGACCAACAGAAGGTTACGTCATCATTGTAGTATGCTATAGACTGGTGCTATGTGATTGAAAAAAGCATAATACCCCCTCTTTAAAGTCAAATTACTTGTAAGCTCAATAGTAGGACATACTGTAGTACTCATAGCATTTCATAAGATGGCAATCCAAATCTCAAAGTATTCCACTGTAGGCTCATGTCCCAATGTATGTTAATAAAAACCGTAGATTGCGCAGCTTTTTCCTGGCTGTCCCCAATAACTCAATTAAAGGAGCGAGTTGTTTTTCTAGTCTCTGGTCTCCGGGCTTTTGTTTTCGTTTAACAAGAGCGAATCGAGCGGTTACATCATCGCTGGCCCACAAGGTCTCCCGAGCGAACATGTGACACGAAGTTCAACATCAATGTCGGGCCACGGCCAAGAGCTTCCTCAACCGCGTCATCCGAAGCAATATCTTACTGTAGCAAATCGACAAACCTGGCGCTAAGAGATGTTAAATCGCGCTTTGTGTTTGTTGTTTTGAGTTTGAAAGGGTAGCGCGGCTGGATGTGTCCTCGGTGCAACGCCGCGCGGTTGATGGATTGGGTCCCGCCGGGGGAGGGAATTCATCTCCATGCGTCTCCCCTGGTCCTTTGTGTGAGCTGAGGAGCGAGTGGGCCGCCGGAGCATATTGTGTCACGATGCTCAGCTCATGGGGCGGAGGTAAAGGGTCGATGATGAGAGAAAGACAGCGAGCGATCGAAGTGTGGGTGTGTGTGGGAAAAGTGATGAGAGGTGCCTCAGCTCATTTTTGTTTGGTCGTCATCTGCGGCTGAAAGTGGGACAGTGAGTTATGGCTTAAAGAACGGTGTCAATCTTCATCACGCGCCTGGCTGCTTGTGTATGCACACAATTCAGCTCTAATTCAAAGTACTGCCTTTAAAAGTGCGCTGTCAGAGAGTGCAAATCAGAGGAAGGGCACTCCTGCACAGCTGTTAACACAAAAGCTATTGTCTGTGGCTAGGTATACAGTCATCCATCCGTGGATTTTTAATGCATAACTCAATAGAATCCTTTGGAAATTAGGATCCAGGATGAGACGGTGCAGAAAAAGTTGTCATTGTGCTGTTTATTGCTTGTGTATGCTGTGTGTGAACAATTCTCTTATACAGCATGGGCTGAATGCAGTTATAAGGCCAGACAGATTATTAAACAAGATGGTTATAGTGTTTTTTGGTGTTTCCTTTAATAGACATTTGCTATAGCAGGGCGAGAGAAAATGGCTGGGTGCAGTTACATCATATTATGGGCAGGCCATTGGATACAGCGGTGATGGTAGCATTGAAGTCAATAAAGTTGTTTTGCTTGTGTGAGCGTGCAGAGGCTGTCATGTAGTCAGTGGTGTGTGGGGCTGGAATAGGCCTGAGGAAATAAGTTCTAAACAAATCTGGAGGCCCATTCAAGTGGCACCAAGCAGAGCAGAGAGCAAACGCAGGGTGAAACCAGTTTAGGGATGAATACGGTCAAGATCAGAGTTTCCCTCTTCACATTTGATGATAACATTGTAGCAGACATTCAGACTTTTGCTGACTTTGGCTGCTGATGTATAGTGAATCAATGACATAATAAATGGCTTGCTGAGCCGGAGAGCGTGCTGCTGCAAACAGCAGGATTAACAGAGGCAATCAGGTGATGTTAGGTGAAAAGAGTGTCAGGTTTTGAGGACTAAGAATAGTTTCTCATTTACACCAGAACAAGAAGTTTGTGTAATTGGCAGGCGTATCGAGTCGTGACATACAATGCTCCACATTGCAAACCGTTATCTCAAACAGAAGAAACCTTATAAAGACGGTATAATATTCAAATTGCTGGCTCTAGGCGGAGGGACGCACCGACAGGCTGATTGTGTGTGATGGCACAGCATATTATTACGTCTTATTCTTTCCACAGTGCTTTTCAATTTTGCGGTGGTGGGGCACTTTAATTACAGGCCTGGAGCTATTGTCATTAAAACATTTTTCAAATGACAGAGCCAGAAATGTTGAGTAACTTGACATGGAGATAAACAGTTAAATAGCAAGACTTTCCCTTTTTCCAGAGGGACTCACTAATGTAAACCAAAACAATGCAGAGTATTGTTTGTTATTTTAAAATAGGGATGGACATGATCATATGAATGTTTCAGCTGAATCAATCATGGTTCTCGTAGAATCTTTACATTGCATCTAAGAGATAACGAAAGCCATCACCGGCTTCTGAAAGTTCACACTTCGCTGTGATTTGTTAAATTCCCGCGTCACTCACTCACAGCTTGGCAAAAACGGACCAATAGACACAGACGGCATCTTAGGAATTGCCCATATGTGGTCATGTTCGAAGCAGCCAGAGGGGGGAAAAACTGCACTTTCCCCCATTTCTCCACCATTACTTTGACAAATGCCAAATTATGAATATGTTTTCCTACTAAATAAGGTACAGAGACATGGAGAGGAGCACAGTGGTTCAACAGCCATAATACTATATAAAAAAATAAAATAAAACGGCCAACGCTAACCAGGAAGCAACATTAGCTTCATGCTACGTATGCCAACGTTAGCAATGAGTGCCATTTTCGCTTCTACTGAACAATTTGCAGTAAAAAACAACAACATTTGGCTTAACTTTCTTGGCAATTGACTTGTATGTTTAGAGTCCGCCAAAAAAACATTGTGATTCCCATGAGAGGTTTTCTTTCAGCTCGGCTAAGCCATACAAGGGCGCGTTGCCGTCTGTATCTAAAGGGGCAGCATGTGGGTAGTTCCGGGTACGGTTAAACGATACCAGTCTGATAGAGAAAAAACAATGGTTTAGGTACTACTGGTATAAAAAAAAAACAGAAGTATCGAAAGCAGGCACCAAAAGAAATATAAAATGTTTATATTTAAGTTTTGATGCTGTTGTTCATCAAAATAAAATAAAAATAAAAAAGTGAAAGACAAAAAATGAAAAAGGGGGGGGGGAAATGGAGGAAATCAAAGTGGAAAAATTGTGGTAAATTTTTGAAAAATTGGGCAAAACAAACTGAAAAAAATGAAATTGACAAAAAAATTGGGGGAAATTTTGGAAAAATATGGGAAAATTCTGAGAAGAAAAGGTGAACATTGTTAAAAATGGGGGGAAAATAAGAAAAACTTGGAAAGTGTTTTTTCCACCCTGTTATAGTTAAAAGGAAGTCTCTTGGTTGTTTAAATGATACAAATTCAAAAGAAATTGAATGGAAGGAGAAGGAATAAATTAACATGATTAATCTGTTTGATGATTCTGTATGACAAATAATTTAGTACTGTATAGGTATCGAAAACCAAGTATCGTTAAAGCACCGGTATTGAAAAAAAATTAATGGTACCCAACCCTATATGTGGGGAAGTGTCTGTATTAGAGCAAAGAGCTGCATTTAACAGAGAAGCCACGAAAACTCCTCGTGCAACTACTTTGGCAGGTATACAATGCAGAAACGTAGATGGAGAAAAAAATAGCATTTCCTTAATGGCGAACACAAAGAAACCCGTCACATTCTATGCAGATTTTGACATGTATCTGGTATGTAAAAAATCCAGACAATCATTCTCTTCTCGTCACTATTATTGAGTGAGGGGGTTATTCAGAACACTCATCTCAGGAGTTTTGAATTGAAAAATCCAGTGCCCGTGCCTGAATGATTTCGCTAAAGATTATAACTTGTACTTCAAATGTTAAAAGCTTCTGACACATGAATAACGCCCTTGCAAGTACAGCTCAGTTCAACGTCGCTCTTTGGCATTTTATGACAATGAGATCCTAATGTTTCCATAACAAAACCCTTGTGCTGACTCACATTCTCCTTTGGCGGGGGTTTTTATTGTGGAAATGAAAGAATATGTCGCTTCCAGCTGAAGGCCGTGTGCCAGCGTGAACCCCAGCACGAACCTTTTTATTTATGTTTCTGTCTGCAATCTGAACAAACACAAGGAGCAGCTTAACAACAGCACAGCCAAAATGAATGATAGTTGTTAACACTTATAACAATTAGGGAAAGAAGGTGTGGCCAGTTTTATCAAGTTTATTTAAATGAATCCAGGCAGGCTTTTTGATTTATAAAAATAAAATGAGCCTGCCTTCACACACCCCAAAGATTCAAATCCATTAACGGGCCATTAATCTTTTACTAGTTCCCGTAGCCCAAGTAGCATCCAGATACAAAAAGCAACAAGCTGTAGCTCTTCCAAATAAACAGAAAGGGACTGGCTGACTTGCACATTTCAACTCCGGCTGTGTACTTCTATCATGTCGCATTCATTTAGAACTGAACCGATTCATTAGACAAGTAAACATGTTGGGGTTGACAGAAGATTAGAGCGAAAATCTACTGATTGACACGTGGAACAAATACTGAATAATTAATCCCTCGACAAACAAAGAGGACGTGAGTTTAAGCTTTGGGCCCGCGTTCATTTGAGAGGCGGCTGCCATGATGAATACTAAAAACCACACCGCAGCAGTCAATATCCAAGCAAAACAAAAAGCGGCTGCTATTTGAAAAAACACCGCGCTGCTGGGATACTAAGAGAGACTAATGAATCGAGACAACTGATATAGAATTCCCTTTATGGTGGAAAACCGAGTTGCATAATTGAAAAATCTGTAGGTGAGGGCAGGAGAGGCCAGCTTCCTCATGACAATAAAGCTAGATGCATGCTGACCCCTGCTGGTTTCTCGCCATAATGACAAATTCAGAGTGGAGGTGCAATTTTGAAACACTTTTTGACGAAACGGTAAATCTGTCGACCAGAGCACAGCACATTCAGGGTCATCTGCTGTTGGAAGATTATGTTACAACTGAAAATAAAAAGTATGATTGAATTTCAACAGTTTTCTCGTTATAAGATGTTACAAATCTCTCTCTCTATACATATATATATAAATCTCAATACTTTTTTTGATTTTCACAGGTTGTATTGTTTATACGCTGCCCGACCAAAAAACAAGTTGCCACCAGGATTTAACTAACGGTTATGATCTGAGGTCGCTGCAGTTGGTCAGGTCTCGGTTCAGCAACACTATGAGATCAGCCAATGACCTGAACATCCTGAATGACCAGGTTATTCCATCAATGGGTTTGTTCTTCCCTGATGGCACAATGGACAATGTTAGGATTCATTGGGCTCAGACATTGTGAAAGAGTTGTTCAGGTGGTTAACCCAATTAACCTCTTAACCCCCACCAACACAAGCACATTTTCTCCAGTTACAGTGGTGCAAAAAAGTATTTGGTCAGTTACCCATAGACTTCCTACTGGATTTCGGCCAAATACTTTTTTCCCCCACTGTATTATCCAGGTATCCAGGCATTACACAAATCTAAAAGCTCCCGGAATAAAGTGTCAGAATAGCGACGAAAACGAGACGTAAATGAGGATGAAAAAGCAACAAAAACTTGATAAAAATGTGACAAAAAAGCGTCAACAAGGGTTAAGAGGTTAAAAATCTTTGGGATGTGCTGGATTAGGGTTTGTGGTCACACTCTCCCATCATCAATGCAGGATCTTGGTGAAAAATGAATGCAACACCGGATCTTCTGACACAGGGCCACAGCGAATGTGTGCTGTAATCAAAGCAAAAGGCGATTCAACGAAATTTTAAAGACCTTTTCTTTTTTTTGAGCCAGGTAGCGTATTTATCTATTGCAGGTTTAGTTATTTCTATGTGATTTACAATGTGTTTCTTTGCAGTTTATGATGGATTCATTACTGTGCTTTTGTTTCCATGCAAAAAAACATGGACTAAAACAAACCCCAATAGGAGTCACACATATCTTGATAAAGAGATTGACTTCGGTGTTTGAGTGCCCCGTGGTGGAACAAAAATATTCATCCAAATAGACAGATGGTGCCGTCTCAAAAAAATAAATAAATGAGGTTCCTAAATCTGCGGTCATGAGTGCGCGGTGTCGCTCTGGGTCTGCAGATTCACTCTACTTGTTATCGAAGCTTCTTTCTGACAGACAGAATTTCACCTCTTTCAATATCAGTTTCAAAGAAGGCGCTGTCAAAGCATGTTTAATTCAAAGCACCGCTGTACTGTAACCGCGCTGAGGGATAATTCAAGAGGACAATATCAAACAAATGCAAATCATCAGCCATTTCCACCAACAGGGGACCGGGTTTGACGTCACCCCCATAGTTGTGTCTCTGAGAATTTCCATCTATTTTAGCCATGAATTAAACAGCAGACAAAAGGTCTCAAGATGACGCAATTACACAGAACGGGACTGTTAATCAAGGAGAGTCTGTCCCACATCCACTGAATTTCTAGTTTAAGCAATAACTTTTGTCATTTCAGGGGATTTTGTTGCAATTAAATCTGCAATGTATGTAGGGACATTTAAATTCAGTCCGTAAAGTGCACATTTTAAAAGGGGGGTATTATGCTTTTTTCAATCACATAGCACCAGTCTATAGCATACTACAATGATGACGTAACCTTCTGTTGGTCTGTATATGCAGTAAATTAAAATACCTGCCTTGAATAAAATTGCTCTCTCAAAATGGCTGTACTGACCGTCTTGAAATAGGCCTCTGTCTCTTTAAGAAGCTTTCCGACACGCCCCCTTCAGCACACTGCTGTGGCATCTAAACAACAACACTGTGCGGGGAGGGGGCTCTGCTGAGCTGAGGAGCAGTGGTTGGTGGCTTGGCTGGTGACAAAAGGTCCAGAGGCGTCTCCAGGAGGTGGGGGCGTTCCTAGGAGGACTGAGGCATAGCTACACCTAAAATGGCTGCCGTCTAAGTTTTTACTGATTACTCAAAAATATGTGAATGAGCCAAGGCAACACTCCAGGCATGTGTTTAATGAGGGAATGACATAATAACATGATATAAAGCTTGAAAAAGGTCAATTTTACATAATACCCCCCCTTTAAGCAATAAAGGTAGGATGTGTATGGTTATTTTGCAAATACTTCATAAACATGACCTATCTGTGTCTGAGGAAAGTACAAGAAAACATATTGGTTTTACTAATAAATGAGCGAATGATTCAAAATCAACATAAATAGGAAAATACATCACTTGTGTCGTCATAATGTGTTCAAGTGTGTACCGCCTCAGGGTTCACTTGCATCCTAAATCAGCTACAATGCAACTATGCTTTTGATACAGTGCGACGTAAATCATAAATGGGGGTTTCTAGCATCTAACCTTGTTCCAGTCACTCTGAAAAACCAAGGCTACGCAAAAAACTGCAATCATTTCTCAACTAGACAGGCCAAGAAAGCACTTGTGACATGAACAGATGTGGGCAGAGGGAAAAAGTCTTTTACCTGGATTGTGCCAAAGTCCACATTTTCGTAGTGGAAGTGGGCGCACTCTGCCAGTTTGGGAAAGTGTCCCTTGGTAAAATTGAGCCTGAAACATAAGACACGAGACACAGTTTGGTTATCACCTTATGTTCCGCTCAAGATAACACCTCCGAGCGCGGATGACGAGGCGAGGAGGCAGAGAGTGCAGTGTAAGCAGAGTGAGCGAGGGATGGAGGAAGACACAGAAATAGACTGGAAAGAGGAAAGAGAGGATCTCAGCAGGGCCGTTTCTAGCTTTAAGGGGCCCTCTGCAAAATTCTGACAGATTTGGGTGCCTGTGGTCGTATTAATCTGTTAGGTGAGACTTAATATTTTCCTTAGTTGACCTCTATTTTGGGATCTTCTTCATTCAAAGGATATTGATGAGGTCATATGTTCTTTGTGACAGACCCATAAAATTCAGAACAAAATATCCTGCATGAGGATAAAAATCAAAATGGCTTTATTCATTTGGGGTTTTACATTATCCAACATTTACCCCTTTAATAGCGAAAAAGGCAGAAAGCTAAACAAACTTTTTTTTTTTACCCCATTATTCACCCTATTCAGGAGGCGCCATCTTGTGTTCATGGCCAGACTGCAGGTCTAACTTAAAGGGATACTTCGGGATTTTTGACATAGGGCCTCATTTCCTAGTTATCCAGAGTGTTGTTGATGTCTGGAGATATTTTTTTCTTAAATTCATGCAGTTCTTATATTTGAAGAGTCTAGTTGCACTAGCCTAGAGCAAGGCTAAAGCATTTCTAGGGTATCAGTTAGCCCGCATTAAAAAACAGTCTGGCGCACTCCACAGTGCACCTGAGGTAAATCACTTATAACGCCAGACTAACCATATAAATGTCTGTGTCGATAGGTTAATTTTAACCAGTTTGCGTTTAAAATAACTTATATTTGAGCAGCATCAGCTTCGTGGCGGTAAGGTAACGCAGCGGCGGAGTGATCTCATGTGATACAAGGTCAGTTTTATTTTAAAAATTATTCTATTAACACAGACATTTATATGGTTAGTCTGGTGTTATAAGTGATTTGCCTCAGGTGCACTGTGGAGTGGGTCAGACTGTTTTTTAATGCGGGCTAGCGTTTACCATAGAAATGCTTTAGCCTTGCTCTAGGCTAGCGCAACTAGACTCTTCAAATATAAGAACTGCATGAATTTAAGAAAAAAATATCTCCAGACATCAACAACACTCTGGATAACTAGGAAATGAGGCCCTATGTCAAAAATCCCGAAGTATCCCTTTAAGCTGACATTGGCTTTAATCTAGTGGACTTGTCATGCATATGGACTTAACTTATTTTGGGTGCCTCTTTGATATTTTACGTTTTATAATTTTAAACTATGTCTCTGTAAGAATTAAAGAGTAATAATGAAATGCAGGCGAAAGAGCTGGTGATGATCTTGACTGGGGCTCCTCTTGGTGGCAGCAGTAGGAATAATTTTCTAAAAAAAATAACTAAGGTTGGATGTACGGCTTGTGAACGCTTCCCAACACAGAACGACTCAATATAGATAATGTAGGATTATGGTGCTTAAAAATATCTTTTGGGTTTGAACAATGACGCAATTGTAATCATAAAACACAGAACGAGGCGCTGACACCGTAGAAAAAGAAACAGCTAAATTTAACAGCTTTGTCCGAAGATTACTCAAAACTGTGTGAATGTTGTGAAATACTACTCCAGGTATGTCTTTGACGAGTGAACAACGTTAAAACATGGTTCAAACCTCAAGAAAGTCGATTTTGCATGATATGTCCACTTTACACAAGTTTTTGTTCAGCTTCGGTTCTTTGCATTTCCTCACAGCCAAACCATAAATGCAGAGTCACAACCGAAATCATGTGAAATTATCACTAAAATAATCTGACTTTTTCACACCATCTTCTTCCCACTATGTTATAAACCTGAAGCCACGCAAATGTATTTCCTTAAGAGTTTTCCATTTATCCCCATTTTATTTTCATCACTTTCTGTACAAGAATCGAAATCTCCAAGTGCTTGGACTGAGCGGAAATGCTTGTGCCACAAAAATGGGTGGGGCTGCATAAGGTCAATATGGGTGTCGTCATGTCCTTTGGCTTTTGGTGGGCAACGTAAAAATGTATTAAATAAATATTAAGAGTTCGCAAGAGATAGGCTGAGGCACTCTGAATTTGCAGATAAAAAGTTTAATAGCGTCACACTATTAAACTTTTTATCTGCAAATTCAGACTGCCTCAGCCTATCTCTTGCGAATTTGGTATGTTTGGCCCACTAAGCTTGAAGAGCACCTGTTTTTGTTGATGTATGTGTATTTGCTATCTAGCTTTTACCATCCGACCACGGTGATCCAGCGAGCACTCTGCCTCTTTCTCCTCTAGAAATAATAAGAGTTCTTTGGTGGGCCCAACAATGTTCACAAACACAGCATTGCTTCTGTTTAGCTGTAAAAGATTTACATAGATTGATTTACATAAACACACGCCTACACGCCTGGATAAATCAGCTGTTTGCCCACCATTCACCAAAACACATACAAATAAATAACATAATATACAACAGTGATTCTCTCTATTGAATGTTTTGGCGGCTTATGGACCTTTCTGAAAGTGTAGGATCCAGAAAGCATCCCTGCCACATTTGGCGCTTGTATGACAGAGTGAGCAATTTCTTTTGCCTAGACCAGAGGGTGTGGGGTCCAGTGCTTGCGCATAGCTATATAGTTATGCACGCCGCCAGAAACGCCTCTGGAGCTCAGGCCGGACACACGGGCGATAAACTGTGTGCCAACAGAGATATAGAGAGATAGATAAAGAGATGAGAGGCAGGGGCAGCAGACGGGGGCGGGCGGGGACTCACTTCTTGACATTTTTGACCTTCATGCTGGCCGTGCTGCTGCTGCAAGATCGCATGAGAGGGTCGGACCGCAGCTCGGGGATCTCTGCACTCCGCGCCTGTAAAAAAAGAAAAGAAAAAGGCACTCAGGCTCAGCTACAGAGCAAATCTTCATCAGTGACACTTTTCTAATTGAACTCTGTGAAAACAACCACCGCGTAAGCCATTAGTCCATTTTATAATCCGGTCATGTTTGGTAATTCTAAAGCCGTTTGTCGCGATGCTTATTAAAAGCCCTTGTAAATGGTGCATGCAGAGCTGGGAGATGCAAAGTGGTTTGTGCAGTACATCCGACAAAAGCGGAGTGCAAACAGGAAGCTAACACTGAATGGCATTTCATTATTTTCTAGGTGCAGCGAGTCACGAGTGTATGTTTAACTTCTTGACTGTTTTGTGAGTCCAGCACAAACAGCGGGAGTGCTGACTTGTAGTGTAATGAGCTGGCCCCTAACCTGCGAGCTGAAGGCGGTGTTTACCCCGGAAAACGCTGCATCTAGCTGTTTTCGATTCCTATAAAACTTGTTGTGCACAGTATCAAACAAAGGTGGGACCTGTGGAAGAGCGAGGGGGATATGTGGACCGTGACCACATTATCCGCGGTGTAGCAGGGCAGCAGATTAATCTTACTTTAATTGAACATCGAAATTTAAATGGCGACAGTAAGCACATGGCAAAGATTGTTTAAAGGCACTATACCTGATCTTTTCTAGTAATGGAACAACATTTGTTTTGTCCTCCTTTAGCATAACGTAAACTCAAGACATTTGTGGGAAAAACGCCACATACTCCATGTCCATTATTTACAAAGCATTTGTATCAATTTCATGAAGTTGTGGGCTAGTTTTCAAGCATTTCTGTGACAGTGACCCTGAAAAGTGACCCTGCAAGTTGTGAAATGTGCCAATAAACTCATCTCTGACGAATCGGGATATTGCGCTTGGACCACAACTAACGTGTTAATTCAGTGGTTTTCTCTCTTTGTAATAAAAAAAATCAGGTATAGGACCTTTAAAAGGGGGTATTATGTAAAATCGACTTTTTCAAGCTTTATATCATGTTATTATGTCACTCCCTCATTAAACACATGCCTGGAGTGTTGACTTGGCTCATTCACATATTTTTGAGTAATCAGTAAAAAGTTAGACGGCAGCCATTTTAGGTGTAGCTATGCCTCAGTCCTCCTAGGAACGCCCCCACCTCCTGGAGACGCCTCTGGATCTTTTGTCACCAGCCAAGCCACCAACCACTGCTCCTCAGCTCAGCAGAGCCCCCTCCCCGCACAGTAGTGTTGTTTAGATGCCACAGCAGTGTGCTGAAGGGGGCGTGTCGGAAAGCTTCTTAAAGAGACAGAGGCCTATTTCAAGACGTTCAGTACAGCCATTTTGAGAGAGCAATTTTATTCAAGGCAGTTATTTTAATTTACTGCATATACAGACCAACAGAAGGTTACGTCATCATTGTAGTATGCTATAGACTGGTGCTATGTGATTGAAAAAAGCATAATACCCCCTCTTTAAGGCAGCGCTATATCTGCTGCAAACCCATCCAAGAAGAATTCAGTTTCCAAGGACTATTATGTATAAAATGTGCTAACCAATAATAGTTTAGACCTCTTTGCAAACATGACTTTAATTTAAAGCGATTTCTGTATTAGTTAGCATATTTCAGTCTGGTCTTCTTTTCAAATCTGATCCTTGACTGAATCATATTTGCAAGATGAAATACCATTTACAGCAATTTAAAACATTCATGGGCTTGTAAAAGCTTCAAACCTGGAATCTGAAGTATTAGCACCATGTCAGGTCACATTTACAAGGAAAGAACATTTGTCCAAAACCCTGCTGCTCTGGTTTACCGTGAACATCACTTTGGACCTTTAGACATTTGAGACGCATCCAATACTACCGTAATTCAATTTGGGCCAAAGCCGACTCTTTGAATTTGAGAGACAAGAGAAACGAGACAAAATCAAAACATACACAAATAGCCAGTGAGAGGAGTTTGTCTATTTTAGCTTAATCCACCTTCCACTGGGACTGCAGCCTGTGCGGTACAGTGAGTGTTTGTGGATTCCTCCAGGAAGTGACTCACTTGCTTTATTCAGCTTAAATTGCGCTGAAAATTGAATGCAGCTGTGGTCAATAAAACATTAACAAAGCCAGGGGAATGCTGAAAGATAAGAGGATGCGCTTCTGCAATAATAATGTAAACATCGACTCAGTGTGAAAAATATGTATTAAGAAAGGCGCTCTGTGAAATTATTTGCAAACGAGGTAAAGTGTAAAGTCTGCTGCGTAGGGAGCCGGGGCCAGACGGTCAGTGACAGCAGAGGTGCTATGCAGATGAGGTCAGGGTTTATGAGGCAGCTGAGGAGATTCACGCTTCGTTTTAACACTTTTATCAGACTGGCGGTGACAGGGCTGGACCCTGGCCACATCGGGCCCTGAAAACGTCTATTCACAAGGTGCACGCGGATGTTCGGGACGATACACTTTAATCCAGTTGCTGTCATTTCTTGCCATGATGCAACATCAAATGGTACAAAATGGCTTTGTTTTACAGTTTGAGTTGTTTAATTGTTTTAACAAGGATTATACAGGAAGCAGCAGGGCAAATTTAAAGAGGGGGTATACTGTAAAGTGTATTGCACATTTTGGACAACACATCTTCATCACCATCTTATAGACCCTTTAATTGTTTGTAAACATTCTGGGCTTAGCTGGAGGCGGGAAGCTACATTCCTATCCATTTCCATTGTAGCTGTTGTCATAGTAACGATAAACAAATGTCTAACTGTTTTTGTAAATATCAGATAAACCTTATTTTATCGTCTCAAATGTCATTCCTCTTGTTCTTGCACCTTAAACCACAACAGGACCACATTTTTCAGTTGTAGTTTTACACTTAAAATTGCTAGTTTTAGTTTAATCTTATTTCTCTTGATCACTTCCTGCCTCCAGCTGATGTCACTGATGATGTCAGCAGTTAAAGGGTCTATACTTTGTTGGTTAGAAATGCCATACTGATCTAAAACAGCTAAAACAAAATACCCAGTAGTTTCACTTCCTGATATTCACAAAATCCCCATAAGCCTCTTTTACCCTCCTCCTATTGCTCACCTTCACTGTGCAGCTGTTTCAATAAAGAGTAAAAAAAAAACTTGTGTGGCTGTGGTGAAGCTATGGGGAGTATTTTCACTTTATGATTAAAGGATTAAGCTCAGCAAGAGATCGGGAGGTGAGGAAAGCATTTCCTGGATACGGAGGACCTCAGGAGGAGCTTCTTGCTAGCTGCCGCTGCGGTGCCAAGAATAGCCTCTGGGAAAGATCCGGAGATTACTTAAAGATACGCAAGTGGGTTGAAACACAGCTCCAGGTATGTTTTTGATGAGAGACCAACACTGTAACATGATAAAAAGTTAATTTAGCAAAATACCGCCCCTTTAATGCACTTTAGAGCCCAAACGCAATCTTTTTAATGCCACAAATGGGAAAATAACTGCGGAATAATGAGTCGAATAATTGAACATTTTGAAAGCAAATTGGACACAGCGGGAACCTTTTGAGTTCTAGACGTAAACCTTTCAGTGTTAGTCCCTTGTTTCTTCAGTTCAAGGCGATGCCTCCCGGTTGTGCTCTATCCCTCCTCAACAGAGCAACAGGGCGTTGGAGTGACGACCACGTAGCTCAGAGCGTCTCACAGACATTCATAATGCATGGTGCTCCAGTGTGGCGTCCCTCTCGTATCAAATATTGAACAACGCCGGGCAGACGACGTGCAGCGTTTAGACCCCGCCTCTGATCAATATTCATCAGCCCTGGTGAGATTGTTGTTGCCTCTTCCTCTCCGTTGCCTGATCGAAGTGCGCACTTGCATTTGGGCTCCAACCACGCGCCGACCATGGGTGGCTCGGCACGTTACCATGGAGACGGCCTCATTTTTTTAACAGTACTGTTGATGCTAGTCACCAGCGGACTCCCAACCACAGAAGGCAAGAAAGGGGAGATAATGAATGATGCGACCTAATGAAAGAAACCCAATGTGGACAGTAAACAAATGGCAGTAGTGGAGATGCAGCTGGCGGGAGGACGGATTATCTATGCAAAGAGCCGGGAGTAGGCCGGCCTCGGAACCACAACAAGCGTCTGCATTAGTCATGAACGCGTGATTGTGTTCAAGGGAAAAAAAGGGACACGGTTTCAGAGCAAGACAGTGAGAGGACAGAGACATCAGCTGATCACTGCCACAGTAAGAGCTCATGCATCATTAGGAAGAGGTTTGCTCGACCAGTAAATCCACATTGTGCATAATTGTGTCATACACTGCCTGACCAACAAACAAAAAGTCACCACAAAGAGAAGGTCTCACGCTCCAATATTTGGTTGGACCGCCTTTAGCTTTAATTACAGCACACGTTCGCTGTGGCATAGTTTCAATGAGCTTCTGCAATGTGAGAAGATGCAGTGTTGCCTTCTTCAGCACATCGAAAACATTCTCAATGGGGTTAAGATCTGGACCCTGTGGTGGCCAATGCATGTGTGAGAATTAGGGCTGCAAAATATATCGCAAAAAATACCGTATTGCAATATTGGGTGATGCAATATCTGTATCGCAAGAAGCCACAATATATCGCAACATCACTTAAGTCTTCATCTGACGGAGATCGACTTTTTTTTTGCAAACTCATCCAAAAACAAACTACGCATTGTACTAATAAATGTGTAAAAGTCCAGTTTTTGTTAAAGGAACAGGCCACCGTTTTTCCATTATATCTTCACTTTACTGCGCGGACGTCGAAGTGCTCCTAAAAGGTGTTATTACGCCTTACAATATAATACCCCTTTTTATCCGCTTAGAAAATTGACATGTTTAATTTTGTGCGACTATACTTGGATCGTTTTAACTACTCACGTAACCGTACTTAAATAGGGAAAACGTGGAAGAGCTTGGTTGCTTCTAACTTCACCCCTGTTTGGCCCCATAGAAGAGAGGAGAGGCTAAATGCTAACAACATCTTTGGTCTTACGCATCAGCTCGTCTAAGCTCAGGTAAGAACATATCTCAGTATGGAAAAACCTATTCCCATAAACATTTCTTAATTTAGTTCAGTTATAGTCTCGTTTTGGTCCTGATAGTTGTTTAAGTCTTGCTTTGACACAATTTGCTAAAAAACTTGGGCGATATGGCCAAAAATGAAAATCTCGATTTTGTTACTCAGTTTGGACGATTACGATTTTAATCAATTTATTGGATTTTTTTTTTTTAAAGGTCACGTGCTCTTTCATAATAAGACAACTGCTCAGAGTCCAGACCATTAATATTTAGATTCATATTATAGCCCACAATTAGGCCCATTAGAAAATTGTATTTCTCTTTTAAATATTCCATGGCTGCCCTCAAAAGTAAAACTTCTAAATAAGCCATGGAGTTTTCAAAAGCATTTTAGTTTTCTCATCCTCATGCCTCTGCTGTGATTGACACAACCGTCTCCATGGAGACTCAAGGGGAAAGGGGCGGAGTTAAGCTGCTGCTGTGCCTCCGCTCAGAGCATCAGGGTGAGAGAAGGAAGAGGATCAGATTGGGGAAAACTCAGTTTTAGCGGAAGAAAACTCTATTGCTGTATTGCCTTTGTAAAGCAGCAGAGATCGTCAGAAAGTCTCTGGGTTCTCTTCGAGTGACATTTCCGAAAACAGTCGCTGCAGAGCGGTTGAACACGCTGCTAAATTGGCAACACGGCGCACGTGGGGGGACATGGAGCGGCGGACACGATTTTACGCTTTAGCCATTTTCCACATCGTCTGTTTTTAAAAGCATGAATTAATTGAATTAATTCGATTTATCGCCCAGCCCTACTTACAATTTGTATTTAATTAGACTGGAACATGTTGTGTTGAAATGCTTTAGTGAAATATCGCAATAATATCGTTATCGCAAAGTACTTCAATATTGTTCAGCCCTAGTGAAAATGATGTCTCATGCTCTGAAACCACTCTTTGTGAGCTTGATGAATTCTGGCCTTGTCGTCCTGGACTAAGCCCGTGCCATCAGGGAAGAAGAAATCCACTAATGGAATAACCTGGTCATTCAGGATGTTCAGCTGATCTCATACTTTGGGCACATAGTGTTGCTGAACCTAGACCTGACCAGCTGCAGCAACCCCACAGATCATGATCTGTTTTTGGTCAGGCAGTGTAGAAGTGACTCATGTGAAAACTTCCTCGACACTGCCGCAGTACCCGGGACGCTGCTGTGTGTGTCTCACCATGGCACTGATGGTCTCCTCCCAGTCGGGGCGTTCGCGCGGATGGATGTGAGCCAGCTCAGGCACAAAATCGTCGTCGTCCAGGTGGCGGCCAGTCCTCAGGCCCCTACACACATACACAACGTAGACCAAATTAGTGCTGAGCAGGATTAGAAAAACATGCCACGTGCAA
Source organism: Neogobius melanostomus (assembly GCA_007210695.1). NCBI lineage: Eukaryota > Metazoa > Chordata > Actinopteri > Gobiiformes > Gobiidae > Neogobius > Neogobius melanostomus. The sequence goes on from VHKM01000840.1 coordinate 728,294, forward strand.
TCTCAATTTATATGGTGTAATAATGAGTTTGACCTGTGCCCGCTCGGTTTTACAGAACGCTCTATTGATTTACAAAGAAATACAGGGCGGCTCTGAAATAACTTGCAATGGTTGAAGTGGGGCCTAAATCAATGAAATAATAAACACTGTACAAGAAATAATAATCTAAACATGGACAAACAATGGTCAAGTGCAAAACTAACTCTGGACAACGCCACAGTTCTTTGACGCAGCACATAATTAAAATATTGACAAATTGATTTTAGGCTCTGTTGAGGCAATTATTTTCCAGTTGTCAATGCCAACCACACAAACAACAACAACAAAAAACACAGAGCTCTCTGTGGTCCGCTTACGCACTTCATTTAGCGGCCTTGTTCATGTTAACATTAACAAACATACAAGAGATGCATGTCACACAGTCCCACACTCTCTCATTCATACACAGGCACTGGAGGTAAGGAGGTGTCCTGCCCAAGGAGATTAGGGCGTGTTATATTGTGCTCGGGTTACTGCAAAAACAGCTTAAATGCAAACGGAGATCTTTTTTTGCAATCGAACACTCCATTTGTGTGGCGCAATTAAGATTTCCATTACATAAACAGTGAGGCAAACACAGTGGAGGACTAAACATGAATAACTAGGGCGACGACGAGTGAGATTTGTGAAAGGCAAATCAAAGTTAGAGAGAAGCAGACGAGGAGCCTGTGTAGTCTCCTCACTTCAAAGCCCTGGCCTTGTTTCTCCACTGAGTCTGAAAGAGGCAGGGAGCTGCGACTGCTCTCACCCAGAGACGCATTTGCACAGAAGCGTCTCACCCGCCACGATTGAGACGCATTCATAAAACATACGCTCGGCAACACACACAGCTCGGCCAGGACTTCTGACAAATGTAATAAAAGGGACATGGACAGCAAAGTGGTGTTTTGTTTTTAGAGGGGATGAACTGTGCAGTAGCAGCAGGATGACAGCTTCTCGAGTCGCAAACAGTGCAACAATGCCAGTGCTGTGATTTAATTGGCCATAAGGACCAAGAAGCAATTCAGCTTTGCCTTTGGTTAAACCTTTTACGGTGATGCTCATTGAACTAAACCCACATTTAGACAGGAAGGACAAGGGCTGAAAGATCGTAATTGAACCAAAGACACAAAGACTGCCATAAATCAGGTCAGCGGTTCTCCAACTGTGCTGTGGGTACTAGGGATACTTACTGCAATTTAAGACTAATCTATTTTATAAGAGATACACTGCCAGATCAAAAAAAGTCACCACCTGGATTTAACTAACTGTTATGAGATGAGTGGACTACCTGAACATCCTGACTGAGGTTATTCCACCAATGGATTCCATCTTCCCTGATGGCACTGACATATTCCAAGATGACAATACCTGGATTCATCGGGCTCACATTGTGAAAGAGTGGTTCGGTGAGCAATTTTCACACATGGATTGGCCACCACAGAGTCCAGATCTTAACCGCATTGAGAATCTTTGGGATGCGCTGGAGAAGGCTGTGCGCGGTGGTCACAATCTCCCAATATATGCAATACAAGATCACAGCGAATGGTGCTGTAATCAAAGCTAAAGGCGGTCCAACCAAACATTAGAGCATGTAATCTTTTTATCATGGTGACTTTTTCTTGGTAAAGCAGTAATTTTCATGTATACTTTAGAAAGGAAGGAAAGACTTTATTTGTATAACGCCTTTCACAGACATGGTCACAAAGCACTTTACATGGTGGGACAATTTTACATTCACTCCATTCTCGGTGGTGGTAAGCTACATAACTTCAGTTTCCCCTGGGAGAGACTGGGTAGACAGAAGCACTGTCGCGACTGCACACATCTACAGGTCCCTCTGACCACCACCACACGTTCACATCAGGAGAACAAGCAAACTCCATTGAGAAAGGCCCGGGTGGGAATCGAACCCGGGACCTTCTTGCAGAGAGCCACGAGTGCTAACCGCTTTAGAAACACATTTTAGAAACAATTTAGTTCCATTTTAGACCATTTTATTCCTGATAAAGCCCTTAGAAGTTGATCTAGGTGGTACGTAAGGGTTAAACAACGAGGAGCCGTGCATTAGACGGTTATAATGCACGACGCGGAGCGGAGTGGTGTTACTACGCGAAGTCCATTATAACCGTCTAATGCACGGCTCCGAGTTGTTTAATCCGCTTATACCATGGTCCCACAAACTTAACATTTTATAACAAATGTTGTTTTCATTTACTAAACTCGCTAAATATGCCAAACTACAGGGACTATTTTATGTGGGCTTTTAAGCGGCCACTGTCTGAACGCTCGTCTCAGAGCGAGCCATTCTCTCGCTGCTGCGAGGATCTCCGTCAGGCTCAACGAAACAGAAGCACACGCGGCATCGCCAGACTCACAACACAACAGGACTAACCTTGCTCTTTTCCGTGAAAGAAAACACCGATATGCGGCACTCCTGGGCAGGAGTTATTTCACTTTTACTCTGTTTAACCTAAAGCTAGTTAGCTAGTTAGCTAGCTAGCAACCTGTAGCTCAACGAGCTCAACTGAAACAGCTGCAGTGGAGTCGCTTACACCTCGGCCCCACGAACTGAAACTTTTATATGTGACTTTACTAAACCAGCCACATATGCTTAAGTGCAAGGATCATTTTATGTACGTCTGAAAATAATGACTAGTGCCTTAACCGTTTACAGTAGAAATGGAAAGCTCATATTTTAACTGAAGCCTAATCTAGCTGCTTGCTCTCCTCTATTCCCCATTCATCAAAAGTTTTGTTTTGGCCAAAAACGTTGAAATTAACCACAAAATCCATCTCATTCGTTCATGTCAGTAACTAATTAAGCGTTTGTCTCATTCAGCTGTGTTAAGCGTTGCTATGGCGATGCCTGCAGTGGAGTGATATCCCAGTGATTTAACTACCCGACTACGTGTGCGGTTATACCAAAATAATGCACGCTTGTCAGCACCCACCAGCCAATCAGAATCGAGTATTCACCCAGACCATGGTATAATTAGTAGTAACCACTGATTAGGTCATTTAATGTTCTTTGCAAACAACCATATAACGCGTCTCCATGGGGCTTGGAGAAATTGTTAACCCTGTAGTTCACACCTTAACAAGCATGTTCTGAGTAGTATTTAAGTAAGTCATGATTTAGACTCTGTCGTTAATGCTACTGCTGCTTCAGGACACAGCCCTGAGAAGCACGAACTCCTGCAAAGAACAGAAAAGGCAGACACTGTAAAAATCATCCGACCCAAAATACCTGATCCTCTAAGGGTCGACGCTTATAGTTACGTAGCCTCCCTGCGGGCCTCATTAAAACTAGCGAGGCCCCCCAAAAAAAAGATTACTCACGTACTCGAGAAACGGTATACCTACTTCAAAGCTTTGTTTCTAAAAATGTCACAAGACGTCACCGCCCCATCTGAAAAGAGTCAGCCAGGGGTCAGAAAATAGACAAGGTTAGGCCAGGATACATCGATGTTTTGAACAAGGGTCGCGACGGGAGCACTTAACCAGAAACAGCAACGTGTTCCAGCTCTATTCTTGTGCCCTTTCTATAAACTGCAGACTTTAAATACAGCTGAATGTGCTGCTGCTGTGTTCAAAAATACTCTGGCAACTCGAGCGCAATGGCTCAGAAGGCAAGAGGAGGTGATATAAACAAAAGCTAAAAAATAAGACTGATTGTACAGGTGCTCGTCATCATGAAAAAGTGCATTTACTTCTGTTATTCAACTTAACTGTGAAACTAATACATGATATAGACTCATTACATGCAAAGTGAGATATGTATAGCCTTTATTTGTTATAATTTTTGATTATTTTGGCTCGGCTTGTAAAAAACCCAAATTAAAAAGCTCATAAAATTTGAATATTTTGAAAGAAATTAACTTTTCATGATATTCTAATTATATGACGAGCACCTATAACGGTTCAAACTATTTCATACAGAATACCAACCTTTTTCGCCCAGTGAGCTACTTCTACAAAACAAAACCATCAGAGAGCGACTTGTGCTTTGAAGACACTTGTGTAACTGTGTGACTTAGGAGGAGTTCCCCCTGGAGAGTTTGTAGCCAAGATATTTCTACAAAATTAAAGTACTTGAATTTTGTTCTTATATTCTGCAAAAGTAAAGTACATCTATAATGTGACTAAACAAGCGCATGTAGAAATGTAGAAAGCCTTTGGCGAGCGACCAGGAAAGGGCTGCAGAGCTAATGGTTGGAGATCCCTGGAATAGACTGACAGACATGCTGGTCAACCTCTGCTTTTCAATCACAGAAAATATTTTTTACCCAGTGACTCTGGGTCCCACCCACCAAAGACATAATATAACTTTTTCTGCACTTGACATTAGTGTTGTTGCAGTAGTTAATTCTGTGCGAACGGCACGTTTGTAACGTAGTACAGCCTTACTGAATGAATGCAAGTCTCTCTGCGGTAGAGGTTCTTTTTTTCTCTTTTCTGTAGATTTGTTTACTCTCCTCAAAGACATTCATCATCTTTAGTGGAGAACTAATTGGGGCTGCAGCAACTAATTCGATTAATCCTGACTAGTCAACGACTAATTTAATAGTCAATAATCGTCATCTGAACTAGATACAGACCAACAACAGTGTCCATCTTCATTATTAAAAACAACATCTCAAAAGGCACAATAAAAATTATTGTTTGGCATATTGAAAAAATAATCTCCGACTAGTCGATCACTTATACAAAAGACGACTTCTCCCGAGTCAAGTGATGAGGAAAGGCTTTAAGACGACTTGCTGACGTTTCTTTGGCAGCTCCTAAACCGAAGTGACATCCTTCAGCCACAATGACCCCAATTACATGCCTTCAAGCAGTATTTACCACTGCAGGTTTGACGCCAAAGGTGAAGAAAGTAACACCACGATTTAGAAATAAATACCACATGGTCATTTTTCTGACAAGTAATGACCAGTTTTATGATTTATGTTGTCAATTTAAATATCAGAGCATGTTTAAGCTATAGGGTTAGCAAGTTTTAAACATAGATGTGTGTTTGCTAATTACAATATATCACTTTCCCCATGTTGAAGTGTGGTGCACTCCTGGCATTCCCTGCATTCTGTCGTGGAGACGCCTGAGAGGGAAAAGGGACCGCTCCCCCTCTTGCACTCGCTCTTAAGACTTAACATCACCTCAGCCAGAAAACCCGCCTTTAGAACGGTGTTAAGCAGCACTTTCTCTGCAGCCCGTCATTCTCCTCTTTTCAGAAAACCAGACAGAACAGGAGCGTGAATAAAAAGGACTGCATGAGTCATGAGGTTTTATAAGGTTCATGGAATTCTGAAGAAACACCAAGTTCAATCCAATTGCTCGTAGGCAGATGAAAATGCACCAGAGAAATCTCACTTTCAAAACCCACTGGCACTGAAGGGTGGATCATATCCAGAAGACATATCTCCACAGGGACAATAAAATACACCTCCTCAGCGGATTAACTGCCAACGGGCTTCAACCTCACTATGACGAGTTTGGGCTGAGCAATTAATGGAAATCGCAATCTCTGCTTTTGGTCAATCTCAATCATCAGCATGGCACTTTATAATAGTCAGGTTTATAGCAATGTCTGAAAGAAACAGTGCCTAGTTTTGGTGTTAGGATGAGACAAATGAAGATTTTTATGTGACAAATGATACTGGAGGAAAGTTTTTGTTTTAGTTTGAGTTTTGTTTTGTATAAAAGGCATGTCTGAGTTCATGAATCAACTATGCATTTATTTTTATTAGACAATTTTGGGGGGAATTGTGATGAAAAAGCCATAGGGTATTGACTTAAAAGGCAGTACAGCTCATTGTCCTGCCCTCCTTTAATGCTGCTATATGATTTCCATGCTCTGAATTTGTCAAATAGTTTCGGTATAAACACTTCAACTCGTGAAAGCCAATTTGGGCGTCAGTGATCAGTGTTTATAAGAGCAACTGTTAAGTGCGTCGTGTTTCCCGTCCTGGACCAACACACATGGATACAGGCCACATTTAGACCTGCCAATAATACTCTCGGGAGAATACTATGGCCGTGGTCTGTGTTCTCGTCAATGAGCGGCGGCTACTGGCTCCGAGGTTCATCAGCTCAACAGGCGTTTCTTATGTTTTGGTTTATAAAGTATTAGGCTTTGAATCATTTATTCCCACTTGGGAGCGCGAGCAGTCTGTCGCTTTGAAATGCACTGCGATGAAAAGGATCTCTAATCAATCTGCTCGGGAGAGAAAGCCAGTGTTTTGTCACGAAATCCGAAGGGAATGTAAAGTTTCTTCCAATATTATGCAAAAATGTGCCTGGGCGTATAGCAACCTAAGCGTATGAGTTGTATTTATCGCATTTTAAAGCAGTGGTTTTATCCATAAAAATGAACACGAACATTTCTCTCCTGGGAACACGTAACTCAAAGTCTTTTAAAGAGGTACTTTAAAGATTACCTGTACATTCCAGTATGGAGAAAGTAGGCCAAGCTATCCAATATCATTTGAATGGCCGCTAAAACTAATTTTAGGCCAGGGGTCGGCATACAAGTGGGTTTCTACAAAGTGCCTCCTGACTGAAGCCATGACAGCAGCATTTTTAAGGGTGAAATTGAAAACTGGTTTCGGGTTCAGCGGAGACAATCAATCAGAGACAGGGGAAGCTGGTGTTACACTACCGAAAATGAGGCAGCTGAAAGAGGGCACGCCACGGAGGTTTTGTATTGTCTGGCATCTTCTTACCATTTTATGACTAATGCGGGAAAATAAAGGTGTTTGAGGTCCATTCATTAAAAGCACACTTCCATCCCTCCTACACTTTAGAGGCAACAGCAAACTGCGGGAAAATAAAATCTAGAAGCGAGCAGTATTTTTCACAGCTACTGTCAATCAATGACTGTCAATCACAACGTGAGTTTATACTACGCACAAATATGAAGTGAATAAAAACAAAAATGGAAAAGTGTCCTCGATGATGGTGTCATGCGTCTTAAATGGTTTTGACACATTTCCTGTCTTACAAAAAGGAACTTGTTGGATTGGTACTGCCTCTTGGATCTTTTTAAATCAATGTATTTGAGTTTAGAAAATTAGAAACTTGTTTTTGGAAAATCATTTTTTACATATTGGATTATACTGTTGCCAGCAATACAAAACATGCTCTTGATGACCAGCCAGTTTATTTACCTTGCTTCATGACCATGCTCACACTCAAGAACCGGAACATGTTCACCAAAATAACCACCATAGCAGCTAAAATCATCGGTCTACCAACTCCAAACCTCAAACAGTTAAACACTAAGGCCATAACACACTTTGCACGTGCAATAACACAGGACAACACCCACCCACTGCACCACTGTTTCACTCTACTACCCTCCGGTCGAAGATACAGTTCATTCAGATACAACAGAGCACGTTTTAAAAACAGTCCAATCCCTACAGCAATCAACTTAACAAGTAGTAATTAACGCTCCCACAGTGACATCTGTATTTCTGTCATCAACTGCTGTCATAATGTCATGCATATGTTGTCTGTTTGTAATGTACATTTGTGTGTGTCCTGGTGTTTTTCATGCTTAAGTTGCATTGCTACTGTGAAGACAAATTTCCCCTTGGGGACAATAAATCAACCTAACTAACTACCAGGTTATTTTTGCTAGGGGAAATCTAAGAATGGATCTGGAGGAGGACGTAACCCATTTAAATCTCACATTTGCTGCCTTTAGTCAACATCTCTATGGAAACGGGCTGGAGACGTACCCGCTGCCAGTAAAGTTGCAGTCAGGTCTTAGGATAGGTGAGCTGATATTAGCCTATCAACATGTGTACTATTGACACCATGCTACAGTATATCAATCGTGTGTGTTGACAGGTTAATATCTGCGACCTCCGCAATGTTTTCTTTAAAGGTCCTATATCATGCAAAATCGACTTTTTGGAGCTTTTAGCCATGTTGTTATGCTATTTCCTTATCAAAAACACCCCCAGAGCGGTTTTTGGCTTCATTCACGCAGTTCTAAGTAATCCTCCTGAATCCTGCTCTCTGAGCAGCTGCTCCACCCTCTCCTGGTAAACGACTGAGCTGTTCAGTTGTGTCGTCACAGCGGAACGGAAGTGCTCTACGTCTGTAATGTAATGCCTTACGGCCTGATTTGTATTTATAAAATGGCTTTTAAAAAAAAAAAAAAAAAAAAAAAAAAAAAAACAGCAACCCTCCGAAGCGTCTGTGCTGTCCCACGACGCTAATCAAGCGCACCCACGGCTGGAGGAGCCATGGATCCGAGCATAAGTGTTGTTTTTGAAGACTGAGCTCTTTCTAACCTACTCTGGACACCGCCTGCTCTTTTTCTTACCGATAATGCCACGGATGCGCGTTTGGCTACGAGAGGAACAGGGCTATTCAACCTTCCTAAAGAAGAGTGCACTCGCCAGAAGTTGGAATTTCTTTCCGGGATTAAGCTAGCTACTATATCAACCAACCTGATGGATGCTTGGTGAACCTTGGCCAGAATCAAAGTGGATTAACTTTTATAACTTTTATAACCAACGCGATCTCATGGGAGTCCAAACTGAGCGGTGAGTCAATCAAAACGCATGTTAGCGTGTGTGTTAGCATGTGTGTTAGCCATTTATGAAACTGCTTTGCACATGTCAACTCCTTATAACTGCATTATGTGAAGTAACTTCACTTTTTGCAGCGATATTTATATTTATAATACTGCTAATGTGGATTGAGCAGAGAGAGGGGCGGAGTTAACTGAATCGAAGCGTCTTATCTTCCGGGTAGGGAAAATACCCCCCAAAAATACTTATATTTCTCTCAAAAATGAGTACTCCATAGTGATAGAGGTACAATATATCATATATATGCCTATACTTTACTTTGGAATGGCTAAAATAGCATGATACAGATCCTTTAAGATCGGTTGAGCGAAATGTTACGCAGTGTGGCTTTAACCAAGATAACCTTTTATAGACGACTTCCACCAGCTTTCACTTGAGTTACTCTGCACATACAGTAGTTCAAAATGGCCTTTTCTATTCAAACTAAAAACAACATCTTGAATTTGCTACAAGTTCTAGTTTGGCGTGACGCTATCCAAGCTTAAATCAAGGAATTGCTTTTTGACGTCGCCATAAAGCTACTGACATTTTTACAGACAATAATTCATGTCTTGCACTGTATGCTTTTCCTCTGCAATGTTCAACATGGATTTAATGGACATATGTGTTTGAGACAGCATCAATAACAAGCAGCAAGTAAGTAAGTGATGCCGAGTTGTACTTGTTATAATTTTAAAGGAAAGTGCAACGCCAATGACTACACAATAACTACTCATTGTAAAAATCTATCTTCAGCTCTAGCTTTGCCAAATACATTTAAAAAACAAATCTGAACTCAAGCTCCTTTTTGAAGTGGAGAAACTGATGTATGCTTTGACACAACGCAATATTGGAGCATTAGTAGTAGTGATGAAAAACAATATTCAGAAAGCCTTGCTAAGAGGATTTACACCCAAACCATCAGATGAGACAGACAAATACCATCATCCTGAATCAAATAATGTTTTTCTGCTTTGTTGGACCTCGTCACCGTTTCTATATCGGCGGGAGATTCGGCTTAATGCGCTTCAGTGGGATGTCAAGAGAAGGACGGTATTACCGAGCCACATTAGTTCAGCCTGGCATTCATCTACATTCCCTGGAGCCTAACCTAAAGTGAAAACTCAATTCGAATGATGAAAATAATGAATTGCAGAGCTTACATTAAGTGCCCATGTAGTAGCGAATGGAAAGCCTCTCTCGGCGGCCTGTGCATACTGTACATCACATTAGCAGCTACACGATCTGCTCACTTACAGCATTAGAGGCTGTACAGCGCTCGGTCTGTCGCTCATCTCTGGACTGGATTAGAGATTCACAAACGCCGCCCTGTCCTGCAGCTGTGTGTGTCACCTCCCGGCGCCTTTTTGGCCCCAATCCGCCCTCCACCGCCGCGCCAGATGATCCCTTTATCCACCAGGCGGATAACTTTCATAACGCACAAACCAACTAACCACATATCCAAGAAGTGCTGCTGCTACTGCAATGGGCTATGAAAAACGGTGGGCTCAGGAGGCACTCTCGATTTCAGTGCAGTTATAGTGAAAGTCTGACACAAAATATGTATTGTGTTTCTTTAAACATACTCACTCGAGGCCATAGAGGCTGTATACAGTAGGCTTCGTCAATGTACCATATTTTCCAGACTATAAGCTCCGAAGTACAAGTCGCACCAGCCAAAAAATGCATAATGAAGAAGAAAAAAAAGATGTACAAGTCGCACAAGCCTTGGCAACTACCTGGGCCTGAAGGCGCAACTGCACCGTTTACAAGCCTCTCCCGGCAGCACGTTGTTCAAGCTCTCATTTGCGAACTCGTTCCTCCAGCTGTGGCCATCTAGCTTTTAGCCCGCGACTGGTTTCTTTTGTTTTCTTCATTGCAGTAAGAGTGGTTTTCCAAATGCAGGCGCCAGTGCCAAACCGGTCTGACCACGTATAGGTTTTGGGACCGACCTCTGGCTGTGGCCAAAGCGCGCTAGACCATGTCTAATGTGACTGCTGGCCTCTGATTGGCAACGAGAGAGCGGACAGACCTCACTACTGATAGGCAGGTCATACGGATTTAATATTTCACAACATCATACCGCTGTACTAAAAGGGGGTTTTGCCGATAATAGCATTTAGCCGCTGTTAGCGCAGCTTTAGCTGGTGTTAGCAATATTTGCATGTAGCTTACCTTCATAGTTCGTAGTTTAACAGTTTCTTTTCTGTTTTAATACAGCTTGGCTTCTCTGAATGATTCCATAACTCCCACCAGATGACAGCATTTGTCCACATTTGTTCTCATCGCGGCTTACAAAACTTTTAATGACGATCTGTACAGCGTGCGGCTCCGCCCACAACAAATGCAGGTGTGTGTGTGGTGGAAACAGAAAGGTCTGCGGGGTAGTGTCGATACGTGCACGTAGATCGTGACGTGTGCGGCCGGGTTGCGCTATGTGGAACGACGGCTTAGGAGTAACCTCCGCTTTTTGCCAGTCCCTCAGAAGTTTCCCCGTCACTCCAAACTTTCTTTATGCTGCTTGATTACCATTTTTTTTAAATGTTCAGTGGTACAGTAAAGCAAGTGCGTGCTTTATTTGTCATTGTACAACCGTACAGCAGTAGCAGATACTTGTACACAAGCCTAAAGTGCCTTCTAGCGGCTGTCAGTTTGAAAATAGCAAACATGTGAAATTATAAATTTTGATATACAAGTCACACCCCGAGCCAACCCATGAAAAAAAGTGCGACTTATAGTCCAGAAAATACGACAGTACAAATATGATTGAGAGAAATACACAATGGATCTGCAGTTGTTGCATACAGTGAAAACTTTCTCAACTTCTATTTTAGAAATATTGTTCTCGGGAATGTCGCGTTCAGATTTTTAAGAGCAGGCTCAGGACCCATCTTTTATCTTAGCTTTTAGCTGATATTTATTTTAGTCCCATTTATTTATTTATCTATTTATTTAATCTTGATATTTATTGATATTTATTTCTTGTTTCTTACTGGTTTTTACTTTGTTTTTAAACTTTTTAATCAATGTTTTTATACTGCTTCTTATATTTTTAGAATCTCCAGTGTTTCCTCTGAAGGAGCCCTCTGCCTCGGGAGCGGTGACTGGCTGTGGCTGTGTGGGTGCTGTCCTGTGGGTGCCCAGGTGGAGGTGTGGTGTCTCTGCCGCGCCTCCTATGGGGGCCCTTGTGTCGGTGCCCGGGCGGCTGTGGCTGGTCTGCTGCTCCCGGGGAGGACGGCTCCTCTGATGGGGTTTCCTCACCTTGGTCATCTGTACCCAGCCTTATGTACTTGATTTTGATTCTCTGTATGAGTGTGAGTGTAGAGTAAAGGGTAGGGGGTGTAGGTGTGTGTGTGTATTGTGATAACTGTATATATTGGGAGGGTGGGAGGGTTTGACAGGTGAGAATGTTTTTAATGTCTTTTTAAATGTCAAGCACTTTGCGATGCACCCGTGTATGAAAAGCGCTCTATAAATAAAGATTGATTGATTGATTGATGTGGTCCTCGGGAACTGAGGAGAAACGTTTCCCCCAGTTGGAAAATGCACATGGACATTCACTCATCTTGGGCATAACAACTGGGGAACTCGGGATACAATAAGATTCCGACTTCCACAAATCAGCAGTTTTGATTTTTATCGATTAATGTGTAATTCCCACTTTGATATAAAAAGCACAAAAAGGCAAGAAAACTGCCAACAATGACGTATCATCTCAGTATAATGAATTGTAGTGCGTAGAATTGGTGAGAAATAGAAAATATAAGCGCATTTAGTTTCGACAAGAGAATTAAAAGGGGTTTAAAAATGTTCTGAACCCGCCGTATGGAAACTACCCACAAAGAAAGCAGCATAAATTAGCTTTATAGTTTTGTTTCTTCTCACAGTATGTTTATTTTATATTTGCTTTTTCCACCTCTTCCTGTTGTGATGTTGGACCGCTGTCTAATGTATGCTGAGCTGCTGCTGCCATGGTAACCTGGTGCAGGATTTAGAACCAGTTTAAAACTAGAGAGTGATGGCAAAGTAGTCAAAAAAAAGACAAAGAGAAAAGACAACAAACATACATATACATGACCGTCCTTTCGCATTGCAATTAAATATAAGATGTTGTTTTCAGTTTCTTCGCCGGTAATGTGAGAGTCCTGGTAAATGAGAGCGAGAGGAGCCGGGGAAAAGACCTCTCCTCCGCAGTGAGAGTGACTGGTGACTAACAGAAATAGTAAGGCACTGACAGCCAATGAGTCACAGCGCCAGGCTTAATTTACATTTCAGATTGTACAATGTGTCAGAGGAGATCCCCTGGATATGCTGTGGGGATATGTTTTAGCGCATTGGCAAAGAGTGTAATATGGAGGAGATCATGCAGTCATACATGGGGGAAGCTCACAGAGAAAACCCCAACACCCGGGCTTGTTTATCACCTCAACATGTGACTGACGTGTTTATCCTCAAACATCTCATGACTCACTTATGAGTGTTTGGTAAATCTGCATTTCCAGGGTCTTGGGTGGTGACGGCGCACGGACATGTGGGTGCGGGCACAGCTGTAGCACTGACGTCACTGGCCAAAAGCCCATTCATTCAGCCCGTACTGGAGGCAGTGGTCGCGGAGCTGGGGACAGAAATGTGAATGAGGGTTTCCGGCGGTGACAGAGCTCATGGCTGCTGCCTGGTTGCTATGGTGGTCGTTGGTGGGTGGGGGTCTGGAAGGGGGTGGGGTGGTGACTATGCAAACCGGTCCTATCGGCTGAGCTCTAGCACTCAGGCACGTTTATCGAAGGCACCTCTTGCCTGCATGCGCAAAGACCGGTGTCATTTCTCCTTGAGGGATAGAGGAAGCCAAGTAACACCCCCCAGCATCATCAGCACATGCATGCGCTGCGTGCACACTCAGAATGGTACAGCTCGGAGCACAAACACACTCACGGCTTGTCAAATGTGAAGGTTTGATGCATTACAGTCACAGTATTGATGGAGAAGCACATACAGAGGGCTTTCCTGAACGTGGGCTTGTCCGCACGGTTGCACATTCACACACACGCACACACACACACACAGTTGACAAGCCTCCTCTGACTATAAACAAACTAGCATGCGTACTAACAGTAGTTTAGGTGTGGTCCATCATTTTCTCCTCTATACACTCTCTCAGTGCTCTAACAGCTGCATGCTGAAGTCACATAATGAGGGGATCCCGTGGCTCGGAGTGTGTTCTGGGCTCTTACCTGTCCAAAATGTCATGACTGGACGTAGCTGTGGCTCCCAGCAGTCCTAGTGCTGCACTCCCCACCGCTGCGGCAGCCCCGCTGCCTGCCTCCATGATACTGACTCACTGCAATGTGCAGCCTGCCAGAGAAGCCGAGAGGGAGGGGAGGAGGGGAGGAAGTGAAGAGGTAGATCAGGACGAATGAGATGAAGGAAATCACATGTAGAGCTGAGAAGGAGAGTGATGAGGAGAGACAGAGGACTGTGACAACCAAGAGTACAGAGAAAGCAGTAAAGTGAGAAAAAAGTGGCATGGAGGGGGGTAGAGAGGGAAAAGAGAGAGAGGCACATAGTTAATTATGTGTAGTCTCTAGATCAAATAAGTCATGCTGATGAAGCTTTGCAAAGCAGCATTTCACTTCAACATTAACACAAGAAGCAGTTGGCACACACTTTTGTGAATCAACAGCCAAACACTAGCAGCAGTATTTATACCCAGTGCAGGTTAAAGACTACCTCAGTACTTTATTACACTGGCTGAAATATGCTGTTCTCACACTTTCTCCAGCAGTGGTGTGTGGCCAGACATTCACTGAGATCATGCCCTTCGACTGTAAGAAAAAGATCATTTACGGCCATCATCAACATGAATAATGTTACTTTACTTTAATGTTACTGCAGTTGATCATGTGCAACTGAATCTTTCATGGGTTAAACACAGAGGAAAAACTCCCTCCTGGATGTCGGTGCGATATACGACCCACAGCGAGACAACAACCCCAAATGTGAGCAGACTGAAATAGATGGCGAGAGCACAGCGGGGATGACCCAGTAAAAGGAAACAAAAAGAGAAAAAGAGTCCCAGCCACTGAATCCAGGAGCAGTCAATGGCTGTGTGCAGTAATCCCAGGAGCGGGATGGAGGAGGCGTAGGAGGAGACCGTCCTCACAGGCTACAGTCAAAGCAGTTGCTGCTACATCTGAGAAGGTATGGGCACCTCCAGAGCTCATCGATGGGCACATGTCAAAAACACATCAGATGCCTCATGTGTTGATTAACAGACATGAGGGATATTTTAGAATATTAGCAACAATGAGGACACCTTGTATTAATGACGCATGTCTTTTCATTTGAAGAGATACACGGATCAGACTTCTAAAAATAGCAGACGCATCAGTATGAATCATGAGTGATTAAGCCTCCGCCTGGTCCAATCAGACACTAATGCACCACCTTCTTGTGACCCCTGCTCCTCCAGACGCCCTGGACACAGATCCTCATGACAAACGACTACAGAAGAAGCAACTTCCGTGATACATGCCAGTTATACAGCTCACTATTATTGACCAAAGAAAGTGTACAGCTCAACTGACTGTTCAGAACATGATAATAAAGATGAGATACCCATTAATATTCCTCTTAGGTCTGGAAAGTTCAAACACCCGCTTTTAAAACATGGCAGGCCCAGCAAACATCAAACAAATCTCTAGTGATTGTGCAGCAATGAAACTTTTTGCATTAGTTTGTGTCTGCCAGGCATCCAGGCACAGGCCAAGCTACATCTGAGCTTACAGCAAATACCTGATGCAGCAGAACAACGGCAAATGGCCGACCTTGAGAGGACAACTCTTTAGCTCTGACATGACTGAAAAACAAGAATGAACGGTGTCAGGAATTCAGCCTCTTTATATGGAGCAGGTGAACAGTCCTCAGTTTGACAATGAACACATGAATCCCTGTTGTACATATGGGATTAGCTGCAGCGGATTCTCATATTACCACTTCAACTGCCATGAGCCTAGCTGAATATCCAGATAAGCAAGACCGAGACATAACCACCAACAACGCGCACACAATGATGCAACACATGACAGTGCAAAAAATAAATGCCTGAACGGTGAAGTTAACAATTTCCACAATTTCCTTAGCCAAGAAAAAAACAAGGTCGGACTCGTATTAAATCAATAGTGGATAAGGATAATGCTTTTTTCATTTAAAGCCCTTTTTAATTCAACCCGGCTGTGCTGTAATTACAATTTTATAAAGCAGCAATTGTTTTACAGTTAATGTGTGGGCTGTTGTTTCGCACTTGGTTAAATCTTATAAAGTTAAAGTGACTCGAGACACTCGACCCAAATAACAGGTGTTAATTTTGATGTGGTTTCTAAAAGCAAGTCTGTATGAAACACTCCTCACTAAAAGGTACAAAAACTCAAAAAATGTTATTGGTCTAATAGACAGTAGGAATCATGATTTGACGACACTAAACATTTGAATTTTACTTGCAGTTTGTGTAAATGATAATTACCTCTATACTATTTTTTCATTAGAACATATCGAGTCAGATTGTTCTGCACCGTCATGGGAAATAAACTGACACCAAATACAGCACTGAATGTTCTCAAAAGCAGACCGAGTCAGGCTGCTTTAGTGCTTAACACAAATTATAAAGTAAAAATAACTGGACAGGCAGCTCATCCCAGGACCTTTTGTGGTCCCTCACTGTCGTTTAGGAGCGAGTCCTATTCAAATACATTGACATGCAAATAAGACCGCGACGTCAGCAGCCACTTGTTGGCAGTTCACTGAGCACAGACTGGGCTACTTCTTCTCTCCTTAAATTGAAAGTGCGACGCAACTAAGGCAACCAGTCACTTGTGAAGGGATGCGAAGGGATCAGCAAACCTGCCTCCCAAAAAGTTTAGAAGAAGGGAGCTTATTATTTGTGGTTTGCTAATGTTATTAGGGTTAACCAAGGGAAACACAGCAATGAGTCCGTTCAGTGGTTTTGACCTCTTAACACTCCCACAAAGTAGTACCTCTTATTTGACAAAGTATCACAGGACAAACTTAGGACTGAACCACACATCTCGTTATTAGGATTCACACAAAAAGGAGTAAACGTGTGACTAAAAGGGCTCTAGATTATTAAAGGGGGGTATTATGTAAAATCGACTTTTTCAAGCTTTATATCATGTTATTATGTCATTCCCTCATTAAACACATGCCTGGAGTGTTGCCTTGGCTCATTCACATATTTTTGAGTAGCCATTTTAGGTGTAGCTATGCCTCACTCCTCCTAGGAACGCCCCCACCTCCTGGAGACGCCTCTGGACCTTTTGTCACCAGCCAAGCCACCAACCACTGCTTCTCAGCTCAGCAGAGCCCCCTCCCCGCAGTAGTGTTGTTTAGATGCCACAGCAGTGTGCTGAAGGGGGCGTGTCGGAAAGCTTCTTAAAGAGACAGAGGCCTATTTCAAGACGTTCAGTACAGCCATTTTGAGAGAGCAATTTTATTCAAGGCAGTTATTTTAATTTACTGCATATACAGACCAACAGAAGGTTACGTCATCATTGTAGTATGCTATAGACTGGTGCTATGTGATTGAAAAAAGCATAATAGCCCCTCTTTAAACAAAGATGAGCCCAGTAGAGCAGTGGTTTCCTTGATAACGGATTTCACGAGTTCCCGTGTTTAGTGATCTAGGCTAGCACAACCTCGCACTCAACATTCCTCTTTTTGTGGCCGACCCCAAAGCTGTATCTTCAACATTTTCTGCACCCTTGAATTCTTCAGTTTGTGCGCCGCGCTGGATGGAAAGAAAATGTCCTTGTTAGATATGAATGACGAATGCTCAGAAGGACCTACACTCTAGGCACTGCACTGAAAAGACGTTTGTCCTCGACTCGGCACCTGCACCGTCTGTAAACTTATGTCGAAAAGATGTCACACTAAACGTTTCTCTTTCTTTCAAGGAGTTGTTGTGACTTGTTAATTTCCCTTCAAGGTAAAAGAGGCGGCTTATCTCATCTAGGAGAGCGTCATCAAGTTACTCATGTTTTATTTGTACACGCAACAAAGCAACTACCACCGAAACCCAAAAGCGTGGAGGTGGCAAACCACAGCTCAGCAAATTCAGTGAGAACCAAGAAAATGTTATTATAGAGACGCAAACTTGTATAAAAACCCAATTTATAAAGAACGCAAATAAGTGCAGCTGCTGACAGTCATTATGAAATACTGAAACTTTAATATCTTCTCCATATTAAAGCGTGCACGACGGAGAGTGACTCATCGCTAGACCTTTGTATCTCGACATATTCATAGCAGATGTTTTCCTCAACAATAGAGCGAAACAAAAACGTGGCACACTTCAGCTAAATGCAGGCCTGAAACCCAGACGAGTGTCAGTGTGCTGCATCCACTTACGCAGCTGTTTGGGAAAAGCATCACCACATTCTCCCCCCCCCCGCGCGTGCATCGTGCTTGTGCGTCCAGTTACTAAGCCTGGTTAGTCAGCAAGGCCCGTTTAATGCACTGGCATGTGGTTATGTCTCGGGAGAGGGAACTCGACTACATTCGGGCTAGCATGAGGAATGCTAATCTCGCAAGCAGCAGAACATGTTGGGCCGCCAGCTGAAGACTGCGCGTGAAAACATTGGGAATGGTGACTAAAAAGGTTGTTTGGGGTGCATTTCTGACAAGAGCGATGGGAAATAAGGTCAAAACTCACATATGGGTAATCTGCAGATGGACTTGCCTTCATTTCTCTGACCAAAGAGACGTTGATTTATTATAGTCAATCGTTAAACATTTAAGTTGTGCATGAAATCTCTGTTACAAGGCAAGTTTACACCCAAAAGAGGATAACCTATTGATCTGACTGTCTGTAACATGCCTAGGACTTTATCTCACCAGTGTGAATCATCCGCTAGTCTCCTCTGTAATCAGTTTGGGAGCTCTATAACTCAGTTAGCCCTCCACCCACCAAATACACATAAAATCTCATCTGGGCTGCAACTAAAGAAGCCTCCCAAAATCCACAATAAAAGAATCCAAGTCATCATGCTTAGCCTTTCGCAACCCAGCAGTGCCGATCCCAGTAAACAGGATACGTGGCACTAAAGTAATTCATGTGATGAATGAGCTCAGAGATGATTAAGAAGCCCTTAGTGCAAAGTTGGAGAATCAAACTGGTGTGGATAATTAGCAGGCTGCAGATCAGATAAGGCCCTGACTCACAACGCCGCAAACCACACAATTACCGCACGAGGTAATAGAATAGAAGGTAAGCGGAGCATCCAAATAATCACATCAGGCTGCGGAGGAGGCGAGGCTAGAAATGTGAATTATGGGGCTCCAACAACAACTTTGCCAATTTCTGGATGTTTCCAGGTGCTTGTTATTACATGAAAGTCAACTTATAAATCCTCACTGGGATTTGCTTAAGCGCGGACTCAGCTGGAAAACATTCGAGATATTACGTCTCATGTGTTTAAAGTTATATATTCATAAAGTTAATAGTTGTTTCCCATAGCTTCTCAAAACAACAACTGTACCATTTCTGTCCTTTTAGGAAATAGTCTATAACTATATGAACCACAAAAACATTTTACAGATATTTGACATACATTCAGGAAAAGGTTTATAGTTAAAAAGTTACTCAACACTTAAATCATCATCCAACCTATAGACAGTTAGACACAAAAAATAAAACTTGAATGTGATGTATTCAATTATTCCAGCGCACTTACTGGGGCCCATTATTTTAATTGAAATGTTGAGTTGGCAGAAACTGCCTTTCTAATCAAAACAGGGCAGATAAGAAAGTGACAGAGCAGCTATAACCTCATAATTAGCCTCTTGAATACAGCTGCAGTGCACTGTGGGCTTGTGTTGCTCCACGAGCTGCAGGTTTCCATGCGCTGCTATGACAGAGTGAGATGAGCTGGGCTGCGGCTTCGACGCCGGGCCATTTGTGGCCAGAAGCCACAAATGCCCTGCCTTCAGCCCTCCATGCTGAGTCACTGTGACATTCTCAAATAAATAAGGCATTTATCAAGGACAGTTGGAACAGAAATCTCTGCAAAAGCACTCGCCGTTTCAGCTGAAACTAATCCCCTGTTCAAGTGGGGCATCTCTTCTGTCAATTATCTTTGACAGTGTTTTCAACAACAGGACTTGCAGAAGCTGGTTCACTGAATGGATGCGTCCCTGCATGTCTTGTCTTCATTAGCTTCATCCCAGGCCTGATTAATGAGACAGCACGGCCGGTCGGGGGCACATTTGTTCAGCAAAAGTTATCTCTGAAGTTTAAGCACACACAAAATGCAAGGTCCAATTATTCCTAAGAACGCTATTCGAATGACTGGAAATTTCATAACAAGCTACTTGTTATGCACATATTGACTTGGAAACTGGAAGAAAGAAAACTCTCTTTTGAAGTGAATAATTTCATTCAAGTCTAAAAAAGGACGCGTTAACTGTGTAGTTGTCAAAGTTCAACTTCAGGCATAAAGCATGACAGGTGCTGCACTGGGCTTTCACTGGTTTTGAGCAGCTGTTAAAGGAATGTATGCTTTTCTAAGCTCAAATGCTCTCAGGACATATAATGTATGTGCTCTTATGCCTGTGTCTCAATTCCAGATCAAATAAGAGGGAGAAATATAACTCAATGACTTTGTTGTGAAATAAAGTATTTCAATTTGTTATACTGACAAATTCATTTTCATGAATGTTCTGAATTTTGCTCCTTCAAAGAAGTTGTACAAAGCTGCAGACTGATTAATCCACATCAGTTGTTAATGCTCAATCTGCTTTGTGTGTGGTTGAAAATAAAGTGAGTGCTGTGAACAAAACACCAAAACTACAGACTATTGAACAACAAAGGTTATATCTGAGAATTATAGAACAGAGTAAAACCTTATCGATCTTCTATTGTAGCTATTAGGGGTGTGTATCGCCTAGTCTCAGGCGATACGATACGTATCCCGATACAAGGGTCACGATACGATACGATACGATATATCCCGATATTGAAGAATTAGACGATTATTGCGATTATTTTTTTACTACTTTGGAAACAACTATTCAGTAAACTAGTCCACCTTCATTAGATTTGTATCAAATACATTTGATCTATCCATCTTATGATATAAATGCTTTTCACTAATGTGCTTGTGACTGTGGTGTTTATGGTGATTATGTAACTTTGAACGGAAAACAGATTTCTTGGAAACCTTGTAATGAAACCAATTACTGGGGATGCACGTTTTCTAGTATTTCTATAGTTGGGAGTCCTTGGCGATCAGTAACTATTATGGGTTTCATCAATTAAAATATACAATAACTCAGACGGGGCATTTAAAATCGTGTCTACTCCACAACGGGTGTCACTCGTAGATCAGGGACATAATGACACGCGCAGCAGTAGCACACAACTGAAGCAGAGGGGAAACTAATACAGCAGGCTCTTTTTAAACTTGTGTCGTAGTACTGCAGTGGCGAGACACAGGTTTAACATGAGCCTGCTGTATTTACTGTAGTTTCCCCTCGGTTTCGTTTAATTCCGTAATAAAATGCTACGAAGATAAATCCATGCTACGAAGATAAATCCTCTCCAAACGCAGCGGCGACGCACTCAGCAATATGCACAAAGCTGTGGCTCTCGTAATAATCCAGGTCTCTGTCTTTGCTGTAAAAGCCAAAGCCAAATGTAGAGTTTTAAAAGAGCCCCGTAGCGTCTCATAGCTCATTCTTTTCCATGCTAAGCTCTTCCTGTGTTTCTCTAACTCTCACTAAATTCTAGTGTTACTCAAGCGGGCTGCGCGGTGCGCTGCCATCTAGCGGGCGGGAGTAAAAGTGCAGGACCAAAGAGAGACGCTGCAATGAATATTTCCCCAAAAATAGATGTTTAAATATCGATACGGGCGCTTTTGTATCGATACGAGAATCGCGCGACGTAATATCGCGATATATCGGCGAATCGATATTTTTCAACACCCCTAGTAGCTATCAATACTCATAAAAAGGTGTTGAAATGTGAACTTGCATCCGAGTATGTACGTACTATAATGCTGCATGTTCTAAACAAAAAAACATCTGCCACCAACCAATCTCAATAATACAACCTTCTGAATGTGATTCATATGAGGGTATTTTGATATAAATATAGACAGGACACTAATGATTACAGCTCAGAAAAACTAAATGCATAATCCATGCACAAACCAACTCCAGCTATAGCAGCACATTGGCTCACTGATCTAAGAGTGGTGGTTCAATACCTGCTCTAAGTACTATTCTGTCATTAGGCAAGACATTTCAACCATCTTGCCTCCAGTGGTTAAATGCACAAAAGAATGAGCTTTAGTTTTAAGATTATTTATTCACTCTTTAACAAATTACAACTTGTAATTGATTGACCTCGGGGCAGCCGAATCCAGAACTTGCATCATATAAAGGTTTTCAAAACAAGGCCTTAAATAAACCTTTGCTATATTGATTCAAACACAAAAGTAGAAAAGTGACTCCGGTGTTTTCAGTGCAGACAGACGATGAATGTGGCTGTGAAACAATGTGCTTCAGTGACCAGACAATTTAATGCTCTCTGCCACCAGATAAGGAGAAGAATGGCTCCGACTGCCAGTAGGTTATTACAGTGAAATCAGCCGCTGAGCTGGACAGCGGGCAGTGGCATCTCTGCCTCAGCTGTTTAAGTAGTGGAGCGCACACCGGCCAGCGGTCCTCCTAACAATTCATTCAATAAAAGCTCTCAGCACAACAGACATGTCAACACCTTTTTTACAAGCAAGCACTGACAAAGATGGCAAACTCACAAAACTAAATGCAAGTCTGCAGTAAGGCTCAACCTTTCCTGATCTTGTGACATTGAACACACATGGCTCACTTTAAACTCATCGTGCGACTCAACTGAGCAATCGATGATTAAACTTGACGAATGTAGAAATAGGGCTTTGCAATTGATCAAAATGTTCAATTCATCTTGGTTTGTGCAACAACTAATTATAAAACTACAACATTTAGAAAAACAATTACTAAAATGAGTAAAGGTCAATACAGATCCATAGTAAAGTGAGGACATATTTACACAAGTGAACAAACATAGTCATCATGGTGACCACTATACAGTATGTGTGCCGTTTTATTTATCAGGATTGTATGTTATTGATAAGAATGCATTATTCCGCATATTAAAAACATAGTTTTGCAAAAACTAAATAATAATACAAAATAACAAACTCAATGATACCAAATCAACCCTAAGTGTAATGTAGAGTGGACAGAAGAAACAACAGCCGTTACATAAAGTAAAAAGTATGTGTATTTTTTTCCTTTAAGACCAGAATTTGCCATTGTATACAATAACACTCTATTACCAGCCAGACAAGTTTTAAAGTGCAAGTTCCCACGAGGCTCAGTGACATTTTCTTGACCATGAGGCACAAGCGCAGCAGACTGAATTGATAGACCTACTTGCTTTCCAAATAATGTGGCGACAGGCCGCCTATAACAAAACAGTAGGTGAATTTGACCTTAATGCACCCAGACAGCATGACACCCATCATCCTAATTAGTTGAATGGCAGCAGGGGGAGGAACAGAGGCTATAGATGGATGTCCAATGAAGGGTCCTGGAGTGACCCAGAAGACCCTACGGGCCAGATTGAGATCAGCCTCAGTGGGCCTTTGGTGTCCGATGCCCTCAGGCCTCAGTGCGCCATAAAAGTCAAACAGCAACAGAATGGGAAGAGGTCAGCGCAGAGGACTGTGCTGACAATGCCAAGTGACATTCACCTATTTTACTCCGATTCAAGTGTTTACAAAGCCTCCATCACCAAGTCGAGCCCATCGGTTTAGTTTTAACTCTTTAAACATTACCAGAAATAATCCCCATTTAGAAGGTTATGGCCTTTGTAGTACAATAAAACAAAAAAGGGAGTGTTTGGTGAGGGACTGTCTGACTCTTGCTCGTAAGACATGACCACCTGGACCCGTAAAAGCACCTAGACTATAAAGACAAAGCACAAAAATCTAAATTCAGTGCACATTTCGGATACGTTCAGGATAATTTACATTTGAAGGATTCCTCTTAAATACAAACAGCTAAACTAATACAAGAATAGGACCCCATTGAGATTAAATACATTTTCTTCTCTGTAGAGGACAGCTCCACTATTTTCTACTTGCGACCATTCAAGGGTCAAACGGTCAATATGCGATTAATTGTATGGTCCAACTCCCACACTCACAGTCAGCAAGAACACAAAAAGAGAGAGCTGTGTTTCCGCGTCATTTTAAAATATGACCATTTAACTTAAACAAAAGGACTGGACGAGACATCTACAAAACCACAAGAAGGTCACGTTCAAGGAATGTGTGCTTGGCAGTATCTGAATGCCACTTGCTTCTGCAGCGGGCAGAGACAGCATACAGATTTTTACAGACAATCACTGTACAATTTATGGGGGCATTTAATCTGGTGCAAATGTATCCAGTTAAGTTAATTGGAACGCAAAGACCAGAAGGAATAGACACAAGTAACAAAAGGCCCAAGTCAGACTGATCACCAGAACACCCAATAGACCAAACTTAAAGCTGAACTACGCCACATTTCACACAATAAAAATAACAAAATATGAGCAATTATTTCTTTACCGGTATCGCGCTCGCCTCTTCTCAGACTTGACTTGTGCGCAACATTTCTGTGAGCGGGATAAACGTCAGCCTGTGTTGCGGCTTTGTTTTGACTACATGGCTAAACATTCCCCTGCTTTCATTTCCAAATGTGTTGTTTTGATGAGCCACTTATAACCTGTAAAGTTCCACAGTTGACTATAGTTCTCCGTTTATGTACCGTAAATTTTTTCGGCCAATAAAGCACACCTTACTGAAAGCTGCACCAGCTAAATTTGCAGCCTTGTACACATACAGGCCGCACTCGAATATGAGCTGCTGGTTTTCATAGTACCACGCATCCGCTCAGAGCGGCCCATGGCGCCGATGAGGAGGAAGAGACACCTCATCCCGGAGAAAGGTGCAGTTGCGGGCAGAGGGAGGGCGGCAGGAACGGCAGTGATAAACGCGTAAAAAAGGCAGAAATGGCCAGTGTAGCCGACCTCAATGTGGAAGTGTAGAGGCCAACGCACCAGAACACAGTGCGCCGCGTCACGGCACTTCAGAGGCTTTTCTCAAACCGTGCGGGGCTTTACACACGTTATTTATACATTTATCATAAATAATAGAAGACACGTATGTCCGTGTTGTAAGAGAGAGAGCAAACCGCTCTTTTTTGTAGGTTAATAGCGAGTTGGCGACAGACACGAGTTTAACATGCTTCCCCTGATGCCTGAGCCCTGACGATGGTTTCTCTGTCTCCGCGACTTCTCTCGTCCCTCCAAACAAAGTTCACGGCGGTCTCTCTCTGTCTGTCATGGCCCGACCCACCTCTGTGCCTCTGCAAGATGGTTAAAGGCCTGTGTTTTCCTCCGCGGTGCCGCATCTGGATTCAGCAGAACTGTGGCGCGGGGTCCAGCGCGTCACTGCAACCTAGGTGTGCATTCTCTCATAGAAAATAAAGGAGGCGGCTCTTTTGCCGCGCGTCAAGGTGTTTCGATGTGCGTTGGGGCGAGCAAAGCCCTTAGACATTTAGGCTAAAGTGAGCCTTCATCATTTTAAAAGTTACTCATCTACCGTTCCTCAGCCAAGAGCAGCGTTGATTAAAAGTCCCGTCTCACTTTTGCGTTTACTACTAGAGACGCATCTAGTGCCTGTTGGCGGCTCTATATTGGCCGCACCGTCATGTTGGCCGCAGAGTTCAACGCGTGGGAAAAAGTAGCGCGTATAGGCCGGAAATTACGGTTTCTTTCACTGCATTACCCCGATTTCCTTCTGTGCTTCTATACAGTATATCTAAACTACTGTTCAGAGCAGCTGGTGAAAGTGAAAAGTACTTGCACCACTCGGCTTGTCTCACGCTGTGGAGAAATGCCCTCAAACGCTGACAGGCAACATGAGAAGTGGCGCTGTGACAGGCTCCACTGTTTACAGGACATTTTCAGCACTTTGTCAGAACAATGTGTGGAAGGCTTCTTGAAGGACAGAAACATAAACTTTCCAGGCTTTGGGTTTCTGAACACGCTTCTAAGGAGTTTTCACACAACCTGTTTGCCAGCACCTTCTTGAATGGGAGCTCCCCTTTGTCAAATGTTCTCTCATTATGTAGAGGGGCAGTCATTGTAGGAACAGCCCAGCTAGCAACTCGCTCATCAATGCTTGTGCTAATGCCAGGGCCCGTTTACGGGGGATTGGAATCTCCTCTGGGAATGTGGTAGCATCCTCAGAGCAAGAGTCTTGGAGCGTGAGGCTTTTGACGCTTGGAATGAACAGTGTGCCATAGTTGCATGCGTGTTATGCATAGTTAATGAACATGCAGAAAGCCGTAACAATGAACGCTCGGCCTCACACAAATGAGGCAGTATCTCTGGGGCTGGGGTCGGGGTCATGTCTGGTTTTGTGCGTGGCTGCTGAGGGACCGGGACAAACAACAGGAGCTTTGAAAGCATGACGCGGACATAACGGGCAAACAAAACAAAGCGCAGGGTTGCATAATGACAGACACCAAAGTTAGC
The DNA here is from genome assembly GCA_007210695.1 of Neogobius melanostomus. NCBI lineage: Eukaryota > Metazoa > Chordata > Actinopteri > Gobiiformes > Gobiidae > Neogobius > Neogobius melanostomus. The sequence continues at coordinate 754,538 of VHKM01000840.1, forward strand.
TTAGTTTTTTTTATATACACTTGCCCCGTGTATTTGTTCAGTCACAAGCAAAACAAGTTGATCTACAATGAGATGTATGGTTACGAAAATCGGGCAGAAGAGTTGTTATTGTACTTGTGCTGGGGACTTGGCAAAACTTCTCATTCTTTATTTCAATATCAATACAGGTTGTACTAGTATCAGTTCATAAAATACATGTTTCAGAATAAATATTAACTTCAACAACAAATAGTACCATTTAACACAAAATAGTTGTTTTAGTCCAAAGTCCAAACTTCCCTCAAACTCTGAACTCTAACAGCCAAAGGATCGGTACAGACCTGTGAATTAAAAGTGTCAGACTTTATTATGCTACGATTGACATTTTGACAGCCACACAGCAATGAAACAAAAGTGACAGAATTGCCCTTCCTTCTAAAGCACGAGTATACAACACACCTAGCAAAAAGCACATTAAAAACTTCAAGGTGACCGCTTTGCAAATCCCAAAGCTTGTATCCCTGTGAATATGGCAATCTCACACAATTTGCTTACTCTTGTCTCCCTTTGTCGAAACGCAGGCCTGAAGATACACGGATCTCATCTTGTCGGTTTGGCTCGTCACCGCAGTGAATCTTGTTTGATTATCATCTGCAGCATCAAAGGGTGTATTGTGTTGTTTCAGCTGCGGATAGAAGTTCAAACTTGCACTTTTGTTCTAGGGCTTTGACAGGTAAAGAAACAAAGCATCTTACCAGTCAGGCAGATTTAACAGCAGTCCGTTTAGTCACAGGAGCTGGTTAATACACTAAGGCTCCAAGATTAGAAATTGCTATTTGAAAGCTCACATTTGGTCTGCAGTGTAATCTTGTTTGCAAAAGACAAAGTATCATGTCTCTATTGGGTCACAATCTGAAACGCATGCGAGTCTTGGATTAGTTTAGGAGGTTCATCACAAGAGAATACTGTAATTCACAAACTTCCAGAGAGCAATAGAGTCACAGTAATGTAAACAACTAGCCTGCGCATTCACGATCAATACAAATCGCTTCATCATCCGCAGAGGTCAAATCTCACAAATGGCTGCCTTTATAATAAGGACAGAACAATTCCCACAACTTCTAAAACATCTCTTCTCAGTGGGCCCTGCAACAAGACAGTCAACAGTTCAAATAATAGACATTACCTTCACTTTACGGCCTGTAATCCAGCGCACAGGAGATGCTTTGTAGCTAATCTCTACGAGACAAATGACAGTGTTTAGGTGTGACATGTCATTAAATAAGTAATTTATACTTAATAGTGTGTTGTGTTTATTTAGCCGTAGGGTTTCCTCCCTCGCCGCTACAAAGATTCAACAGAGGCTGAAGATTCAAGAACAATAAAATTAATCACGTAGCTATAATGACCTGTCAGCTAAGAGCACCGTGCCTACTACCAGCTCAGTAATTAAACACACACACACACTAGGTCTTGGTTTCAAATTATACTGCTCTAATACAAGAAAGTGGATGAAAAAGGCCTTAATGTAAAAAAGGTCGAAAACTATTAAGATGACGCAGGGCTAATACCGTGTGGAGAAAGCATGCAGTCCACACATTAACAATGGAATCTGATAAGACACACTTACCATAAAGGGTGGCAAAAAGTAGCTCCTGTAAGTCTATCAGGCAAGAGAATCGATTTGAAACCTCTCTGGGAGGTATTGAAATACATTGAATGGCATGGGACATCAATATCATACACCGAGAGGAGGATATTATGTGCGGAACTTCATGAGATTTTCATGTAATACACAAGAATTGAGGGCTACATGGTTTTGCGAATTGCCAGACAAGTCATGTGATTAGAAAACACTTTCTTTTTAAAAAAAATCAAGATCGAGTTGCAGTACATATATTAAACATGTGCACCAGACGATGACAAGAATCACAGAAGATGTTTGTAGAGATCTAAAATCTACAGGGTTAGCAGGTTTTATACACAATAAAACCCCATGAGAAAGAGTATTTTGTTGTTCCTGTGCCTGAATAATCTTGGTGATTTGCCACCACTTGCCACCACTCAAATTGCAATTTAGTGTGATTGATTGTACTCGAATGATCCTAGGAGCTAAGTTGTCGGGGGCTTCGTGCCCCTGGTAGGGCCTCCCATGGCAAACAGGTCCTAGGTGACGGGTCAGACAAAGAGCGGTTCAGAAGCCCCTTATGAGAGACCAACAGGTCCGGTTAGAATCGTGAGGCCGTCCTCCCGTGGACCCACCACCCGCAGGAGGAGCCATAGGAGCTGGTGCAACGTGTTTTACGACCCGGCAACGGACAAGTGGAAGAAGATGGATGGATGTGATGATTGTACGAAACCTACCAGAGTTTCAACATTTAATGGAGCTGATACGCCTCAAGGTGCTTCTCAACTCAGGACTTGTTAGAGCCTGCAAAATATGGGTGTAGAGTAGCTGGACAAATATAAAGGCAGATTTATTTGGAAGTAGGTTGCATTGGGGCGGGCACTGGGCATGAATCAGTTTCGGGTCGATATCTAGCTGGCCCCGTTTCAATTACTAAACATGCCTGTGAAAGAAATGGCAGCAAAGTTTAGAACCAGCCAAAAATGAATAGATTTTTGAGTTAGGTAACGCACCATGCTTAAAAACAAAGTGATCCGTGACCACAGCAGCCACATAGATAATGAACCATGACTTGTAAACCGTTCCACCTCGAGGAGCAGCGGCACATGAATATGTTTTCACGGGATGGAGCTTGAACTAATTAGACATGGTGACTGGGAAATGTTTCACGAGGGAGATGACTGAGAACGACTGCGGCTCTCCGGAGAAAACAGTAGCTCAGGACATTAACGGCCTACAAAGCAGGTCCAATGAAGACGGTCAGTGGAGTTGTGATGTCCATGGGTTTATCCCCCTCTGGTTGGCCAGCCTTGTTAAACACAGATTAACAGTCTGCACGCATATCAGATCACATGATAACTCAATAGTGAAGCATCAGACGTCCATTAGAGCTGCGGATCAGATGACAGCGTGTGGGAGTGGGACGCTGACAGCCCCTGATCATATTTCATTACACTTCCAAAAGACAATGTCAAGTAGAGTGGGCGGCAAATGTTAATGCTGCCATATTGGAGGAGTGTCCCGTATGAGTTTTCTCGTGGTAATCCCGCATAAGCCAGATGACTAGTGCCAATATTTAGCAACAGGCTATGAAAGATACATCTCAATGAGGATTTGGGGTCTATTGCAACCAATACTTTGCCTAGAAATAGCACAAACATTAGGGAGTTTAAAGTATAACCACACATTTTTAGGAGAGTCACCTGGTCAACAGACATTACGCAAGAATTCCCTGGCAACACCTGCACGTCATCATGTCAACTCAACTTTTGTACTTTTTACAATTCTCAAAACACACACCGTAGAACAAACATGGTAACTTACAGGGTTGTGCTCAATATATTGTATCGGCATCGGTTCTGCAATATATCGTTAGAGAGCACATGAGTCATGATTAGGGCAGGGCGATATGGCCTAAAATCTATATCACGATATAAAAAGAAATATCACGATAACGATATATTTAACGATATAATTGACAATGGACAAATTACTTACAAAATCCCAGCCTTACGTCTATTGGGAAGATTAATTCATTGATGGAAGGCGCATTGAGTTGCCTTATGTACAAAATGCGCGGTATAAATAAAGTTGCCTTGCCTTGATATTTTATTCTTTTTCTTTTTTTTTACGCTAATACTAATTTCCTAGCAAGTATGATCTACTCAAGCAGTTTACATCCTTCATGTCATTTTACTTTGTAAGCGCCTGTCCCTGTGTTCTACAGTCAGGGTTTCTGCTGCTCTGATGGAGCTGAGCGTACCATCAATTATATCGTGTCCACAACGATATAAAAAATTACAATGATATCCAAAAACTATATTGCGATAACGATATGCGATACGATATGGCCCACACCTAGTCATGATAATATGTGCATCATATCGGGGCACTTGTATCGCACATACGTATGTTTGTCTAACCATAGTCTTTATCCAGAACGTATCACAATGTACTCCAATAAAAGGCTTAAATTGCACGCTGAGCAACTATATGATCCTATATAAAACATGCAAAGGATACCGGTGGAACTATAAGACTGTATAACAGGTTGATTAGGTTGAATAATTGATTTCAAACCTTATAGGATATTTGTGCAACTATATGATCCTATATTCCTGAAATTCGAAATATATTTTATTATGGACAGTCTATTGCGATACACTTGAATCGCCATACGAATCGTATCTTATTGTTTTCGTATTGAATTTTCTTTACGGTTTTCAAAATTAATAAAAAGAGAGAATCAACTGTATATTAAAGTTCTTCTTCTATTGCCACATTCAGTATCTCTCGACTTCATATCATTATCTTTATTATCCAAGACAAACATAGACCTCCGTTTCCTGCCTTTCTGCTTAAGATACTGCACAGAATGGTCCATATGTGAACAGTTTGGTAATGCCTGAAAGAGGACGCATTAGTCCCTCTTAAGCCAATACCCCTCAATTGCACACACTTATACACACACACACACACACATACACATACAATACAGGCACATTTCACTGTCTGGCCACAAACCCACCAGCTGCTGCCCTTGCACATTTTAAATCTATACTAGGAGGGAAGTACAGCATGTGCATGAATCATACTCGTTCTTAGCTCAGGAAATGGGACAAAGTTTAGCTTATACGTACCCGCACAGGGGAGTGGTGGTCGTTGTCCCGTGGTTCACTCGTGGTGGTGGTGGGATAAGTCTAGCTTTCGCTGTCTCCGTCTGGCGCTTCTCCACTATTAAACTGTCTGCTCATCCCAGTCCGATCCCAGCCTACTACACTGGCGCATTCCCGAGCCCGTCAATGAGAAACTACTTCGCGTATTTTTTCTTTTTTGTGTGTCTGTCTCTCCCTCGCCCACACCACGCTAACGCTCCCGTCCAGTTACATTTTTTTCAACCGCAAACAACAAAAAAAGCGCTCCCCCGGGGAAAATGAGAAAGCACAATCGAGGCTTACGAGGGGAATGCTCAATAATAATAATAAAGTGCCGGGGGGAATACGCATCCAGCCATGATCGCCCAACAATGCGCGCTCAAATGTTGCAGAGACGTCGGTTTTCTCTGGAGTCGTGGGTTTGTAATTCCGCGGTAAAGTTGTGAGGAGCTGGGAGCTTGCCCTCGGTGTGTGACTGACTGGAGAGCACACACACGAGCGAGCCGGCGCTGTCGCTGAGGCGCGTTCACGGCCGCTCGGAAATCACAGGTTAAAGGCACTATACCTAATTATTATTTTATTTTTTTGCTTGTATCGGAGCGAAATTTGTGGGGGATAAAAAACATTTTGCATCTAATTGTTGCATTTGCATCGATTTCATGAACTTTTTAGCATTTCTGTGAAAGTAACCATAAACAGCAGGGCCGTAGCCAGGAATTTTTTACAGTGGGGGCCAAGGGGGTCCAGTTATATTACTGGGGTGGCACTTCAAAAAGACAATAAAAAAAAAATCCACTGTCGTCCACAGTAATACTGACCGACCAAAAAGGATTGGGAAAAGTGCTGAGACGTCAAATTGTATAATAGGACATGAAAGCATTCACTTTAGTTAGTAAGTATAAGCCATTATTATGATTACTACTTATTAGCATTAATGTTCATTAATAATTCAGTGCATAATGAACGTGTGACTTTAAAAAAAAAATCTAATTTTAATTGGGTTATGCATGAGAATAATCTGAATAAAATATTAATAGTCTATTTCGAGCTTATTGTGCTGTGGAATTTGTGGGTTTATCAAACTTGTAGCCAATTCTGTGCCTTTGGGATTCCCTGTGGATCCCAGCCCTCTGCTGCCTGTGTTAGCGCCGCCCCTGCACACGTTGCCGCCTCAGACTTTGAACAGGCTCAGGCTGAGAGCCTCTACAGGGCTCAGGGCTGTGCAATCAACCCTGCAAGTCGTGAAATGGACCTATAAACTTTTGAAGAATTAGGATGCTACACATTTGGACAATAAACATTTCAATTTAAGGTTTCCTCTTACATTGTTTGTAATAATAATAATAATTACAAAATAGGGTATAGGGACAAAAAAAGTGGGACATGGAAATTAATATGCACAACAACGAAGTAGATAAAGAAGATGTGTAGCAGGTGTGTAGCTACATGGGGCCTTTAAGCTAAAGTTGAGTTGATTTGCTTTCATGGTTTGTAACATTTAAACAGGAGAGTGAGGGATCAGTTTGGACACAACAAACTAACACATTTCTACCATCACAGTTCTTCACAAGGGATGACTTTATAAGCACATTTTGCAACTTTCGGAGTCAGTTGTCAAGGTCACTGTCACAATACAACTTGCAGCGAGTTCTTGAGTGAAAGAAAATGTATGATTTGATGTCTATTCACAAACGTACAATTTACTGGAGGACACATTCCATTCCACTACCTGAAACAAAAATAGGAACAGGGCCTTTAACAAGGATCGTCTTTTGAGCACACACGCAAAATTCTAAACGTTTTAGATTAATATTTTTTTCTTTTTTTTAACAGAGATGTCTGTTTTTGCCATTGAACCCTTCATTAATAATGTGATTCAAGCTACACCTATGAGAATGAATTGTCATTATGAAGCACATAGCCCGAAACCTAAATCTGTCAACAGTAGGCTATCATGATAAAGTGAAGTTTCTGAGAAAATGAAACGATTTTGATTCCTCAACAGATCTGAAATAAATGGTAAAAGAAAGATTAGTACAGAAAACAAGCAAACCAACACATATAAGCCTACACTGTACATCCGGGGCCAAATCCGGCCCCTCAGCATAATCCTACCTGGACCCTCAGATGATTTTGAGAAATATGATTTCTTACAGAAACAGAGCCTGAAACACTGGTTATACTCTTAAAAATACAGAAAATATTGCAAATTCCTTTAAAAATCTATTTGGGAATCCATAGATCCAAGAAGTATAAACAGGTACTTGGTGCATTTTGAGGTAATGGATGGAGTTGTATAAAATAGCAAGAATTGTGCATAGACAGTAACAAGTAAAATACTGTAGCATCTGTGCCAATTTGAAATACATTAGACACAATAGGCATTCACAAGTGTCTGTTATTAAATTTAATACATTATATTTAAGAGAATTAGACGGCAGAAATTGCAGAGTTGAACGACAAAAGCTAAGCCATTTAAAGCTTTGTGAGAACATACTGTACTGTATAAAAGAAGACATGCAGTCAAGAGCGGATTATTGTTGGACAAAGGTGCAATTCTCTAAGATCAAATATCTTTCTTGAAAAGAACCAATCAACCAACATACATGTCCCTTTGGCCTCAATTCAGTTTCACAGGAGTCTGGAGATGATGGTGCTTCTCTGTTCTGCACTTCATGTACGTATTGCTGCAAAGGTCACACTCTATTGTGTTTTAGTCGTGTTATAGCCTGCAGCAAAACTGCAGCTGGTTCCACAGTTTTAAGCCATAAATGCAACAAAATAATTGGCATACCATGTGTTTCTATGCTCGTGTTTATGTGCTTAGACATGACAATGAGGGTCAGTGACATCTTCATATAGACAGAGATATAAATGTACAATATGCAGCCTTATAGAAATCGCTGTTCTGGGATTTTATTTATTTTTTGTATATGAGCAGCAAAGCAAGAATATACACTGTGGTTTATCTGATCCAGTGCAAACTGTTGAAATATCCTATATTTACATCTGTACCATATGTTGCAATAACATTTGTTCTTGTCATGATGGTCTAATAACTGGCAATAGAGATATTAATCATCTGTTGAGTGTGTGGGTGAGTGACACTAAATGCACATTCAGAATACCATGTAAACAAAAGGCATAATTCCAGTGTGTGATGATGAAATACATATTTAGAACTGTAAGACCTGTCTGCACAACTTATAAGAGCCTAAATATTTGCTCCCGGTGGCTGGGACATACAAGCCTAAACATTGTTGTAACATAATATCACAGTTTGGGTCTTACATTTCACGATACCATGATTTACTCATTAACAAAGTAGTGGTTTGTTTTTTTCTTTCTTTTTTGCAAAACTTTACTACAAGCAGCAGACCTTTACTTTATGTTGCATGACTATAGGACAGATGCGCCCTCTAGGGGAAGCAAACGGCATACTTCCTTTTTTATAATATACCATTTTATTTGAGAGTAAATGTAATGTGCATGAGTGGAAATTCCCCATTTAACATATTGTGTAGAGATCTGGGAAAATGCGTATAAAAGTAATCTTGACCCATTGTTTAAAGTTCAGAAAAAGGCAATAAGGATAATCCATTTAGCTGGATACCGTGAACACACAAATCCAATATTCTTCAAATCAAAAACAATGAAATTTGAGGACCTTATTGAATTTAAGATGGCTCAAATCATGTTCAAAGCCTCACAAAAGTCGCTTCCTGAAAGTATACAAGATATGTTCTGAAAACGAGAAGTCAAATACAACTTGAGACAAAATGAGTTTCGATAAACAGTACTCCAGAACAACTTTGAAAAGCATGTGTCCCACGAGACGTGGTGTAGAGGTATGGAAAAATCTAGATGAAAGCATCAAACTTTGTAAAAACCTGGCACACTTTAAAAAAAGTTTACAAAGAGTCTATATTTCTCAAATACAAACTGAACGACAGTATTAAACATGGACCAAGAGTCTAGATGCTTGCTAGAATGCTTGATAAAAGTTTGCATTTTGCATTTCCTTTTCTATTCTTATCATCTGCTCGATCATAAACGACAAAATAGGAGGTATTGTAGGACCTGTTAACGGACTGAGAAAATGCTAATGGCAAATGTGTTTGTATTTCCTTTCTCCTTTTTTTTCATTTGTAAGATCATAAACGATAAATAGGTGGTATTATGGACCTATCAAAGGACTAAGAAAATCAAATACATGCCACCCTCTATTTGCACCTGGTGTCTATAAAGAGCTTACCAGTGCCCATCTAGAGTTAACTGTAGACAACTTTTGTAAAGTTAAAAATGTTACAAACTGCAACTTCAAATATGATAAGTCAGGGGTAGGTTTCACATAAGTTCTATGAACTTCAAACTACTCCTTTTGAGTGCGCAAATGTTATCTTTTTCCTTTAAAAACATCTGTTGTCTGTACCGTTTGCTGCTCAAATAAACTAATAAGAAATAAAGAAATTAATGTAACAGCCAGGAAAGAAATAAGGTATATGCCATTGGTTACTCCCTTTTTAATTCAAAATAAAGAGATTATAAAATGACTCAACATTTATAGAGATAATAAACATGGACACAAACAAAAGGCTTGAATTTACATTGTGCATTTACTGTACATGGTATAATTTCCACTTTGTAAAATCTCTGTAAAATCTCTAATACAAATCCATTCGTTTAGCTACAATGTTTGTACCATTACTGACGGAAAAGAAGACCATAGTCATGTAATGAACAACAGATAATGTGGACTTTGTGGGTTTCATTACGGGGTTGTATGAACTGCTGAATTAAAGGAAGTAATCTAGAAAGGTCATGTGTTTGCAAACGAACTTGAAGCCATGATGGAGAGAGGCTTCAAAAGGCAATTCTCTGATCTGGAGCAATTAAGTGAAATTGTTTTATTAAATAGGAGATGGGGACGGTGTGTCGTGGATACTTTGCAGTTGCCAAAACATACGCTTCTCAACAGGATGCATGAACAGAATCAATGTATAAAATGTTAAATGTTTATTCAGTGTGATGCACAGTGATGTACTTCAACAAAGCTTAAGCCTATCTACCAAAAATGGGTTGCAAAGTTTAGGCAATGGGTGTTGAAAAACAAGCTTAGTAGTTTTAATTTTGGTGCTTTTTAAATTTTGAAATCATTTTCAGAATTAGACATAACAGAAGCATCTTTGCATGTTATTGTTGATGCATTTTATAAGTGCTCAATTCAACTGTACATTCTCCATCAAATATCTGTTTAAAAAGCTTGAAAACTTAAGATTAGGGTGAAAGGCAGTACCCTGGATACTGCTACTTCTTACACTGAATATTTTGGCAAATAACCCCATTAGGCACGACGCTACCAATCCTACATTTCAGCCACAGCAAGTGCAAGCAACTGAAAGACAATCAACAGGCAGTTCATTGATCAGCATCTGTGTGGACTCTGTTATGTGTGTCTTAGTTACTTATGTAATACTGTAAGTAGAGCACAGCTTTCTCTACCACAATTTTAAACACAGAACAAGCGGAGAAGAAGCGCAATAATGGAGCATAGTGCAAATAAGTGTGCTTGGAGGCCATCAAAAATCCCACAGCATTCACAAGTGCCACTTTCGTTTTAGCAGCAGTAGCAGCCTGTGATGAGAAGTCCATTATCCTCCATCAGCGACTATATCCAGTACACTCAGAGCTGTTGAAATGGATTCTGTTCAAAGCTAGAACTGGGAAACGCACTGGAATGTATGAAAATATTCAATGGTTTTTCACACTTTTGCTTGGTAATAAAGACAAAGCTCTGAAACCAGAAAGAAATGTCTGCGTTAGTAGTAGGTGCAAGAAGGCAGTGAATCACATTTCTAAGTATAACCATGATCCATTTCACCCATAGGCAAACCGTATCTAATACAGTTACTGCACACAGCTACACTCAAGTCAAAATGACAGGTTAAAATGCACCCTAAACAAATTAATCATTACAGAAGGGAAGGGAATCTTATTTGTATAGCGCTTTTCAGATGACACAAGTCACCCAAAGCGCTTCACACATGGGATCATTTCATTATTACAGCATAATCAAATAAAAGTTAGTTTTAATCTAATAATCTGTGGATGAAACTCTCAAACATAAACAAGGTTCTAAAGATTCTATTTTGCGTCTTTTCGTAATCAGTCTGACAAACTCATATTTGTACTGTTTGTTCCCTGACACACATACCCTGTGTGTTTGCTGCATAACCAACATGCACACGTCTTCACATTCAGAATGTGTAGGACAGTCATACATTCACTCACACTCGCAAACATACTCGTCTTGAAAGAATGGAGCCGTGGTTTAGCTATTCTCTTCGATCTCTTGTGTGGGAGACTTCTCTGGATGAGATGAACTCTCGAATCGCTGGGAGGCGATTGCGGCTTGATGGGACATGCTCTTTCTGACAATATCACCTTTTCTCCACAGAGTGATCTCCTGCAAAAACATGGAAAACAAAATGAAGTTGTTTCCAAGAACATTTTAAATGATCCAAGAACATTTTGACTGATATAGGTTTTTGATTAGGGCTGGAGAATAGATCGAATTAATGCGATTAATTCATGCCTTTAAAAACAGACGATGTGGAAAATGGCTAAATCGTAAAATTGCGTCTTCCACTCCAAGTCCCCTCACGTGCGCCATGCTGGCAATTTAACAGCGTTTCAGACGCTCCGCAGCGACTGTTTTCCAAAAGGACACCAGTAGAACCATTTAACTCCGCCCCTTTCCCCTTGAGTCTCCATAGAGACGGTTGTCAATCACAGCTGGATCACAGCAGAGCTCAAGGGATGAGAATGATAAAACTAAAACGCTTTCGATAACTCCATGGCTTATTAAGAAGTTTTACTTTTGAGAGCAGACACAAGGAATATTTAAAACATAAACAACAATATTTAATGGGCCTAATTTTAAGGCTATTTCATGAGCAGGACTGAGCAGTTTTCTTCATATGAAAGATCAGGACACCTTTTTAAGTTTATTTCCAATAAAAATCGATTCAAATTGTAATCATCCAAACTGAGTAAAAAATGAAGAACAATTTTGTTTTAGATTTTCTTTTTGACCATATCGCCCATCCCTATTTTGATGATGGAAAATACCTGTTGTTTAAAGTAACGCCTCTCCTCCTCGTCTATAAGGACCAGGTTGAGGTAGTAGCGCACGGAAAACTTTTTGTTGACGTCTCTCATGGTGGGAGTCAACTCATACCCGGCCAGGAACAACCTGATGGGAATGGACTCTCCTGTAGGACCAAAGAAATGTAGCCTTTAATTAAATGAACTATCATGTATAAAAGGCTTAGCAGCCCTGTTTGAATATAATAATGACAACAGGCCGCACGAACTGGCTGTCATCTTTACCTCTGACAGGTGCACCATCCATAATTTCATATTTGGCGATGGTGTCATTCTCATGGTAGACATTTGGCCCAGTGCCAGTTGTTTCCCGCTTAATGATGTCTATCTCCATATGCTTGATCTTAATTCTAACCAGCAGAAAATAAATCTTTCCAACTATCACGTCTTTCAAGTGATATCTGCAAGAGAAACACAGTCAGGTTTTCAAATAGGAAATCACTTTAGTTGTTGACTCAGCTGCAAAGAAAGCATACTTTGATTTGTTGTACTCGAACTCTATATGTAAACAGTCCTCGATTCCTACTTCCATCTTGATCGAGGAGTTGAGTTCAGGGTAGGTGCTGAGTGTGTGGACCACAATGTCCAGTTCTTTGCTGATGTCATTGAGTCTTCGGCCTACCGTGGCCCTCAGGAAATACCTGGGGGCATATTAAGCATATTGTGGCAGGTGGAAGATACAAAATGGTGACTGATAGCACACTATTTATAACATGAAGTTATAGCAATACATCCATAGTACTGGATAAGTGATGTTCTCCCTGCTGAATATGGTTTCTCGTTTTGGTTTCTTGTAGTGAAGCTTAAATTGTCAACTGGACTGGGTTTGTTTGAGGGCATTTAGCTTCAATTCAACAATCCAGTGAGGTGTGTTTATTAGCATGCACTGTCCCTACCAAATAAACCAATTAAAATGTTTGTGGTCAGAATGTGACAATGTACCCAAGCCAGAGAGGTCTTTGTGGTCTTAATCCTCCAGAGTGCCCGAGTCCTCCTCCTACGACTCAGGCACATCCTGGAAGGAGGGAACCAAAATTGCCAACCCATCTATTCAAGTTATTTACAGTATCACTCAATTAGCAAGTCTTTGTTATGCTCTGCTGTTGAGACAGAGGGCAGAGACGACCCGTCAAAATGAACAAACAGGGGTTGTTCACGTGCGCACTCGCATACATACATCATCAAAAGTGGAGAAAGTGTTTTGCCCAAGGACACAAGATGCCCCAGAGAATCCCTCAAAGCACTGGGCCACTGCCGACTCTCAAGACGACAGTTTAAAGGGGGGTATTATGTAAAATCGACTTTTTCAAGCTTTATATCATGTTATTATGTCATTCCCTCATTAAACACATGCCTGGAGTGTTGCCTTGGCTCATTCACATATTTTTGAGTAATCAGTAAAAACTTAGACGGCAGCCATTTTAGGTGTAGCTATGCCTCAGTCCTCCTAGGAACGCCCCCACCTCCTGGAGACGCCTCTGGACCTTTCGTCACCAGCCAAGCCACCAACCACTGCTCCTCAGCTCAGCAGAGCCCCCTCCCCGCACAGTAGTGTTGTTTAGATGCCACAGCAGTGTGCTGAAGGGGGCGTGTCGGAAAGCTTCTTAAAGAGACAGAGGCCTATTTCAAGACGTTCAGTACAGCCATTTGAGAGAGCAATTTTATTCAAGGCAGTTATTTTAATTTACTGCACAGACCAACAGAAGGTTACGTCATCATTGTAGTATGCTATAGACTGGTGCTATGTGATTGAAAAAACCATAATACCCCTCTTTAACAGCAAAACTTGGAATAAATTGATTTTAAAGACCGACCTACCGCAGTTTGACGTTCTGTCCTGTGTAGGATTCATAGGGTTTCTCCACATGTGTGAACTCAAAGTCAAACGACTGTGACTGGGTTAGTTCTCCGGGACGAGCCAAGTCTTTCACAAGAGATACGAACTCATGATGGTTTCCTCTGTCATAGTACAGCTCTGCACACACACACAGACATTAAAGGCATCATGGAAAAGTCTTTGTTTACAGCTGCAACAATGTAAAAGTATGTTTATCATGAACACCGTGTGCAGTTAGGCCTGTCACGATGGCAAATTTTGACACTTTCAACTCTAAAGCATGACAATGATAGAAACGTATGTTCTAAAAGTGCATAGACATATCCGAAAATACCACACAAGCTGCAATAACCACAAGGAAAGATCTCTGATATTATATAAAACCACAAATAGATATTCTAGACAACAGCCTGATGGGACACAAAAGAATCATGGCTTGATTTGCAGTTTTGGTGTGGTCATGTGTAGCCAATTTCCACAACCAGGTAAAAAAATAAAATAAAATAAATAAATAAAACGTTGCTAGAATAATGTAATAATAAAAAAGGCAACTATGAGAGGGCATGGGCAGACACAGGGGAGATGTGACTTGCCGATAGAAACAGCTGTGAATGGTCTGAACAGCTTTTCCTCTGTCAGCTGATGTCCCAGCGTGCTCCATGTTTGTCACGGGACCGGACACTTCCTACTGACACTTGTTAGCATCAAAGCACTCGCCACAGTGCTATCCCGAACAAAAAGTTCAAGAGGCCGTTTAAAATTCAGTAAACGTAATAAAGTGCCATCAACTTTCGAAAGGCAAATTACTATGTTGCAGCGGCGCATCTGGCTTTGGCGGAGCTCGGATGTTCTTCCTCTTGGCGGGGACTTACAACGTTTGGAGCTAAATGCAACAACGCAGGCCTATATAGCTCACCTATCTGCCCGACAAACTCGATCTTAATCCCGTTGTGTTCCAGCCTCTTCCCCGGGTATTTGAGATTGACGTTGACTTTCCCCGCGACGGTTTCCCCGTCGTAGAAGAGAAAATATTTGTCCTTCCTGCCGTCTTCGCTCTTGTGCTCAGCTTTCTTTCTCGTGTCAGCGTCATTCAGAACTATGTCGATGTCCGCACTCTGACCAAAACCAAAGAAGCTCATAGCGGCAACTCAGTCAAGCCGTGTCTTACTGTCTTTTCCCCCCGAAAACCACAATATTTTACTACAAAATCGCCTTAACAGTTGCTGCTCGCAATGCGCACAGCTTCAGACTGTTGAACAAGATGACTGCGCATGCGCCGGAAGTCACGTGAGGCAAAAGCAGTTGCTCGTCCAGCCCGTTTTTGTTTTTCGTATTTCTTAAAACTTTAAAATATGAAAAATATGAAACTATTGAATCTGAAATTAAACCATTAAAACACATTTTATATTATTTTGTCAATTGATGTGTCTTGTAATTATGTAAACATTTATTATAATCAACAAAATATTTTAAATATTAATTATTATGCAAGAAATAGCATAGTAGAAGAAGAAGAAGAAAACATGAGTCACATGACACAATGGGATTGACACCATCAAACACTTTTCCAACAGCATGGGTTAAGCAAAGGTCCTCTCTTCTATGTTTCATATTTTTGTAACTTTGTTAGCCGTGTTTGAATGTCTCACTCTACCTCATACAAAACTGTTATGCATTTTTTTAGGACAAAACAAATGCTTTTTATTTACAAATTAAGCAAGTTTGTCTTCTTGGTCAGTAGTAACAGCTAGCTAAACAGCTAGTTTTTGTTCCTGAGAAAAAAGCTAACATTAGCATAAATTTGCAATCCTGTTACTTTTCTCATGTATTTGAATGCTGGTAATAGGGTGGTACAATATAGCAAATGTAGCAAATAACAAATAAAACATACAATAAAACTAATGTCTTTGATACGTGAGCTGAGCCAGTCAAGCTTTGTATAGTTTATTACCTATTATTGATGAATACATAACAGAAAACGGAAAATGAACATTTTTATTTTTCAAAATTTTTGGAGTTCAAATGTGCTCCAATTCTTGTATGACCCATTATTCGTTTTTAGTTAGGCCTATCTTGTTTGATCTTTTAAAGGCATTATTTATAAAGCACGACAGAAGTATAAAACGTACTGCATGTCGCACGTGTAAAAGCATGCAAAATGTCCCTGTATTTAGATTGCAGTGTTCCTCCACAAGAGGGAGCAGTTTGATCACACTCTGGACAGATCCACTCCAAAGTTTTCCTGAAAAGGGTTTTAACTTTGTATATATTTTGTCTCATCATGAAGTAATAAGAGTTCAGATCAAATCCAAATGCCAATAATTGTATTCTTCTTCTTTTTTTACCCTCAAGAAGACCACATTTTGAAATGTAAAGGTGCTGACAAACAATACAAAACAGATGGATTAAATAATTTATATTCATGCATTTCTGAAACACTTTTTTCAAACGGTTCCAATTCTAACTTTTTGTTTGTTTGGTTTTTGGGTTGTCCTAGAATGCCCCAAACCTATTACTGATGTGCAGCGGATTTGGCAGACAGAGCAGCTGTAACCCGGATCATGTGAGACACTGTCAGTTCATCACTTTGTACTGTGATATTTTCCAAACAGGCTACAATCCTTCTGTCCAATAAGATTGTCTCCCATCTGTTTTACTCGTCACTTCAGTGTTGGTTCGTGCCAGCTCCGCTCACAGCCCGGCTTGCATTGTAGGAGCCTCTGCAATCCCTGTGTTCTGGCACCTCGTCTTTTCCTACACTGTAACATCAGGTAAGTGCACTATCAGGTAGACTTAAGTACAAACCATCATATTATTAATGGTGGTAATCCTTCCCAATGTGATTCAGATCTATAATCTTTCAATAATTCAGTGGCCGTCCATACCCCGTTATAGCAGCTGTTTAGCAGCGTCATACTGGCAATAGTAAGGTCTGCCTTATATGAGAATATGAATCACAGTATCTTTTTTATTATCTATTATTATCTATTATCTATTATCTATGTTTGTGATATGATGTGATATTGCAAAAAAATATATCTAGTCTTTTAATACATATTTCACACATATTTGTAACACAATTAAAGCTGGGGTAACTGATTCTTCTTGTTCAAACTGTGATTTTTTTTTTTTTTGCCCAAACTCGTTTCTAGCTGTCACAATCCTCCTGCATGTCCGAATTGCTCAAGCAAATTAATTATATGAATGTTTCACGACTGTGAACAACTTTGAGCGGTGGCAGAAGCAGAAGTGGGGGGACCACCCCCAAAATAGATTGCACTAATTTAGATTTTACTTCTATCTTCCTTTGCTCAATAAACATTTAGGTAAAAAGGTCTGTTTTTGTGTTTACAACATGCTCTTAGATGAGCTAAAATACATTTACTCAATAACAACAAAAAGTCAGGCACCCAAGCTTTATAAACAAACTTTTAAAATAAAATGTAATAATAGAAATGCTAGAACTTCTATGAATTTTACAAAAACTTACATAAGGTGTTTATGTTGTAGAAATTGATGTCATATAGTCAGATAGATGGGCCTGTGTGCAGAGTGAACTGTGTGCTAGTTTTTGTGTCATGTAGTTTGGCCCGTTGAAAGACGTTAACCATATACCGGTCAAACCTCTGCATTTTGACAGAAAGAAGGCAAATTCAACTATAGCATTCTGGCTTGTTAGTCTTAATTTTGCTACTTCTCTATTCTTAACTAATATTTATCTGAAGCGACAGGACTATTACTTGAGTACAGTCGCCCTTAACTGACTTACTTCATTCATCACTTCTTGCAGACAGACAGGCGTGTAACACAATGCAGGCCTAAAAGGGCAATAGCAGCAGCAGCTCTAATGAGTCAGCCGTTCAGTCTCTGCGCTCTAACGGTAAATCTAATGAGTGTTAAATTACAAACATTTCCCTCATAATAATCTGAGACCTTCTCCCAGATATGCAATCCTCCTAATTAAAAAAAACAACATACAGTTCGCTCTCTGTGCCGCATGCTTTAATTGATTTTTCTAATAATTCGATAAAAGTGTTCGGTGGCACTGCTGTTGCAAACCACTATAAATCCTCCCTGCAGTGCCGCCTGAATGATTATAAGGCTCTTTATCCCGGGACCCGCTGCCAGTTGGCACGCTGACCAGGAGGCCATAAGAAAGACGTTTTTTTTACTTGAAATGGCTTAACCTCCTGTAATAGATTATGGCTGGAGATGAGCAAAGATGCTGCAAGTGGGAAATTTCATGGACTGTAATACAAGAAAGGATTTTTGAAGATCAGCGGGAGAGAGAGAGCACTCGAGGAAGATTTGAAAAAGAGGATCATGCTTGATATAGTGTAAAAGACAAAAAAGGTGGAAATGGCTCAACAATCACTATTATTAAACATTAATCAGCCCATAACATGCACAATGACTACTGCTAATCATCAGTGGCGCTGGCCTTTACTCTTTTTTTGGGATACCAATACTTTAACAGTACTTTTTTGGATACCGTTCCTACATTAATCATGATCTAGTACCATAAAACAAAAGGTAAAGTTGATCTATTAAAAAAGAAACATTCATTTTAATTTATTTGAGTTGGAAGTAACTTTCTCAGGACCCAACAGGCATCAAACCTTTGTATCTTGTTTAGCACATGTTTTTTGTATATTTAATAGGGCCCGACCAATATGGATTTTTGGGGTCCGATACCGATATGAAGGGAGTTGGCCGATATATAGGCCGATATTTTAAGTAATTTAATTTGTGTAATTTTTTTTAAATCTCTCAAATAGCCTATAGTAAAACCTTTATTATTATAGTAAAGGTTTCAATCATAGAAATATATAGAAATGTATCTATTAGAGGTCCACCGATATACGATAGGATAGGTCTTCATTGTCATTGCAAATTTAATCACAACAAAATTCACTTTGAGTGCACTCCCTTGCATAACAGCATGAAATACAACACAAATTATGTATAATTATCATCAAAAGTAATTTCAAGTGCTTCACCAGAGATTTACTCACTGGCCTCATGACATGTCCAGTTAAACTTCCAACAGGGGTTTGGGTTTTTCACAGGACGATGCCGATTATTGGGGATTTTGAGTATTCAGGACATTCATGTTTAGTAGGTAATTCAGAGGGAGCTTGTCAAAAATCAGCAGATTCCAAAACAAAATACGGCAAGTCTCTATCTCTTGTGTTTCCGAAATGATCTACAACATAAAACATTTAAAATAGGAGTACAATCTTATGACCAATTTTCACTGCGATGTTTCTTCGCCCCGGAGGCCTAGGACTCATTTTAAAGCTCTGACTGAGCTCTATCTGACTGTCGCTATCACTTTCAGTTCTGGAGATATTTTAATCCTTAGAGACAATATGAAGGGCTTCATAACCAAATAATTGCAGGTGTAATAATGATTGGCTATAGAGGAATATGTAAAATCGCTTTATTATTATTACCTGTATTTTTTCATGACTTCCATTTTAGCTTTCTCGATTTATCGTACTTTATGATTTAAGACTTCTTGTTTGACCAATGAGGGTATGATTCTCTGGAGTTGTATGGGACGTGTTTGGTTATGATTTGTTGCTAAATGAGCTGTTGGGCAAGATACTGATGATTCTTCGACAGTGTTGGGGTAATGTATTACAAAAGTAACGAGTTACAAAAATATATTACTTTTTCAGTAACTAAGGAGTGTAACATATTACTTACACAAAGTACATATTAGTCATTACAATTCAAGTAACTCGAGTTACAAGAGCATTTCAATGTATGAATGAAACAATACCAAACCCCCAAGTAAAATGCAGCACCAAATCAAGTTAGACACTGGTGTATAAGATCTGTAGTTGCATGTTGTTAATGTTGTCAAAACAAAACACAGGAGAATGGGGGAAAGCGAAGGAAAAGGAAATCTTTGACTGCACTTTTGCCCGGTGGCTTTATTACTATTTTCAGTTTATATTTTGCTAAAAGTAACTCAGAAGTAACTCAAAGTAGTGTATTTTTGAAACAGTAATGTGTAATACAAACATATTACATTTTTAAAGCTGTAATAACTAATAAAAATATATATATATTCAATTTTTAAGTAACTTGCCCAAATCTGTTCTTGGATGACATGATGATGCTTCTCATTAGTGCACCTCAGGATGAAGAATTTCAGTAGTAGTCGCCAAAATTAGTACTACATTGTTTTTACTTGAGTACCGACACTCCTTTCTATTTTGTATGGAAGAAAAGCCAAGACATTTCTATGATATTAGAAGTGAATTTTATTAATCACAAATAGAATGATTCAAGAATTAACAATAAAAAAACAACAACCCAGCAGGCCCTAAACAGACATTCTACTGTGAGTGAGTTTGGTTCTAGAGCGGAGAGAGAGACAGCGGCGGGTTATCTCAGCCCCACACTCCTCTCAGAGCGACAGTCCACACCGGAAACTATCTATCACGCCTTTTGTTTTGTATTCAAACTAGGACTGCGAAGTACTCCATCACCACTGCCGGTTATGTCCCGCGAACAAACCCGCTTGGAGTGGATGAGACGAATTACCGAGATCGTGGATGCGCACCTGCTACGTGTGTACATCTTTATGCCTAATAGTGCTATGTGTCTTTACCAAAAATACCCCTCCCCCCCGCTATATTTAGGCACTACTTCAATATGTCTACATAGATCTATCAAAAACAAATATTTACAAGTTTGCAGATATGTAAAGAAGGGAAGTGGAGGCTTGCGGTGACATCATTCCTCTCAAACGCCGGGCGTGTGGGTTCAGTGAATGCAAACTAGGCTTTTATCATTATGGAGGGTGAAAGCAGGAACGACTGGTGGTTGATGAATCCGAGGAAGGCAGAAGGCACTTAAGAGGAACGAGATTTGGACAAATGAAAAAAGGTAAAAACATCGCTATGTGACTTGTATTTTCACACTCAAAAAAACACACGTATTTTAGCACTTTTGAATATAACTCCTGGTTCTTTGATGCAACTCTGTAAATAAAACTGCAGTGTCAAAAAACTTCTCATGTGCAAATGTTGGGCAGATCGTCTCTACCACGGCTGACGCTGAGCAACATTTTTATTCAAACCTGCCTCCAAAAAGGGGGTCACAACAGATCGCCGTCATGACCGGCATCGTGAAATGTTACGTCTGCTACTCAGTCTTACAAATGGAAAGAGTTTCATATCGCCTCAGAACACAAAATTGTACAATTCTCACACAACTTTACATAATCTTCGAAAGAAAGTCTATATACAGTCAGTACAAGTGTTAACCCTCCAGACCCCTCTATATGCAGCTGTCTTCTACTTTCACGCCAAAGCAATCAGCTTATTGGAAAACTATTGGTTTGCCTGGAGGAATGAGTACATTAAAAGCTTCAGTCAAACCCAAACGCTAAAAGAAAGCTCGGCTAGGTTTAGTATGTAAGCAAATGTTAGCAAAATGAATGTAAACAAAACAAAAAGGATCTCTCATAAAGATCACATCCTGTTGCCTTTTTTAAAATAACTTCAGTTAGTTGGCGCCTACAGTTTTATTATCACTGTTTAGGATTTAACCCTTTCTAAAGTAAAAATAAATAGTGTTCAGACCTGGATTGGGAGTTTTGTAGAACAGGCTCATGAACAAAGCCCTTAAAACATTTCAATGTTCCTTTGCTGACCCCTTGTGGCCTTCGCAATGGGACAGCACACCAAATAAAATAAATAATTGTGTTAATTTTGGATTGAAACTATTTGACTGTCCACTTAGTTTTCTGATCTGGAGGGTTAACTTCAAAACCCTGTGTTAATATAATATTAGTGTAATACTGAACACTATGTATGACAGCACGACGCCATTATCCTGGACAGCAACTTCAATATATACAAGATCAACAGCAAGCATAGAAGGACACTTACGTAAATCAAGAAAACGCAGCACTGATTGTGTACAGTGTTTCACAGCATTTGACTGGCACTCATCAAAGCCTCATACTAAGACTATCTACAAACATCGACATGGAAGTCTCTCACAACATTACACCGGGCCCCTCCCCACCCCCACCCGTCGCACAAATTAAATATATGTAAGACCGCCCATCAAGAACCTCATCTTGATATGCTAAAACAAGTCCGGTTTCAATTGTCGAGCCTTTCTTTCAATTTCAGTCCCGCACAAAGGTGGAAATCCTCACCTAATACTTTTTTTTATCCACAACCAAAAGAAAAGAAAAAAGAAAAGAAATAAACACATGTTAGTAATTTACAAATATTTAAAAAAGTAAACCTTTATCTATAGGCATCTTAAAATATATTCCATCAAAATAGTCTGACAATTTTTCAACAGTAGAAAAGAAATGTAATACAAACGGCAAAAGTAGTTGAAATGTCCTTTTTTGTGAACTTGGCAGATTATTGTAGACTCATTGAAAACCATGCAAAGAAGAAGAAAAAAAAAAACACTTTTAAATAAAGTCATGACTAATAAATCAGTCCCCATTTGCCTGATGCGTTTCCTGTCGTTGTCCTGTGAAATATGGTCACCTTTGGCAAACGTTTGTAATTGTGTTTCCATGGTGCCGCGAGCGTGAAGTGCGTCCGTGCGCTGGTCGCACTTGTCATGTCTCTCACTCGGCACATTGCCCTTCTTCAACTCTCCCCTTTCAGATCACAAACGAGGACTTGTGTCGAAAATCACCCTGCACAGACAAAGCAAACAACGCAATTACGACAACTACAAAAATACAACTAACGTGAATAAGAATATGAACAGAATCTGAAATATTTTTTTAGGCTTAAAAGAGTTTGTCTTTTTTTTTTTTTTTTTTCATTTGACCTATTTAACCAGGAAGCCTCATTGAGATTTCAGACTCTTTTTCAGCTGTATATGTTTTTAGTAAGGCCGGGACTCGATTAAAAAAATTAATCTAATTAATTAGAGGCTTTGTAATTAATTAATCGAAATTAATCGCATATAAATATTTGACCTGAGAACAGTGAGAAGTACGTTTTTTCATAAGGATTTTTAGTAAACCATTGAATAATGACTGAATACATAAGCTTAAGCAACAAAATATTGTTTATTTTTGTTCAACCAAGTCGAACAGACCAGTGCAATATTGCCAATAATTGTGCGTCTGCAGGAAAAAAGGAAACTGAAGTGTGGAAAGCAAAGTGTGATTAATTTCGATTAATATTTTTAATCGCACTAAACCTCATGTAATTAATTAATCGCAATTAATCGAAAAAAGTCCCGGCCCTAGTTTTTAGTTACACTATTATTCTTAGTTACACAGAATAATAATAATGGCTTAAACTTGTATCGCGCTTTTCAAGCCTGTGTTGCCAAGTTTCTCAAAGCACAACACTGTAGTCATTATTCGTTCACTCCATACTCGGTGGTGGTAAGCTACTAATATAGCCACAGCTGTCCTGGGGTAGACTGACTCACACACTACATTCATTCTGGCCTATTGTGCATAATTTTAGTGGTAGGCGAAACCGGAGTACCCGGAAGAAACCTACACAGACACGGGGAGAACATGCAAACTCCAAACATCCCGTCCAGCCGGGGATCGAACCCGATGCTTCTAGCTGTGAAGCACGAAGCGAGCGCTAACCACTGTGCTACCGTGCCACCCAATATATTCAATAATATACTAATATTATTGGATTCACAATATGCTTGTGAGCTTTAGCCATTTCGATGTCATCAACATCCAAACCGGCCATTACATGATCATTTAAGTGAATTCCTACCAGGAGAACATGTGCATTTAGCAGGAGATTCATTCTGATTCACTCTTAATTTTCAAGAATAAAAGAGAAGACAAAATTCTTCAAATCAATTTATAGATATTTGATCCCGAAGGATTTTTAAAATGTTGAGTTTGTATTCACAATATTGGTGCAAAAAATGCAATACCTCGTCATCTGTCCTGACATAGTCCACTCCATCTCCTTTTGATGGAACTTTGTAACTGTAAGATGTAAAAGAAATCACATGTTAAGTTAGTCCCGTAAGACTGAAAAATCCAGAAAAATATTATGTCTTACTTGTTTCCAGCCTGTTTCTGGCCGGAGAAATAGCCTTTTTTGTATGCACAGCAGATTCCTACTGTTATACACAGGAGCACCACAACCACCACCATTACACCCAGGATTATTCCCATAATGTCAATGTCGTCTGTGTCAAAAAACAAATAAGCATATAAACATGGGCATATCAATCAAAACAAATGAAATATTATTACTGTTTAGAAAGTGCACTTACAAACTTCCATCTGTTGAGCAGGACACTCCGCAGAACCTGCATCGTTCTTCGCTCTGCAGAAGTATTCACCCGCATCTTCTTTTCTGACGGCAGTGAATTTCTGTAATGCAATACAGACAACTTCTTTATTATGGAGTTATTTGAAGCACTGAATATGTACACATGGAGTCTCATTTTAAATAGAGGCACCAACAATGTGTGCAATATACTGTAGGGCAATGATATGAAACCACTGATTGGTTGTACTGTCAAAATCATAATTGCCCAGTTGGAAATATTTTAACAACCATTTGCAGTCTTCCACTGAACTGTGGTTGGTGGACCTTCCAAAGAAGCTAAGAGGAGTGATAATTTTGTTGGAGTGGAGCATCTAAAAATAACCTCAGGAGATAACAAGTGGAGTAGAAAGAACGTTCAAAAGATTTTATATTGATGATGTTTACTTTAAACTCTAAACCTAAAGATTGTGGTGCTTTAAAGTACGCCGTATCAGAGTAACAGGCAGGTTTAAGACTATTCAAGGCACAGAGTCGATGGAATTGAGGAATGTGCAAACGGGAGCAGCAGATTCCCCTTGTGGGCTTAAGCCATCTCGCACCATCATCTGTCTCCCCAAAATATCTGCTCCTACCCCTGGGCGCCAGGCCACTATCCCGCCCTCGCTCCCATGTATGCCCTCCAACACATGTTACTGACCAGCGTTCCCGTGGTGGCGTCGAGCGTGTATGAGGAGTTGAAGAACATGTGGCTGGCCTTAGGGTCGTCTGGGATCTCCTCCTTGCTTTTGAACCATTGGTACTGAGACTTGGGG
Source organism: Neogobius melanostomus (assembly GCA_007210695.1). Taxonomy (NCBI): domain Eukaryota; kingdom Metazoa; phylum Chordata; class Actinopteri; order Gobiiformes; family Gobiidae; genus Neogobius; species Neogobius melanostomus. The sequence continues at coordinate 779,377 of VHKM01000840.1, forward strand.
AAACCCTCTTCTTCCAAACAGCTCAGCTCTGCCGACTTTCCAACGGGCACCGATTTTGGGACGCTGCATTTGGGCATCACTGGTTTGACTGTGCAGAGCATAATATGACTTTATTTAACATTTCAATCTTAAAGTGTCATTGGGAAACACAATGATGCTGCCAGGACATTGAGAGTCTATGACACTCTAATGTGACAATGTCGGTCTGACCCTTTCGCTGGACTGACAGTTCTGGTTAGACGGGTACATGGTTTTCGGACCGTGCCAAACACCAAAACACGCAGAGGCTTTCTTTAGAATTGCAATAGCAGAGATGCGGTTTCAGTGCGCTCCTCTTATAGCCCTGAACACGCCTTTGCAGCTGGGTAGGTCTGATCGCAACGCATCCTCGCATGTACTGTATGCCACGGGGTTAGAGCGACCTACAACACGGTTTCAGCTTACAGCATCACAAGAGTGAATCACTGAGCAAGGCTGACTTCTCAGAGGAAAATAATGGGTTTTCAAACACTTTCTAAGAAATGCTTTGCGTGTTGTGCGATCTAGAGCCTTTTTAGACTTAGCAAAACAAGACTATCCCAACAATATCCCCCTCATACCTCTAACAGTGAGGTCAATCACGATCTCGTCAAAAGACTTCAGGTCTTCTGGGGCGGTGACCTCACACCGGTACTTTGCGGTGTCCGATCTGGTCGCATTGGTGATCACTAACGTGGCTGGCTCTCTGATGACTGCTCTGTTCTCCAAATCACCTGTAAGCGAAACACATGCCATTCCTAATATAGCGTTTGCATGCATGCGATAATGTATGACAGTGATGAGCATTACCTGACACCTTCTTGTCAAAGTACACGTAACTGGGCCCTTCATTCTTGATCTTCTTCCATTCTATCCTGGGATTTAGCGTTGAAATTGAGTCAATCAAACAGGATAATTCGATTTCTGCGGAACAAAGAAGAGGAAATGAATTCTGGGTAAATGTGGAAAGGCGTGTTTCATGTCTGGTCAGGCGCACGCACAGATTAAAGTTTGGTTTGACATTTAAATTATCGAGGGCATTTGGTTATTAGCACTTACTGTCAAACTCGTTGGTCCAGGGGGAATCGTTGTCCGTTCTTAGCACCACCGCTAACACACTGAAGTAGCCTGCAAAAACAAAGACAGAAGAGGCGATAAAACTGAGAATCACTTCCTTACAGTGGGGTGATCTCATGCTGAATAACACATCACACCAGCATCCAGGGCAGCTCTTATTCTAACAGCATCCTTGGGCAACTCACTGTGGATTTACTATAATCAATAGGATTATTTTCACGTCAAAACACTCCACTGTTACATCATCCTACATTAGACCGATAATATGAGCAATCTGCCGCTCTTTGCCCTTGTGCAGCCATCACGCGTCTTCCGTTTTTAGTTGGTCAAAGCATTGTGTGTGTGTGTGTGTGTGTGTGTGTGTGTGTGTGTGTGTGTGTGTGATAAGGGTGGGGGGAGTGCTGTTTCTATGCACAGTGCATAATTGCGCAGGGAGGCATGTGGCCTTTTCAGGGCAAGCTCGCCATGCCAGGAGTTCAAGCACCCGCCCTCTCTCGCTCTCCCCCCCCTCTCTGTCTCTCTATGGGCCTCGTGCTGTAGCCCATGTGGGACTAATGTTGCAATAGCACCCCGGAAAGATGGGTGTCGGTATGTTGTGAAGGCGAGGGATAGGGCCTTGGGAGGGGACACTGCTGAATCATCCTGACAGTGACAGCCCATGGTCCGCGACGCACTTCCGCATGAATGTTAACTGAAGGGAGCGCACTTAAATTAGGACTATGACTGTACACAAGCACAGCTGTCGGAGAATAAAATCTGATTTGGTAAATGCGTCTTCCTCAAATGCTACTGTCATAAACCAAGACCCGGACGAGAGACACAGGTCACACGGCCTTGACATGAGGAACATAAATTACTCCTGTGCATATTATTGGGTACAGTACACACTATAGTAAACTGTACATCGAGGAAGAACAGACACTACACTTAGCTACAATGGTGCCTTAACCTCCACCTGAATGGAGCACATTTTATCCAGTTTGGCTTCATCCAAATCTAAAAGCTTAAAAAAAAGCATCAAAATAGCGACAAAAACGAGGATGAAAACACGACAAAAACGCAGCGACCATGTGACAAAAAAGTTACGATCACTTTTGTAGGCCTTAGCTTTCAAATGAGGCGTTACACAGTTCAGGTGTGGGATAAGGGGATAACAGCTGTGTTACTTTATTCAAATTTTATTTCAGTGAAAGAAAATTCATTTTGCTACAAAACTCTTATCAACAACTCGCTGAGCTTATTACTGACCCCTGATGGAAAAATAGTATAATTTGAATGATTTTTAATTTCAGTAGAGTTTGATTGTGTTTTGCCATCAAAGAAACTAAAAATAATTAGCATTACGATTTGAACATGGACTCTTAGTAAATTGCCTTAAAACATTTCTACACCTTTTTTTGGAATTCAGTTGAAACTTAATCGTCATTGCTTATCATACATTTTCTTTATTGTATTTTGGCTAACTTTTATGAATGCATTAAACCCACATTAGAAGGGGTGAAAATCTTCTTACAAATAGGCCTAATTATGTGCTTTTACTCAGAGGATTATGGCATGGATTTAAGTAGTGCGTAAAATAATACGTAGGTGTTGTTTAAAGCTAATTAGCAGAGTTGTATTTCTTTTGGAGACTAGCAGCCCGACCTCCACCAACTGTCGAGCGGCGTCTTGGGTCACCTGCTTCGGCAGACAGACAGGCTAAGCTGATTAGCCCACGGCCTTTTCTGGAGATCATGACAAGACAACAGCTTGTTTTTAGCCGCTGCTGTCAGTAATTACGCGACGCAGAGGTCAAAAGTAGGTCGCACCTTAGCTCGACAACAACACCCACGTAGTTTTCTGCACTGATCCACCACTATCCGCCCACATGTTCACAGCTGCAGTTGTAGTCAAAATAATAGCAGTGTGTTTAAAAACGTTAGTTAAGCACAAAATCTTCATAATAGATTTATTTCGATACATTGGAAGCATTGCCCATAATGAAAACATGAAGAGAAATGTATAATTTCTTCAAGTACTTTGTAGAACATTAAAAAAAAATTAACATTGGGCTGTTCAAAAAAATAGCAGTGTCTGCATTTGTCTTTACAAGCTCAATATGTACTACATAAAAAAGAAATTCCCCATAGGATTTAGGTTTCCTGTGAATCAAACTAACATTTAGTTGTATGACCACAGTTTATTAGAACTGCTTCATATCAGTGTTGCATAGAGTCAACCAACTTCTGGCAACGGTCAACAGGTATTCCTGCCCAAGATGCTTTGACAATATTCCACAATTCCTTGGTTTTGTATCAGAAACTGCATTTTTGATGTCACCCCACAAGTTTTCTATGCGATTAAGGTCTGGGAATTGGGCAGGCCACTCCATAAAATTAATTTTCTTGGTCTGGAACAAAGATTTAGCTTACTGGTGTGTTTGGGGTCATTGTCTTGTTGAAACACCCATTTCAAGGGCATTTCCTCTTCAGCATATGGCAACATGACCTCTTCAAGTATTTTGATATATCCAAACTAACCCATGATCCCTGGTATTCGATAAATAGGCCCCACACCATAGTTAGAGAAACATGCCCATATCATGATGCTTGCCCCACTAACATAAGGGCCACCTGATTCAAACCTGTTTTTCCACATAATGATTGACCTCACCAATTGAACTCCCCACTGCTATTATTTTGAACACACCCCTTTCAATTCAATATTCAACTACACAGAAGTAAAAGCAGTCATGAATGAGGGTCTGCCTGTGTTTCTAAGAATCTACTGCACCTACTGGTAAATTGTTGGCCATGTAGTTCTATGATTTATACCAAAAACTGTGAATAATCTGGTTAGTCATGTTGGACTGCTATTATTTTGAACACTACTGTATGTATATTACATGAACGCGGATGTACAATTTTGATGTTTGGATTCACTAGGATGGCCCTTCAATAGACTGATTATTATAGGTTATTTGTTGCTATATGTAATGTCAAACGTGCACCCGATGTTCACCTAGGCGCAGGCGAAGCTTTTGGAAGAGGATTTAACGTATTTAAATTCATGTTTGGCTACAAGCAGTCAAAGCTCCTGGTGGCGTCTCACTCCTAGTAAAGTTACAAGTCAGGTCTGAGGTGAGGCAAGCCCGCTCACAGTATGACACATGTTTTTGAAGGTATTTTAAACCAATAAAGTCACCCGGAATGAAACTGGCTCTTGTATTTTATATGGGTGAAATATTGCACTTTATGGCTTTAAAGTGCATGACGCATTCTAAAACATAGTTAACACAATTATATTTAAGATTTTGCTCAAGTTTGTACCCAGCTTTCTTTAGTTAGGCCATTTTTGTGATGTTTATGTTTCACTTCCTTATTGGACACTGACAGGAAGTGACATATATCAATGTGAAATGAGTGAGTCAAACTGCTACGGAAATTTACCTTTACCTATGTCACTTCCTGTCAGCAGCTTAAATATTCAAATAAAAATAACATTTCTGCCCAACATTTCTTCATTAAAATTGCCGTTTCACTGAAATAGAATGATAATTATGCAACTGATGAACCTGTATTAGATGTTAACCTTCTACATAAGCATTCAGAAGCATTTAAACCTGTCATATGCACTTTAATTCTGCTCCTTTAACATCAATATCCAAGCTAAATAAGTCATGTCTTAGCATTAATGCGGTATGGTGCTGCTCCGGAGACGACCTCGCCTTCAGAGGGAATTAATATCCATAATAAACATGGAATTGAGGTAGTAAAACTTCACTTGTTTACATTTTGGAGCCAATTTCAACAAATCGTCCTTGTCGCGGCTCGCTCCCAGGAGGACCAGCCGAGGTTTGCTTTCCGAACACCAGCTCCATAACAGATGCGCAGGAAGAACTTTTTCAGAGAGCTATACAGAAAGAGCGTCTGCACTTTCTTAAGAAATGTGACAATCAAAACAAAACCAATCCGGTTGAATCCTGTCCTCAATTTCCCCGCCTCGCTCCGTTCAATGCCACACACAAAAAGTGCACATATTTCTGAGAGAAAAGAGCATCTTTGACTTCCGCTCTGCAGCTGTATATAGGACGTTTTTGATAAAAAGTCACGGAAAGTGGATCTTTTTCACATTGAAAGTTCGCACAATAGCAGTTATGTGCCGTTTAAACGCAGCGTACAAAAGTTAGCGTTTGATAGACAAGTCACTGCTAACTTCTGGAGTTGAGTTTCAAATGAACCTCTTGTACCACTCTACAAAATACCAGCTGTAACTAGGCCAAGTATGTGAAGGGTCCGGAATATCGGGATGTCCTGTGTTGAAATAGAAGCTTTGTCTGGCACTAAATAATTCCGACAGATTAATATAGCATTGTGAGTTTGGGTTTAATGCGGCATTCAGTTTCATGTTTGGATTGAAAGGCCTAATGCAGTTAGCTCTTTGTATCTCAGTCCTCCTTAAATCATGGAGTATTAGCGCAGATTAGCTGACTAAGTGAGCTTGACGTATGGGTAAAAAGCTTGCGAGGTCTGAAATGGAAACAGCTGGGAAGCCACCACTAGAAAAAGTTCATCTCCATAATGCGCTGAGACGGTAAACAACAAACAGAGCAGGAAGGAACTCCGTGGGGATTTAAAAGGCTCATGTCGACGGGCAACAAGTCGGACTTATGGGAGGAGATTTATGGGACTCCCCCTCTTCATTAGGAATCCAATAGGCTCGTAAATATTCAAGCAATCTATCCAGCGAACGGGCAAATGCGGCATCGTTGCCTAGCACCAACGACAACACAAACGGCAGGACGGGTGGTCGCAAACAAATCCGATGAAGACTGAGGAAGTGCTGACTGGGTGATATGAGAGTGGTGTTTCCCATCTCTGACACATCCTTCCCTGGTTATGAATTCTCATCCTGTCCACATTAATGCAAAAAAAAAAAGTGCCAACAGTATTAGTCAACTCTTTTCTGTTCACAATAAATAACCTCTAAGCAAAACATAACACATTGTAGCTACATTAGCGTCTTTGTTGCTGCGCAGCACTGCCAATCAAGGTTTTTTTTTGTAAGAGACAGAACAGCATTTTCATTCTCCAAATTAGTTTCTTTTTAAGGTGAAGTATGTTATATGTTTATTGGTGCTTTGAAGACCATTGAGAGGTTGCACAAATGCATGTGTAATTACCTATTATAGCAGAGCCGCAAAATAAAACTATAATCTGCGGCCTCTCATTAAAGAAGCAATTTTCTTCCCAGATATATTCATCTATTGTTGTGATTCGCTCCCAGCTGAGGTATGCATTGTTAGCATGTGTTATGTTGATGATTATTAAGCCATGCAGGCGATTGGTGACCGGGATGTGACACTTTTTTTTTTTTGTCTCGACTTTCCTCTTGATGTTGTCTATCTCTCAGCGGATGGACATGGCCACGAGAAGCCTGGAAATCATCAAATCTGCTGCATCAAAGTAGGTTTTTTTCTTCTAATCTTCCCTTCCACCCCTACATTGGGCATTAGGACGCTCTGTGTAATCTTGGTGTAATGCCCTGGTAAACCCCTCAGGTTTTACAGCACTGAATAATAGAAAAGGCCCATAGGAGCTGGAAATTTTCTTGATGCTTCGCACTGTGTAATGAATCCCTCCTACTTTTCTGTTGGGCCCCTTGAGAGCCCGCTTGTTTCCTGCGCTGCCTCCTCTGCAGATCCAAAGAGGTGAGGCGATATCATAAATAGAAAGGGCCGTCGCCTGTGGAGAATATTCCCACGCCCCTCACATCAAAGTGCGCACACCTACTTTTTATTATCACCAACCAGTTGCTGTTTCTCTATCCGCTGCCTGAGCTCCATGTTGCTATGCAGCTGAGTAACCACCATCACCGCCAATTAAGCTTTATTTTATTATCAATTTATTTACTCACTATTTGGTTTTATGGTTCTGACTAATTAGGCCATGTCCCTTGACCGCCTCGCATTATTACCAAGGTCATGTGCTCCCAATTGGGGTGAGTCATGGGACAAAAACGCCACCCGCCGCCATATTGGATAATGTTTCTCATGCAAATAATGTCAAACTGAACCAGAATTGAAATCACAAAGCTACAACTGCTCATCTGCCCTGCCTTTCTCACTTTTTTACTGACACAGACAAAGTAATTTGCCTAAAATGCTAACAAATGATTAGCAACTGCTATTAGCTTACAGGTCTGACATAATGCAATGGAGTTCAGGATTGTGATGTCATATCGCTAAGTATTATGGGATTTGCAGCAATAATAAACTAACAGATATTTTAAAAGGTAAAACGCTGGAGTTATTGTTCACATCAAAACACTTGGACACTACAGTGTGTTAGATGTATTTACCAGATACTGTTAGCTAATGTTAGTCTATTGAAAATGTTTGCTAGTACCAATGGCCGCTGGCTGCTCTGCTTTGCGACGATGACACTGGAGGCCGCCATTGCTGTAGTACCGCCATATAGCCGCTAGTCCCCCATTGGAATGCATTGCACTTTACACACGTTAAAAACAACTTTAATGCCCGGTGCCTAATTTTTTGTCTACAGTGTGTCTACAGTTAGATATTCCTCCTGTGATTATGCTGGGTTCGACACAATCAGATGCACCGGGCTGGTTATCGTAGGATAAATTTTAGAAATCTCGTACTTAATGAGGGTCGGACTGTTAGTATTGGAGCTGCGCGACCTACACGTCACGCAAGGGCCGAGTCTACAGTGAAGATCCCACCCTTATGCCCTTATTAGGAACATGCTTCGTCAGAGCTGGGGAGAAGGAGTCTGTAAATCCCCCATGATTTCCCCCTCAAACGTGGTCATTATGGTAAACGGGGAGGAGTGAGTAATGACGGTCTATTAATAATATGTCTATGGCTAGTACCCACAAACATGGCGGATGGTAACAATGATTCTTCCCGAACTCCATAGGAATTTCTACAAACACAAAATGTAGCGACATCTTAAACCATGAAAATAGCTATACAGTATTACAGTATTATACATATGTATTTAATGTTCTTTTTTAACACAAAACTTGTGACTTTCGGGAATGTTGACTGTGTTTGGCATTGATAACCATCTGTAACTAAGTAATGGCCTTTTGTCACTTGCTTGTTGTTGTAGTTGTAAAATGTACATAATAATATTCACTGAGTATAATATGTATATTAATGTGTCTTTTTATGTTTTTAATGTTTTAATGTTTTTATTGCAATGATGTCGGGGGTGTGCCCTTATAAGCTTCTGCTTCAGCCCACTCCCTTTGAGCAGAATTTTAACTGCTCAAATTAACTAATAAACTAAACTAAACTAAAGTATTACAAAGTATTTTGCCTAAAATGCTAACAAATTATTAGCAACTGTGATTAGCTTACAGGTCTAGCCTAATGCAATATAAAAAGTCTTCTAGCGACTGAAACATGCCGTGTAACTGTTTAAAACTTTCAGTGTGTATGGAGGAGCTTCTGGCCAAAAAGGCAAATTAGTTCAATGATGTATTTTCAAACTTCTATAGATAGATAATGATCAGTTTCTGCCTACTTTAAGTCTACGAAAAGCTGTCAGTTTATCCTCCAGTATGGCACTGACTGTCCAGCGTTACCATGGAGATCAACTGTGTTACGTCACCTATGTTAAAAACGTATAAAAGTTACATCATTAGGAATTGATGTGGGAAGACGGGGATTTCCATTACCAGCAGTAAGTATCAGAAAAGGCTTTAACACCTGACTATAGGCGACGCTGTAGGCCTGAACGAGCATGTGTATCCATACACACGTGCGAGCCCAGCGGCACCGACACTGTAACGCTTATAGACTACACGGGGCTAATGTTACATGAAAAACACGGCCTACATAACTCTGCCATACTTAGTACACATTTAGGTGAATGAGGGATGCCCACAACAATATAGAAGGTGAAACGCCAATCAAATGGTCAAGCGGCCCCGGGTGTCCAGTACCGCTGCGTACGACGTGTCTCGCTTTTAAAATAGACGGACATTTCACATGCTGTGCTTAGGTCAGACTCAGTGCAAGGCTAAACTTCACAGGGCTAGATTATGAGCAAAATTTAGTGCGTTGCTACATCAAGTTTATTTAAACAGAAACATGTTGGTCATGTTCTAATATTTCAATAATATTGCCAAAGAAGTATCACTTGCACGTTACAAAAAGTTTCATCAACAAGTGCAACATTGAGCAACACAGTGTAATCGATTGCAACAACAGTGTCCGATAAGTAAAAAGTCTTCATAAATTCTCTTATTAAATACATGTTATTGGTAAGATGTATAACGTGTAGTAGGTTTTTGGCATGGCATTGTATCTTTTCTCTTCTGTGTACAGCATAACAATGAATTATGTATTAGTCTAATTGATAAATCCCATCATGGCGACTAATCGATCAGCAGTTAAATGATGAACACCCCCAAATATCCGGCCGCAGCAATGACCCGAGAGACGGATAGAGTCATATCCATTTTCGATGCCAGCTGTCTCTCATGGCGCAGTGTTAAGAGGCTGCCAAGTCTGCTTCGGGCTGTCACTGATGTGTCCCCGTGAGCAGTCCCTGTTGGCCTCAGCACTCGGAGACTTTGAGGCCTGTAAATGTTTATGTTCTCACACAAACCAGGCTACACGTTTTGGCACTGCACACTCGCCGCTTAACGGTCAGGCCATGATACATCAGCGTTCATTAGAGCCTCCAGCTCAGCACTACTACAAAGGACCAGCATGTGGTTAGCGCCAGTGTTAGAGAAACTGCATCAATGCCAGCAACAGGGCTGTGACTGCTCGGACATGAAGAAACAAGAAAGTTATTATATCTCCGGAAGCTTTAAAGACAGTGACCGCTTTTTGTGTTCGGGCGGCAGGATTTGGGGAATACAGTACAAATTACAAATTGAGATTTTTAGGCGTATGTATGAAGTTTGATTTATGCATTGTAAATAACTTCTGAAGCATTAACATTTGAGAAAACGGCTTAAAAGCATTGTACCTGGTTTTTTTTTCTAGTAGTGGAACAAAGCATTTGTTTTAATGTCATGAACTCAGCTCGGGCTAGTTTTCGAGGATTTCTGTGACAATGACCCTGAATAGTGACACTGCAAGTTGTGAAATGTGCCAATAAACTTGTCCCTGTGAAGAATGGGGACATTACAAATATGTTAGAATAGTTAGGAATGAGTTTGGACCACAACTAACATTAATTCAGTGGCTTCCTCTTTCATTGTTTATAATAATAATAATAAAAACAAGTATAAGCCCTTTATTAACTAATACTAGAATCACAAGTGTACTGTATACATATGCCTATAGTTCTGGTTTTCCTGTTGATTATAAGACATTAAATAAGCTAAATAACTGCCGTCTTTCGAATTTGCAAAGTGCGACCAATTGTGATTACGATGATGTCCTGTTTAATAAACCGTTTCCCAATGTGAATGAATATCCTCCGTTGTGCGTACAGTAACAATAGAACCATTTAACATCTCAGACATTATTTATGGAGCACTTGTTAGCAGCTGTATAGTCGTATATGATTATACTGAGTAGTTAAATGACCCATTCATTCTATGTAAATACTTTCAGACTGGAGGCCAGGAACAAAATGAGGCGCTTCTTCCGCGTCTTGCATGTCTTCGCCTAAAGAGACTGCTCATTTCCATTTGACAAAAGTCTATGATGTCAGCGGGGACACAAAGCCAGACAAATTGATTCATAAGTCACACATCACACATAAGCTCCTTTCTGAGACACCTTTGCCACTCCAGCCCAGAAAAAACGTTGCTTCAGTTCCCATAGCAATGTGTTGTGATCATTTCCATAGTAACTGCATTTTCTTTACTTGCCTTACATCGGGCTCCCCCGCATCCCCCAAACCCCCCGTGACCACCAGCCAAGAGTAGCCCACCTGTTTTGTGGGTGAAAGTGGCTGCACGGCGCCTTCCTTAAATGAAAATGTTGGATGTGATGACAGCGAGAGTTTTAGAGCTGAGCTGGCAGGGACAGTGACCCCCGAGTCCCTTTGTCTCACAGCTGTGGCCACCTTTTCCTGTTCTCGAGTCTGCATTTAACTTAACCTCTCACCCCCGCACTCTCAAGGACCGCCATCACCGCTGCGCTTGTGCCTGTAGCTATTTACAGTAAGAATACAATACATCAAACAATTGACTGGGGAGACCACCTACGTCAACTTTCATTTCAATCCAGCACTTTCAGGAACAGATTTCATCTGAACAATGCAAACATTCTCTTCTCTGTTTGGAGTCCACATCAAGGCTGTTTATGGATTTACACATTCTAAGAAGAGAGCCCCTGGGACAACGGTCTGTCATAAAGAAAGGATCTACAATGTGTCAAATAGATAAAATCCAATGGTAAACAGAAAAAAGAGACTGTGCAATAGAAACAAGGGCTGGGAACCAGAGGGCAACTTCTGATTCGATGATGATGAAAAAACACATATTTTTACAATACCTGTACCTTTAATACCACTAATGTTAAAGCTGCACTATGGATCCATCTGAGCAATATGTAACTTGCTACATCACATGATCAGCTAAACCAGTGGTTCTCAACTGGGATCCAGATCTGTTTTCAGTCATGATTTCACCTTTTTAGGCCTATTTAATGTGTATTCAACAATAACTTGTGAGGAAATTACTGTATTTTACATTATAACACAATACCAAATCCAATTCTTATTTGGATCACAGCTCGTCATCCCAGGGCAGGGATAGGCAAGTCTGCTGTGGCTAAACCCTTTTTCTCCCTCATCAAAAACCAAGAGCTGACCCTGACCCTGTTACTTTAGACCCGAGGCCCAAAGTAAAGCACCACTTTCTCCAAATCCCAGTGTTGTACAGCATATGACCTGATAAAGGTTCAGAGTGTGCGGCACCTGAGAAAATGTAATGGTATTGACTATATTTGGCTTTTTTTTTTTATCGGCTATCGGCCGATCTAATGCTGATAAACGCCGATATCTCCGGAACCGAAAACGATAGAGACTTCCCGTTTTTTGCTCTGGAAAGAACCCAGTCAGAGCTTTACACAACACCCTCTTAGGCCTCAAGGGGACTGAGAAACATTACAATGAAAATCGATTTGAAAAAACACAAGTTTCACCTACTAAACCTCAGTGAATATGGACATGCTGCATCTTATTTTGAAGCTAAGAACCAAGGCAATTCAATTGCTGAGTTAGTTTTAACCTCCGCAATTGTATTTTTGATCTCCACGCAAAATGCTGTGGTTAGCATCAGTGTGCTAAAGCTAGTGGCAGAATGCTAATGCTAACATCAACTAAGCAAGACTTGGACAGAAACCATGATTGGATCACGTAGGGGAAATAAACTAAAATCACTGCTGCAGTGGCCAAGTGTTTGTATTTTTATTTTATGAAATAACTGATCTAACATAATATCATCAGATCACTTTATGTAAGTTAATATTGGTTAATATTAGTGCAACCTAAAGTCTGTCATTTCCCCAAGGAAATAGTGTAGAATAGTCCAGTGATCCTTGTTTAATGGTTTTACATTATTTTATCGATTGATATAATTGATAAATGGTGACATCTTTTTTACAAGAAAAATTAAGACTGTATATATTCACACTAGAGAAAAGAGGACCATTCACTTTTTCACTCAACCTGGACAGGAATGTTTTTATAAATCAGCCTTATGCCCCTAATAAGGCAAGGCAAGGCAACTTTATTTATACCGCGCATTTCATACACAAGGCAACTCAATGCGCCTTAAAATAAAACGCTTATGCCCCTAGTTCAACACATTTTACAGTTTAGAAGCCTCATAGGATTATAGACAAGAATATTGAAAAAATTGGCCAGAAATATCAGTCAAAAATATCGGCCGTGCATATTGGCATCGGCCAATTAAAATCCCAGAATATTGGCATCGGCCTTACAAAAACCCATATCGGTCGACCTCTAGTATTGACAGTATTTCCACCATTTTTAGAGCACAGGTTTTTGATGAGTGTAATGTTTCTCAAAATTGTCTTGGGAAATGTGTCTCTGCTCTTGTGATAGGGCAACGGCAAGTCCATCGTAGTTTTGTACAATATACCAGGAGTGCACGATATCAAAACAGTATCGCCAAATAAAGTAATAAAAGATAGATCGGCGTATATCAATATTTTGTCACACTTAATATAAATGACTCACAGGCTCCTTCAGCTGCTGAGCAAATGTCACCAACATTTGAGCCCGTAGACGGATGGACCCACAGCAGCTTGTCACCGTAGCAGCAACAAACTTTGGGCGTATTCGGAATTCACGGCTATATTAAACCTATTGCCTGGAATGGTTGAGCGAAGTCGGGCTTTACCGGGAGGCACATGTCGGCCTCAGAGTTTCCATACATCCTAATGAATGTAATTAAGCTGGAATGACAGAGAATGCGGTGTTTTATTGGACTTTGCTGGAGTGTTGTTACTATTCTAAATATGGAAAATGTATTTATTAGACATTAGGTGTGGGCGAGAATGTCAAAAAGGAATTCCTCATTATTTTGGGGGGAGTTTCACAATAACAATAATCAAGCTAATACTTGGGTACCATTTTTCTTCCTCGAAACCAGTACTTGAACAACACCGATACCGATACCTTTTCTATTATACACTATACTAAAATATTTGAAACAGAAAACTGAACAATAATGTGAGATTGCCAATTTTACAATGTTAGGAAATGTGTGAAAAACTGAAAATAATTTGGGGGAAAATGTGTGCAAAATAAGGAAAAACTGTGGGGAAAAATGTGTACAAAAATAGGGAGAAATTTGGAATACATTGGGGAAACTATTGGGAAAAATGGGAGGAAATAGGGAAAAAATTAGGAATAAACTGGGGGGAAAATGAGCGGAAATATGGAAAATATTACAAACGAGCAAAAATGAGAGGGAAAATTGGGAAAAGAAGAAAAAAATGGGGAAAAAATAAGAAAACATTGTGTTAAGAAATGGGAAAAATGGCGCAAACATTGGGGAAAAATAGGGAAAAAGAGGAAAGTGGGAAAAAAATAGTTGAAGGTCCCTGGACCCACACTACAGAATCAAAACTCGGGTCTAAATGTTTTTTTCGGTACCTACTTTTGATACTTTCATTTTTCGATACCAGTAGAAACTTTTTTTTTGATACCACACTGGTATCGTTTAACGGTACCCAGCGTTGTTGTGCGAGTGCTACAATCCAGCGTGGCGTGTTCACATGCAGGAGCCTCATGTGTGTGTTCCTAACATGCACTGACAAGATGCAGACACGACAAACTAAAAAGCAGGAAAATATCGCTTAATGCCTAGCCCTGTTATGATAGCAAAATTTGAAGTTTGTTATATATTGAAAATGATTAAGATAAAGACCATTTTATGACATAATACCTATACCTAATGTGAGGTATTTTACCGTCACAGCTGTCCCTCGGAGTCATAATGTGACGACAAAAGTATAACCCTTTTCATCACAAATTGTCTATTTGGGTTGACCATACAGAACATCAACAAATCATAATACAATGCAAACCTCACACATCAGGCTTATTTTTTCTCAAATTACTACTTTTGCAACATTCTTTCATGGGGCAAAAAGAATGTTACCCTACAAAAAAAAAGAAAGTGTTGGATATTGGGTCTTTAACATATGTTAATGGGTAACACAATGAAACACTATTTACTTAAAGTGCATATGACACATTAAACACAATTATATTTAAGATTTTGCTAAAGATTGTACCCAGCTTTCTTTTTTGTAATGTTTATAGTTTCACTTCCTTATTGGACACCGACAGGAAGTGACGTAGATGAAGGCAAACAATTTTAAACTGTTGCCGTGCCGATCATGTGAAGTCAATGGGAAATGAGTCAAACTGCTGTGGAATGTTACCTTCTTTTATGTCACTTCCTGTCAAAATAACATTTCTGCCCAACATTTCTTCATTAAAATTGCTGCTTCACTGAAATAAAATGATAATTATGCAATTGATGTTATCCAGCAAAATTAATCATATTTTCAAAAGCATTAAAACCTGCCATATGCACTTTGAGTCTGACAAAGACCAAAAATAAAAAATGTAAATAAATGTAAAGATGATTTAGTCCAAAAATATATCATGTATGTGATTTATTGAACAATAAGTCGACATGGCAAACTGCAGTTCTGCAAACTTTTCCTGGTTTCTTGTCATATGCCTGATATTGTAATCTTGCATATCTTCCAACCAACAGTTCGATATAATTGCCCACATATATTACACTATATTACAGAGTTTTGGGGTAATTGAATTCACAGAGCATTAGATAGGTTACATGCAGTACAGTTCTGTATTTTCCCAGAATGTCCTCTTCCCTCTGCTTCTTGTAAACACACTAAACCTGTCTGCAGCGTTGCCCTGAGTATCCAGCAGTGATTCAAATGCAGGCATCCGCTCTCTTTTTGCAGGTGAACTCAAAACGTGCGCCTGCTTTTCCCCCCAAGGCCCACTTGCGCATTCATGTATTCCGCTTTCCCATGCGAGGCGGCTGCTGCGGGCCCTCCTCCTCCAGCCTGCTCAGACCGGGGCGAGACCTTGTGCCTCGCTGCTGGTTGAGCCTGTGATCCGGCCGGGGTCGAAACACCATGAGCCCCGGACGCAGTGAGGGAGAGCAGGGGGGGGGGTCTGATGGTGTCACTGAACGCCTGGGAACCTGTCACTTTGCGTCTGCGTTAACGTCCGCATCTCTAGCCCCATGCTAACTTTAACCTCCAGTGTAGCACGACTAGCTCACAAAAGGGGGGGGAAAACTTTAGCAGGTCCACCTTACGTGCCCGCTCGGCAACCGCAGTCCGAGTCGTTGCAGCGGGCCGTCACTTCAGATCAAGGGAATCGCGCTCACTCTGTCGAAAAGGCTGTTTAGAAAATCGGCACGTCTATAAATACTCGCATATCAGGTCTCATGAGTGTTCTTCAGCAAAACACTCCAGACTGAAGCCCAACAAACACAATGTGTCCTGTTCAGGATATAGGTTATTGTTACCATTACTCTTGTTATTAGCTTGAGCTTGTCTTTCATACTGTAACTACAGCCAGAAAGCTGGGCAATGTAAATAGACCGACCTTAAACAGATCACTTGTCTTCAACCTCTTAACCCCCACCTGAACTGAGCACATCTTCTCCAATTCGACTTGAAAAAATTTGTCAAAAATAGCGACGTAAAGGCAACAATAAAAGCCACAAGAGAGCAACAATAAAGCGATGACAAAATGATGCAAAAGTGATGCAAAAAGTGACGAAAACAACAAAAAAGCAATGAAACAAAATATCAAAAAAAAAAAGTGACGACAACGCAGCAACAATGTGAGGAAAAAGATCCTTCTAGATCAGTTTTGTAGGTCTTAGCTTTCAAATGAGGCATTACTCCGGCCCTTTAATTGTTTGGAAACATTACGGGCTTAGCTGGAGGCGGGAAGCTTGATTCCTATCTATTTCCATTGTAACTGTTGTCATAGTAACGATAAACAAATGTCCAACTGTTTTTGGAAATATCAGATAAACCTTATTTTATCGTTGTAAATGTCATTCCTCTTGTTCTTGCACCTTAAGCCACAACAGGACCACATTTTTCAGTTGTAGTTTTACACTTAAAATCGATAGTTTTAGTTTAATCTTAATTATCTTGATCACTTCCTGCCTCCAGCTGATGTCACTGATGATGTCAGCAGTTAAAGGGTCAATAGTGTGTAACCTTTTAGATCTGGGTAAAGCTGAACTGGAGAAAATGCACTCGGTTGAGGTGGGGATTAAGAGGTTAAGTGACTGAAAATGTTTTTCTTGTAGTGGAAAAAAAAAGCACAATTGTTTTGTTCTACTTTATATTATATAAAGGGATAATAATAAATCAGCCCCGGTGGCGCTCATGCCTAATAAATATAAATAAAATAACAAAAGCATTGAGCGTTGTGCATCTAATTATAAAATCCTTTTTATCGCTCGCCAACCATGAAGGCAGTTGTTGTTGGCATTAAGGGCGACAGTAGCTCAGGTAGTAGAGCGGGTCGTCCTATATAAAATAAGTTTGAATCCCATGTTTGTGTCCTTGGGCAAGACACTTCACGCGACTTGCCTCCAGTGTCTGTGTACATTGGTGTACGGATGAGAGTGTGAATGGGTGAGTGGTTCCTCATGTAACGCACTTTGAGTGTAGGTGGAAAAACTCTATATGAATAGAGACCCTTTTACCATGACAGTAAATGCCCCCTGAAATAATCGGGATGCTAGAAAGGCGTTAAAGGTCCTACACCTGATTTTCTTTATTACAAACAATGAAAGAGGATGCCACACTGGAAGAATACCATCTTATCTTAGTAAAATGGCTTGAGAAGTGCTTGAACTAAGACATTTAATGCTAATTTTGAGCGAGTTTGGACTGTCTTGAAGTAAGATTGCCAATGGAACAAGCATTAAGTTGCATTAAATTAAATAAATTAAGCGGTACACTTAAAGAGACTAGACAGAGTTTAAAAACGTTAAAATGATGTATTTTCTACCCCTACTTGCTCCAGCAGTGTCCTAATGTGCAGAATGAGCCCAGACCTGTTCACCACAACTGCAGCTAAAATCCTGCACTGTCACTCAAAAAGTTGTTACTTTGGGTCCAAAGTACCGTCATGCACGAGCTTAATATAGAAACTGCAGATACACATATGACCTGAGGTGGCAGTAGTGAGTATAAAATAAGACAAAAACACTTAAAGCAGTACTAAGTAACGTGTTTACCTTAATAAATCCTTTCCGTAGTCCCTCTGTGGGTAATACAAGTGTTAATGGGATGATTGGAGGGTCTTTCATCTCCCCCTGGTGTCTCTGGCCCGAAAACCATTCTTGCAACTTGACTGCCACCGGGGCGGAGCAACCAATACACACTAATAGAATCACAAAGAAGAAGCTAACAGGCTAACGGGCAAAGCTAACTGCCGGCTAGCGCCACTTTAAACAGTATTTACAGCCAAGTTTGAGTGAAAAATATTATTTCCATTATATAACTGGATGTACAACACCCCTCTCTCCCTTCACCTTTTCTGTCAGCGTAGTATTTACTCTCCAAGACATTTAATAAGTTAAAAAATCGTAACTTGCTAAGACACCTGCAGTTGCGCCTATGGCCTCTAGGGGCAAGAGTTACTTAGTACTGCTTTAAAATGAGACAAGTAAGAGAAAACTCTTGTTCTATAGGCAATAAAATAGTCCAAACACACTCAAAATTAGCACAAATTCCCATAATTCTAGAACCTTTAAGTCATTTTGTCGAAATAAGATTTTCCAGTGCACTAAATTAAAATGTCAGCTGTGGTCCAAACTCTTTCCTAACTTTCCTAACATATTTGTGGCATCTCAAATCTTCACTGGGACGAGTTTATAGTCACGTTTCACAACTTGCAGGGTCACTTTTCAGGGTCACTTTCACAGAAAAGCCAGAAAACGACTCCTCAAGTTCACGAGATACAAATGCTTTATTTATTAATTCGATGCACAGTGTTTTTCCCACAAATGTCTGAGTTTACAATACACTAAAGGACGAAACATTTCAGTCCACTACTAGAAAAAACGAAATCAGGCATAGTGCCTTTAAGCATGACTATGAACCGCAACTAACAATTTCACAGTTTCACAACAGATTTTGATTTTTTTGTTGTTGATACAGGAAAGGTACAGTAGGGTGCTTTCCCCGTAGTTCGAGCTTATATGATGATAGCGTGCACCCATGCCTGCTCTCTTGGATGTATAATATACTCATGTTGCACTGGGCACTGCATATCAGCCTCACCATCACTAACAGCACCGCGCTTCGTATCATTACATTGTATTATTGCCATTCTTTAAGAGTATTTATGACTCATTTTATGTCACAATAAAAATGCCATAATATCGCTCGACAAGCCTCTTAAAAAGAAATGATATTGAGCAAAGGCTCCTGAATGATAACATTAGTCACTCATTAAGTCATGTGAAGCATCTTGGCTCAGAGACAATCAGATGCTGGCCGCTGTATAAAAATAGTGCTGTTGTTTGGTGTCACACTGCCTCTTCACATGCTTCCAACAGACTCGCATACCAATGGAGACCTTTGTTGTTGTGACACAGTTTCTGGCCGCAGGAGTGAATGAACGCCTAATTAAACGGGAACAACGGTCAATGGGCATTGTGGCGGCCGAGGAGGGCGACCAATATCACGCGTAAAACGTTGGAAGTGGAGTAAAAGATACAGTCATTAGATCCGACATGTAAAGTGCATGCCACAGAGTTATATTTGAGAGGCAGTGTAATCCAAGTATTGCACTGGCTGCTGAAACACGGTGACCCCTCCTATACTTTAACTGCTAACTCCTTTGTATCAGTTTTTATACCCGGCAAAATATCTAAAGGATTTTTGCAATAAACAGCGATACGACGGCAGACAAGTCAGTCAATAAATTATATACAGGACGTCGGACAACAGCCATGGCTTGTCCCTTGGCTCACGTTGGACAGCAAAGATAAGCAGGCAATAATCCCAACAATTCTAAGAGGATGAAACATGAAAGCGGGCTCTAAGGTGAACCCACAAGTCTCTTTTACAAATGGGATGAATTGATTTGTAGCATCAACATCTCTCGAGCGGCAGTGCCCAAGAAAACGGCAAAGAAAACAAGCCGACATGCCTTGGATAACACGCAGGCACTACTTTTAGATTTGATTTATATGACACAGACAAGCTCTCCATACCTCTTAAAATGCAATGTTTGAGAGCGATAACTGAGTGTAAGTGCACGAGCCCACATGGAAAGAAACAGATGAGCTGGGGAGCTTTATTTCTGTACAGCTGAGCAACTGAATCATGATGAAATTTATGATCAATCTAAGTAATTGGCATGGTGCTAGCTTATTGTTTTGAGTGGAATTCAGACATTGAGGAACAAAGTAGAAAGTATTTGGTGTTAAAGGGGGGTATTATGCTTTTTTTCAATCACATAGCACCAGTCTATAGCATACTACAATGATGACGTAACCTTCTGTTGGTCTGTATATGCAGTAAATTAAAATAACTGCCTTGAATAAAATTGCTCTCTCAAAATGGCTGTACTGAACGTCTTGAAATAGGCCTCTGTCTCTTTAAGAAGCTTTCCGACACGCCCCCTTCAGCACACTGCTGTGGAATTTAAACAACAACACTGTGCGGGGAGGGGGCTCTGCTGAGCTGAGGAGCAGTGGTTGGTGGCTTGGCTGGTGACGAAAGGTCCAGAGGCGTCTCCAGGAGGTGGGGGCGTTCCTAGGAGGACTGAGGCATAGCTACACCTAAAATGGCTGCCGTCTAAGTTTTTACTGATTACTCAAAAATATGTGAATGAGCCAAGGCAACACTCCAGGCATGTGTTTAATGTGGGAATGACATAATAACATGATATAAAGCTTGAAAAAGTCGATTTTACATAATACCTCCCCTTAAAATAGTGCTGTAGTGGAAAGCTTTATTTTGAAATCTCTCATTAAGCATTATAGTAAAAAGTCATTTATTTGTTTCTTTCTCTTATTTGAATATGAAGAAGACTTTGTTCAGAACTCGAGTTGAGCGTTAGTTTAGTGGTGTGTGATTACGGCCTAATGACGACGTGAGATTACAGGTAATGTCTTATGAAGAACAGTGATCATCCGAAACGCCCCGCGCTATTAATAATGCCCTGTCAGCAGCAGGCCGCCCCCCACAGTCTGCTAATTTAAGTCCTTTCCAGGTGAAGCAGTGAGAGGTGGCTGGCCGTGCCTTGTCGCAGACACAGAGCCGCTGTGACCAGACTTCAACATGAAATAATTGGCTGTTCATTTCCCCGGCCGAGGTCAAGCTCTGTGGCGAGACATTTAGAAGTCCCTGTCATAACAGATCGAAGCATAAGGCCAAAAGGGTGAGCAGCGCGGCCTCCTCTGGCGCAGCATCTCTGTTATGCGAACAATGTGACACACCACACATGTTACATGTCCACATGACTAGGAAGCGCCGTGGCGTTGGCTTAAAGAGTCTAGCAGGAGGAGTCGGTGGCTAATTCAGCTCACCAGTCCAATTTTCCTGGACTTCAATTGGATTCCCTGTATGAATCAAAGCAGCTACCACAAACATCTGTGTTAAATCACAGCACATTCAGGGCCAGAATTAGCTCCTCACTGCACTTCGCACAGATGGCATCGGCGGCGCTCATTGCAAATGCCTCACATTCTAGTCCAGCTATGCCCGACCCCTTCCTTAATCCTAATTAGGAATGCAATTTTCACCAAAGCTTTTCCTAGCATGATGAAAATAAACAGCTTAATTTAATCACTTTGATTATGTAACATTTTCAAAAATGCATGATTCTGGAATTACGATTTACCTCACAAATCAAGGTAGATGTTTCGTACAAAGCGCTTTATAAATAAACTTACTTACTTGATTAAAGAAAAAAAATGAAAAGGGGGGAGGTTGTTCTGTGGCAGTACACTCCTATGCCGCTACAAAAAGAAATAATCAGAAAAACAAGTGTTGTGGTGACGCTGACAGTGAGACGTCAGACTGAGGTAGGTAAGGTGTACATTTAAATATACTTAATTTTATTAAATGTTCACTTATATATAAGTATATAATATTACTGCTGCCTGTAGGCTGCTATGTGGAACATCATGGTGAACACAATCACATAGGCCTGTCTAAAAAACTATTATCCAAATACAATACATTTTATAAATCAATAATTGTCCATAATTTAAAGAGACACATTTAGGAGATAAACGAACAGTGACCTCTATAATAATGATGCAACCATGCAAATCCATACAGTCAACAATACTCTGGATAATAGCGCATGCTGGTGGTAAATCCCTGACGCACAGAAGGACATAACCTCCCCTCCTCCACTTCCCAATGGTCAATAATACAAACAATTGCCATGAAATGATCCATGGGTGCAGCACGAGGGATTAACCAATAATTCCTAGCTCCATACATGTATGAAAATCTGGGATCCATCTGCAGACATCGAGCTAATCTGGATATGGACATGGGTGCGTTTTGGAGCAGCCAGCAGTTCTTTTACCTAATAATGCCCTATTTGGCCGGCGTTTTTTTTGAAAGGGAGACAGAGGGCAGCTGAGCCACGGTGCCACGGCTCACGCAGATAAGCGCTCATTGTGGAGTGGCTGGACGGTGAGCTCAGGCTCCACTGACAAGCGAACAAAGACACAACGCAGCGCTGCACAGACATGTTGACATAGCAGCACCAAAAGGTTTAGCAAGCTGCCTCACTTCCTGCGCTCTAAGGATGGGGCTAAAAAGATGCTTTCCGATGTCCCCAATGTACATTTTCATCAAATCACTATCACGCCTTCACAAATATGAGCTGAGAATTGCTATCAACTAAATTTAAAGGGACCATGAAGCTCTGGTGAAAAAACTATATTATTTTTGGAGACTAAATACTAAAAATGTCAGGAGAGCAGCCCCAAGACTTCAACAATGTTTAATGCAACAAAGAGATAAGGTCCAAAACAAGCCAAAAGAATAAAGAGAGAGGAAACAAATGGCCAGTTATATAAATATAGCAACTTCTTGGCTAGTATGGGACATTGTTGTAGCTTACAGTTATGACACACAAAAGTGCCCGAAATAAAGTAAAAAACAGCTTACAAAAACAAGTCCCTGGAGTCAACAGCTGGACAAAGGAAGTGGCGACAAAGCGCTTCACAATTCACAAAGTATAATTAACTCCGTACGTAGAGGGAACGCACAACAAAAGTTACATCAGAGGCGCCGATGTGGTGGGAAATCTTCAAAATGAAAAAGCAGCATCGCACGCACAGGTAGCAGATGTCCAAAGTTGTCTTTTATTGTGATGACGTTTCACCAGAGCCTCCTTCAGGTCACTTTTCATTTTAGAACCGCAGTGCATACGATAGCCACACCTGTCCTTGGTTTAGACTGAGACTGGCTGCACTCATCTGCGCCAACGGACCCTTCGACCACCACCAACCGCTCACACAGCTTTCACCCAGACTACTTGGTATTCCTTCACAGTCTCCCATCCAGGTTCTAACCAGGCACATCACTGCTGACCGTTTTTTCAATACCAGAACTTTAGAGAGAGAAAGGTCCAGGCCATCCTCAGTCACTAGACACCCTCTGCATGGGACTCTGTCTGCTCAGAGGAGCAATAGATCGGATCGTTTCCTCTCCGTATACAGCAGGACTGAGCGCTTCTGGAGATCCTTCATCCCTGCTGCAATTTGATTTTATAATGAGTATTGCTGATGTAAAATGTGTGGGGGTTTAACTTCAGGCAGTACTTTTTATTATATTTATATGTATTGTCTTTTTATCCGCTGTTTGCTACTGAAGGACAACTATCTATCTATCTATCTATCTATCTATCTATCTATCTAATTTAACAACACTTGGTTTTACCTGTACGATTTACTTTTCTGATACCTATACTGAAATATCATCTAGAACCAGAAAACAGATCAATGGGTTCAGAACAATGACATTGGGTTCATCTCCAATGTCAAGAAATGTGTGAAAAATTGGGAATAATTTGGGACAAAATGGGGGAAAATTGGGAGAAATTGCGGCAAAATTAAGAAAAAATTGAGTTAAAAAAATGGGGCAAAAATATTGGGAAAATAAAGGAAATAGTAGTAATAAAATGAGCAAACAATTGTGTAAAAAAAATGGGAGAAATGTGGCAAATATTGAGTAAAAAAAATTACAAAATTGGAAGAAAAAAAATAGATTGATAATAAATTGAAATTAGGCACACAAAAAAATTATATTTGAGAAAACACCAAGTTGCTTCCTAATGCTGTACCTGGACCAACAGCATAAAAACGTGGATCTTAAAATTTTTTTTTGGTACCTGCTTTCGACAACTTTTTTTTCCGATACCAAACTGGTACCCAGCCCTACTGCTGACTGTTCGAGATCTGACGAGCTTTGACATATTTAGTCTGCATGAAGACAGATTTGTTTTTACCAGTAAAGATGTAGAAGCAAACTTTAATCAAAGACAGATTGAGATGTTTTTATCTGTACAAAAAGGGAGATGGAGGGAAATGGAGGGATGGAGAAATGGACTACTTCTGGAGGGAAAGAGGATGTGGAGGTTAGGGTTGGACAGAGGTAGATAAATCGCCAAAGTAAAATGGCAGAACTAAGAGACATCTATGAAATGATTTTACAGCTTGATTTTGTTCTCTAATCTACCTATTCTGGAAGTTATTTCATCCAGAGCAAATAAGTAAGAAAGTTAACTGACCGCTGCCGCCCAACACCCTCATGTCTGAGGGCACATTTGGGAACCGAGGAGCATTACGTGTGAGATGACAGAAAGCAGCTTATAAAGACTCCGTAATAGTGCCTCGCAGCGGTGTTCGGCTCAGTCATCAAGATGCTATCAGGCCTGAAACAGCGGGGTCTGTGCAAATCCCAGTAGGTCCACGGTGCCCTAGTCTCCACAACACGGCTTCTTCCAGCTCTGTCCATTAGACTCCCTGTGTTTTCGCTTTGGAACAAAAGGCGCCTTGTGCAAGGAGACTTACACGGACAGCATCTTTACACATTTACAGCCAATACGGGAAGTTGTGGAAATTGTAGTATTGAAGCATACTTGGAAGATTCTCTGTGTGTTGGTTTCGTTCCTAATTTAAACCCAAGTTCCCTTCATGGAGTCTGTATCGACGCACTGCAAGATAAGACTGCAAGATAGGAAGATAGAGTCACATGCCTTATCAGATGTCTGTTCAACTGGTGCTTAAGCCAGTGGTTGTTAAACCTTTCATACCAAGTGCCACCTCTGAAAATATTTGAACTTCCAAGTACAATCAGGCCTAGAGAAAGATCAAATCAGAACTAAACCGTGCCTAAAAAGAGTCTAACTAAATGGGATCAATTATGACTAGACGAGTGTGAACCATGTCTGAGGAAAAAAACTTAAAGGGGGGTATTATGCTTTTTTCAATCACATAGCACCAGTCTATAGCATACTACAATGATGACGTAACGTTCTGTTGGTCTGTATATGCAGTAAATTAAAATAACTGCCTTGAATAAAATTGCTCTCTCAAAATGGCTGTACTGAACGTCTTGAAATAGGCCTCTGTCTCTTTAAGAAGCTTTCCGACACGCCCCCTTCAGCACACTGCTGTGGCATCTAAACAACACTACTGTGCGGGGAGGGGGCTCTGCTGAGCTGAGGAGCAGTGGTTGGTGGCTTGGCTGGTGACAAAAGGTCCAGAGGCGTCTCCAGGAGGTGGGGGCGTTCCTAGGAGGACTGAGGCATAGCTACACCTAAAATGGCTGCCGTCTAAGTTTTTACTGATTACTCAAAAATATGTGAATGAGCCAAGGCAACACTCCAGGCATGTGTTTAATGAGGGAATGACATAATAACATGATATAAAGTTTGAAAAAGTCGATTTTACATAATACCCCCCTTTAAATGCATTACTGAAGCAGAAATGAAATAATCTCCTAATTGAAGTGAATATAATCTAAAATTACAGAAGATCTTGTCACGTAAAGAAGCCAAAGTACCACCAAGTTGTTTTGTTTCTAATTCAAACCCAAGATGCCTTAATGGACCCCTGTCAAAGGTCTGAGCGTTTACTTATGCTGTATGCTGTAAGTTTGTCTTCATTTCATTCTTAGAAAATAACAATGACCCGTTTATTTAGGGAGAGTCAGCAGACCGCAGCCTCCGACAAACACCTACAGACTTCACAGGAGGTCAACCAGCTCAGTCACAATGTCAAGGTAGGGTTAAACAAGTCACAGCCTCTATAATGAACTCTTACAAAGGTTTCTTTTTAAAGCAGGCCCTTGCGAACGGTAGCCGGGGTGTTGTATAATGCTGTGGGAGGCATTTCTGACTGTTCCATTGTGCCTTATAAGCACTAACAGCGGGTTCGCCCGGAGGAGCGCAGGTTGCAGGTCGCCAAAAGTGTGTGGGGTGGAATGATCGCGGGTGAAATTAGTTTTTTAATGAGGGTACGAGACCACAAAGAATTTTAAAGACTTGTTAAAGCGGAAATGGGAAAGGATCAACACTTACAAAAACCTTCCTGGACAGAGTGAAAAGAGAACGTAACAAAAGCCAAACAGGCCAACTAAATAAGCAACTCTATCAAACTAATTTAAGAGGGTGGAGTCGCCTGCTGTCACAGTGTTCTGACTCACGCAAGACTTAGAAATGTGAATACACAACATCTGCCTTTAGTTATCTAGTGTAGTTTATGAGCACAGACTGTACTCCAGCAAAACTCAATACTAGAAAATATTGAGACATCAAAGTGGAAGATTTCCCAGCACGAGTGTACCAACAAGCGGCCCCCCCAGACAGCAAATGTGGACTGGTGCATACTCGGGACTCAAATAGTTAGCACATGGCTGTCCGGGCTGGGGGACAACAGCTGGGTAGAGGGGCAGCATGTGCCATTGACTCCCTCCTCCCACAGGAACGCACTGCCATCACCTGCTCAGGAGGAATCTGTGATGGGCTTCCGTGGGAAATTCCGATGAGAGACATCACAGAGCGATTTCCAGGCTCGGACTGTACCGTCACAGAATGAAGGGGTCCTGTGGGTTCACTTTCCAGTTCAGTCTTTCTGTATGAACTTTGCATGTTCCCCCCGTGACTACGTAGGTTTCCCAAGGGCGCTCCCGTTGCCATTACCAATTACATCACGGTCACTCTCTTTCAGGACTAGCCCTCCATCTCTTCAGTTATGTTGTACAACGACAAACTACTATTGCAACAACGCAGCATCAATAGGGTAAAACTAACATGTCTCACAGTGGACTAATCCCAGCTGACATTCAGTAATAGTAGGTCAACCATCCAACTGCTTGGTTAACGCTGGTTCTCAGTGATAGCAAGAGCCAACATCGAAAGGATGAAAAAGCGACAAAATTGTGCATGGCTTCCTCAAACCACTTTACTGAATGAATAAAACAAAATCACAACAAAACAAATCCACTGTGACAAAGGAGGATGGAAGGAGAAAACGAGTAACAAAACACGAAATCAAAGAACTCTACAAATAGGGTGTAAAGATATTTCTAGGACATTGACACGACTGAAACCGCTCAGCTATATTCCAGGTTATGATGGGAACGCCGTATTGAAGTACACAGTTACAGTAGAACAGGCAGCTATCAGGAAAACAATGGCTAGGATCCAGACTGCTTTTATAGTCAGCAGGACAGCTGGCGACCCCAGTCACCTGCTGTCTGTGCTTTCGTCAAACATCACTGGGTTATCCAGTGCACTGTGGCTTACCGAGCTCGCGCGCGCTGCCATGTTCGATATCTGGTCTGTTACACATCGCAAATCATGTCACTGACAGCAGCAGCAGCAGCAGCAGCAGCAGAGAGTCATACGAGAGTAAGCAAACAAATAACGCTCAATTAAATGTTCCCTGCCCTCAACTAAACAATAAAGTAGCGCAATAGTGAGCATAATACAATGCGCTTTTGACTGTTTACCCACAAATTCTGTGACACCTGCTCATATCTGTGTTGACTTTGGGCCATTCAGAGTGTTTGTTTACCTCTCACTTCTGACTGCCCCCATGATACAGGATTATATGTTTGCATATTTTAAATGCACACAGTACAAAACTACACTATCACTGCTAATGCCGGTTGCTCACAAAGGAAACATTATAGTCTTGACTTGCTCAAAAAGCAACCCAAAGAATACACTTTATAGTTAATTTTCATTCTTGCAATTTCCTAATTATAATGGGAGTCATATCAATTTGTATTATGCCCTAAATACTATCATTTCCACACAACAATTAGACATTCTTCCTCTCATAAACAGCCCCATCTCCAGTGAATAGGCTGGAAGTGCAATGAGCAGGCCCAGCCCTTATAAGCGATGATGACTTGCACTGATTGGCAAAAAGCCAGTCGCAATCTGCTTAAATGCATCCATCTCTAGTACGGTGGAATGAAAAGCGTATGATGCATAAGGGAAAAACGCTGTATTTCTGTTTGTAATGGTATTTGAAGTGAAATGTTTAAGCGGAATAAAAAAGCCCATCCCAGTACGCAGAACAGAGCCTCTCAGTGAACTACAATTGGCCTTAAGGAAACCGCCCACAGATGTGAGCTGATGATCCAGTGTTGATGATGATCGGAGATAAAGCCGTAGTCGCTCACTTTGTGCATGAGCGACGGTCTGAAAGGCAGAAGGCAGATGGAAAGGACAGGGCATTTATTGCACAAGGCCCTGCCACAGCAGAGACCACATAAGCACTGACACAGTCTCTGTACAAAATCCCCCAAATCATAAGATCATTGTTACAGCTAAAACCAGATCAGGCCGGTATGAGAGGCAGCTCGGCTCAACTTTGGGGTGCGGCGCAGTGGGCGTGGGGCTGTTTGTTCAGTGTTTTCACTCTCGCTCACCAGCAACATGAAGAGCAGCAGACATATCCCAGGTCAACTATGGCCTTTGTTCTGACGTTTTTTCGCCGTCGTTTCTTATTTTCTCAATAAATAATTTGGTAGGTCTTTGTTTTTGAATGTTGAATGTTTCAGGGAGCAAACATCTGTGCTTTCAGTATTGGTTTCACTGGAGCTACGGAGACTTAAGTTTTTTATGTTAGAGAGTAAATGGACAGCAGACTCAAATGGATAGAAAGATGCAAAACTATTTTTAGCGTCTTGTTGGAAACTGAGCTGATGGTTACAAGATAAGAACTTTAATATAAATACCAACCAATTTGCAACATTGTTATAGAGATTGGGATTGTGTTGATGCTGTTGTGTTCTTCAGTAGTCATCCGGCAGCGAACCTCCACTGGTTAACTTTTGTTTTGGCTAAAGTTACTCTTTGGAAGCTATTGGTTTCTACCGACAAAACTGCAGATTTTGGCCATTAAAAAATCAACTCTGTAACAACAGTGGAGAAAGCAGTGCCCATATATGAAATGAAGTCTCAGAGAAATCCGCTTTTTGAGATGCTAATTGTACTCTCAGGGAAAGACTGTAAATGGACCAGTGTTAAAGGAAACACTGGGTAAGATAAGGCTGTCATTCTCACTCATGACTCCTGTGTAATGGCAGGATATGAGCGCTAATGTTTGGAAACTGACAATTTAGTCCAATTTTAACCATAACGGTTCAAAGTCAGGAAGTCCAGTGGGGTGTTGACCAGCTCTTCTTTATACACGTACTGCATTTGTGCCTCCAACAATTCAGAAAGGCTTGAAATAGACTTTACAGTGTCTGGTATCTGCTCACTGTGACTGGGCCCTAGCTGAAGTTACTGTCTTGTTTTACACTGAAGACCCCGATCAGCTTTAGCTTATAGTACTGCCAGGTCATTTCTACGTGACCAGTTATAAAGATGACAAATGGCTGACAAACCCCTGAGTCACAGGGAAATCCACCCAAACTGCCTTCTGCTTATTTACTGTTGCCCGTGTGACGCAGCAAGCGAGCGGAGCACATGTGAAGCCCCTCTCCGGATTGGAGCTCAGACGAGGGGCTAGCCACCGTGTAACAAACGCGCCGTCTATGCCTGGCATCCTGACAAATATCCCAGGCACTCACTTAGCCAAAGTATGCCCTCACACACATGTGGTAACAGCTCTGCGGCTGAGGTTTCACACTCCCATGGTTCACAGAGAGCCTGGGAGAGCGTGTGTGATTCAGGTGCTCTGACAAGAACCAGGAAACTCCATTTAAGACCTCCTTGACTGTTCAGATCAATTATTCCCACCTTTTAAACCGCTCGCATACAGCCGGTTAATTTAGCAGCAGTGGCTGGGTTTTATACTCTCTCCAGACTGTTTCTGCTGGGGTTGTGTTAGTCAAATCAGAAGTAGTATAACCACATTGTCAGTGTTAATTTTGACAACATATTTTAATTTAGTTTTAGTCTTAGTCCTTTGACGAAAATGTAATTCAATTTTAGTCGAGATTTAGTAAAAAAAAATCTACAATTTTAGTCTAGTTTAAGTCGACTGCAAGTCAATTTAGTCGACTAAATTTAAGACAAATTTAGTCGACTTTGCATTTATAATATTCATTATAATCTTATTTAATCAGCTCCTCTGCTTCATGGAGCTGCTCCCACATGAACAAAGCTCAGAGCTGCTCCTTTGGCAGTGAATTTAAATGATCTGAGTCTCTTTCAGACTGTCAATAGAAGTTTGGATGATTTTAGTCTCTCCTTTTCATTTTTATTTAGTCTTATTTTAGTCGACTAAAATATCTGGACATTTTAGTCACAGTTTTAGTTTCATGAAAAACCCTTTAATTTAGTTTTAGTCCAATTTTAGTCGTCAAAAATATCACTTTGACTAAAATTAAGACTAAATATTTTAGTCAACGAAATTAACACTGCACATTGTAAAATGTATAGAAACTCATATTATTTGTGTTGAATAATAGTAAAAGGGTTCACCGCAAGAGTGGACAACATCTATATGCATCTAGATTAGGGCTGAAACAACTAATCGGTTATTGAAATAGTTCACAACTATTTTAGTAATCGATTAATCGTTTTCTGCTAATTACAGACTCAAAAATTACATGACAATTTTGATGATGATGATGTTTTTGATGAAAACCCACTTGTTTATAAAGTTAGGGTATGTAGTGTTTTGTACATTGTAAATTTCATAAATATCTGTCTGCGTCTTGTCCAATCAGAAATCAGAATTAGCACAAGAGCCTCTTGCGAACCTTCACTTAAGGTTTTTGCTTTGTCATACACCTTTCACAGCCAAGTGATAAATCGATTAATCGTAAAAAATAATTGGTAGATTAATCGATTACCAAAATAATCATTAGTTGAACTGAACTCCACAAAGTACATTTTTTAGAGTGGTATCAAAATGATACTGAGTTATTAAAGTTTAAAACTGTAAATTTCGTAACACTACTCATTTCTTCGATTTCCCAAAAAGCTGAAAGAGATCAATTGAAATAAATAAAAAATGTGTTCCCCCTCATATCGATCGATCTGAATTTTTGATCTTTTGATTTTATTTATTTATTTTCTAAATGTAGCTTTTACTCAAGAAAGGCCTTTTGTATCAGTAGGGCTGCGTACCAGTATGACTACCAGTACTACTGGTATCGCAAAAAATAAAAGTATGGAAAGCAGGTGAAAAATGTCTCTTTAGCGGCCCAGTTTTGATGCCTGTTGGGTCCAGGGACAACATTAAAGGAAGTTACTTGTTTGTTTCACCTCAAATAGAGAAGAAAATGTGCACGTTATTGTTGTTCCATTGTATGGTTGGCAAGATGGCAAATATTTTAGTACAGGTATCGAGAAAAGTATCATTCAGGTACCGCTATCGTAAACCAAGTATTGTTAAAGTTAAATATGTAATGGTACCCAGCACTACACATCAGTGGTAAAGTAAGGCCCGGGGTTAAATGAAGCCCGTCTAGACCTTGAATCTGGCCTGACCCACAGCCTATCATCTCTGACAACCACCACCAGCTAAAAAGGTGAACAATCCTGGTATTTTCACGGCAATGCTTAATTGCTGCTATTTTGTTGTAGTTCAAGTGATTACAGCCTATTTGAGAATTGTGCTTCTTTGACATACCCTCCAAACTGGGACCCGATTACTGAATGCTTTCCACTCCTGGATCATTACGTTTTACTTCTGTAAACGCCAAACCAGGTGGTGTTAGCGCCCCAAGATGGGCTGTAGAGCTGACACTTAAAAGCCCCATGATTGAGATCGAGCAATTTCAATTACATTTCTTAACGGTGAATAAGCAATTACATGAATAACTTCCCAGGTTACCACAGCAGTCACTGACCCTCTCCTGCACTTTTCCAAACATATCAAAGAAATATACACACCGATCCCTTTTGGTCGTCTCGGCCTGGATACACTAAACAATCCTGTGACATTCAAACGTATGAGCTCCATTTGTTTGGAGGTAAGTAGCCGGCGGCAGCACAGCAGCAAATGAGAGGGCAGCAAATTGAATTTGTCAAAGCTAATGTAGAAACAATGATGAATGCTCATAATAGTCACACAGACTTTTATACACAAGCTGGAGGGATTAATTCTCCTCACTGATAAGTCATTTGGATAAGAGCCATGTCTAAAGTCATCTTAAAGCCAGTCGATTAAATGCATAAGTACACCTTAAATTACAATACAAATAAGCAGCTGTTTCCTAAGTTGCTTTGACAAGACAAATACAATATGCTCTCTTCTATTGTACGGTTTTGTATAGCAGACGTAATGCTCGCTGGTTCCGAAATGGCCAGATTCCAGCGTGTAATAAATAACAACCCCATTTTATTTCTTTTTAAGTTAAGGACATGGAGGCCTGGCTCTCGTTCACTGACTTGACTCCATCCATCACTGCGCCAACCCCCTGTACGTCACTGAGCAGGACCTCTCTGTGACATTTACCGTCTCTGATACTGAGATTCATCAACCCTTTTATACAATACAGACAAGCACATTTCAAAGTGTATTTTAGTTTAGGCTTTTTCCCCCCTTCAAACTTTCTCAATGTAGCCGCTGTATTGTCTAACCCCTCGTACACACATAATCTATCTAACACGAAGATTTAACTTTGATATATCTCTCTGGTGATACCACATACTATCTGCGACCATAACTCTTCTGGCTTCCGTGAAATATCTACTCCACAACTTTCATTTTGTGGCATCTCCGGTCCCAGTTTATTACTTTTAAATCGTATGTCTGTCAACTTCAAGGAAACCTAAAAAGCCAGTCCTGGACATACTTGAAACGCTGAAGCTTTTTAGGGGGAAACATCTGTCTCAATGCCCTTCAGTGCCCTTGGATAGTACCAGTACTTTATCATATTACCAGGGCTCTAGAAAAATCCTTGTAATGTATTTGTAATTCAATGGACTTACTTTAAGAGGAGGGGACAGTATTAAAACGTGAAGAAACATCTGTTACACAGAGTCACGTATCCATCAAATCTATTTGCCCCTGACACTCACAGGGCCAATCTTCATGTTGCAATGCTGGTTCCTCGTGAAAAAACATGGAGTTGGAATTCATGCCTTTTTTACATAATCCACAAATATTTATTCCATTTCCTTCCTGGCGCTTGCCCCCACCCACTGATGTAGGTTTCAGCCTTTAGCCAACAAATAACTATGTCTTTACTTTTACCTACCTTTTCTTATTTTGTCTGATGATCTAGGGCACTGTGTTTGCAAATTCCCAAATTACCTGCTTTTCATTTATATTGTTTAATGTTAAAAAATTTATAGGAGGTAAGTATATTGAAAAAGCCTGAAAAATTTAGGACCGTTAATTAGGAGTGTGACAATATATCGATTTTCCGATATATCGCGATATTTTGCGGGACGATACGATACTTTTTATTCCGATATCGATACTTTTTATGACGTCATGCATATTAATGAGCAACGTCATGCATATTAATGAGGCAGCAGGGCACCACTGTTTTCAGTCAATAGAGGCCAATAATGATCAAGAATTCAGTCAGGACAGCAGGGGGCAGCACTACAGTTTTAAGCACTTGGACAAAACAAAAATAAATTACTTTTAATGATAGTTTTTATTATTATAAAGAAGATACATTTGGGGTTTATTTATTATTATTTATTGTGGTTTCTTGTTTATTTAAATGAAGTCACTGACAGATCTATAGACCCAGTGTGTAAGTCAGGGATCATTTATAAAAGTGGTACAAAGCACATGAAAAGAAATGTAAATGATGAATAATATGTAGAATGTTAAAATAAAGGTTAAAAGTAGCAATTTTTTTAAATCGTGATGTATCGTAGGTTATTTTTGTGCAATATATCGATTATCGCAGTATCGGCGTATCGTGAGATAATCGTTATCGTGAGCCATGTATCGCGCATCGAATCGTGAGCTACCCAGAGGTTCCCATCCCTACTGTTAATGATGAATAGATGTTGCTTTTCTGTTGCTGTGACCAGTCATCTGGAAGCACCTGAGGATATCAGATGCCTGGTTATTTTTAGTCCATAATCGGCCTTTTGTTCATGTGCGGTAAACAAAAGATCAAACTAAGGCCATTATTGGGTTTGGACTGTCAGCGGGAGCGCAGCCCGGAGCTTCTGCCTTTTGCCTTTTGCCACACGCAGTTCATTCCTGCCATTAATGAAACGCCTAATTATTACACGGAGCTGACAGCACTCCCTTGTGTGATCAATGCCGATCTCGTTTGCCCTATTGATGCGCCCTGTCAGTCTCCGCACACAGAGCAGACGCATGGGGAGCGCTTCCTGCCTCGAGGGACCATGTGACCACGGATAGAGCCCAACAGGAAACAGTCTAATGCTGTTGTAAACCCGGGCGTCCCGCACACAGGCATCTTACAGATTATCCTGTTGATCTTGGGAATAATAATAGTCTTGTCAAAACAAACATCCACTTTAGGGCCACTGTTGAGGAAGTTCTCCAAGCTCATTTAGAGGAGAAGCAGTTACTCTTGGAAATGACCTAAACAAATTAGCCTTTTGAATGATGCAGACGAGCCAGAAGAGCAATATCAACTTTCTGATTAAACTATACTTCTCACAGTAGTTTCATGTCAAAATACTTGAATTATTATTTTAAAGTATTCGTACTCTTGCTTGAATAAAACATTTGCTTATTATCTTAATAGTGTGTCTAGAAGTCTGCATTTATTGTATCGAAACCTAATTCATTGTGAAGAAAAGGTTAGAGTTTTCTTTCCTTGCCTTGGGATTAGCAGAATATTGTGATGTTAATATTGCTGATTGTATAGTCACTGGAATAGGACGAAATAACTATATGTCATATTTTCTTGATTATGCTTAGTAAATGAATGTACCAAATTCTTCAGTACACAAGGGGGTAGGTGCAAACAAGCTTCTGCCTACTCCTTTTGAGCATCATATCCACACTATGTATTTAATTATTTACTCATTCACCTACGACTGTATCTCTCTGGCTTTGTCTACTGTACTAAACTCTGTATACATGTAGAACATTGTGGAACGCAGATGCTCAAATAAAAAAGATGAATTGAAATTGAATTGTTTCATTTCTATTTATTTATTCTGTATTTATGATATAGTGAATGAAACAGTCTTCCGCTCCAGTAAAGTCATACAGTTTCTCTTCCTTGTGTGTAAATATTTTGACAGCTCTACCCCCCTCTGTTGACTGTATTCAATTGTTTTTTATAGGCAGCTGAAAAGCCCCAATGAAACGTTCAGTGTTTTGTAGTGGAAAGGTCTGAAAGTTACAAGAATAGTCCAAGAGGCGAGCACCTCCACAGCACCTTTATGTGGTGTTGTGGTCAGTGTGCCGCTTGGAGCCTGGCTATAGTTTATGAGCGATGGCAGCCGTATTGACATTTACAGCACTGTTTGCCTCTCGACCTCTGCATCTGCTCTGGCTCAACACGAAAGAGCACAAAAAAACAAAAAAAGGGGGGGGAAAAGAGAGAGACAGTTTGAGGGTGAGTTTGGCGTCTGTTGGGGTTGTGCCGTCACACCCTCAGCTTTGGACAGTGGTGAAGCTGCTGCTGTTGCTGCTTTTCCCCGTGACTCTCCGCTCTGACCCCGGCCTGCTCATCAACAACAGGGGCGCTTTTATCTGCTTCAGGGAAAACAGGTGGTTGTGATTGTTAGTCGGTGCACATACTACGCCGCGCTCCATGTGCTTTCCATTTGGAATGCTGCATTTGCTAACACACACTCGCTCAGGTTTTTGGGAGGGACGGATATTTCTGGTTACGACGCAACTCAAAACACCTCCACCCACCTCCCGCTCAGCTGTTTAGGGTCATTCCACAGCGAGGAGCATGTGCCACTGGGGCTCGATCCCACGGACAGGCTTCTTGCATAGCTGACAGATTAAAGAATAATTCGAAAGAAAACATTTAGCTCACTCCTGTTTTTTTCCCCCTCTTTGTCCAATGCTTAGTCACACTCCCTATTACTCGCTCGTCAATGACTCATAAAATAACTATGACAGCTCATTTGTGAAATGAGGGAAAACAAGTAAAACTGACCGAAAACCTAGTTTCACAAGCTGCAACAATTCTACCTAAAGACCTGAACAAATGGCAGCAAAGTGAACCATAACTTTCTATGATAATCTTTGTTCTACTGGTTATACCTCAGTCTCCTTCTACGCCACATTATTCTGACAATCACATTTTACATTTGAATAGTTTACATTGATATTGACACAAATCTCAATGTTTTTTTGGGCTCGTCTCAATAAAAATCGGTAGTTTTGTAAAACATCTTAATGTGCATCTAAATGTCTTAATTTAAGTTACTGTGTTGCTCAAAAAGAGGAATAACTTAACTATAAACTATAGATGCGCAGAGTTAATGACCACTTGTTTTGAAATGTATACTCTCAGTTGTACAGACTAGAGGTCGACCGATATGGGTTTTTCTTTTTTGGGATTTTTATTGGCCGATGCCGATATGCATGGCCGATATTTTTGACCGATATTTTTGGCCGATTTTATTTCAAATGTGTGGTCTATAATCCTGTAAATACATAAATACTTGGCCACTCCAGTGGTGATTCAATTATAGTTTCTGTCTCAGCTTTTATTAGCATACTGTTGCTATCCGCTGCGATTGAAAATACAATTGCGGAGGTTAAAACTTACTCAGCGATTGAATTCTCCAGGTTCTGTGCTTCAGCATGACATACAGCATGTCCTTATTGACTGAGGTTTAGTTGGTGAAACTTGTGTTTAACAAACTTATAGCTAACCAGTTTTCATCGTGATGTTTCTCTGTTCCCCTGAGGTCTAGGAAGTTTTGTGGGGACTCGATTTAAAGCCTTGACTTAGCTCTTTCCAATGCAAAGTCGTGAATTCTCTATCACTTTTGGTCCCTGAGATATCGGATTTTAACAACGCTAGATCGGCTATCAGCCGGCTATCAGCCGATCTAGCGTACTACAGACGTTTTCCATCAAAGACAAATGTCATTTGAATACTGGGTTGTTTTAGTGTTCAGGACGTACCGCCTCTCACCTCAAGAGACTTCATTGGTTTCTTGGTTTTGAAAGATAGTGCGTGAAATCCAGGCAATCCACTCTAAACACACTGACCAACCCACCTGCCATTTTAGATAAATGTGTTTTTCCAAGACGCCTCCCACATGGGGAATATCTCTTGGAACAAACACGCGCGGTTCAGCCCGGGTCTCCCTCTGTCTGTCTGTCTCCTGTCCTCCTTTTTACCCTGCCATTTACTGTGTCGGCCGTAAAATGTCAGTCTCTATGTAGGATGTCCACAGTGGGACTAGATGCCATTCAGAGAGCACACCAAACATTTGCTCATAATCTTTGGGTGGGTAGAGCAACATCTGACAGCAGCAAGCACCTCCTCTGGGGAGCCACTCTGGGCACTTATCTGGGGGCGAAGCTGCCAGGCCTTGTGGCGCGCATGCCAAACAATATAGGAAAACCACTGACATTTGGCTCCAGTTTGGGCGAATGTTTGGAGAGATGTCTGTCACCCAATTGGCGGCTGTGTAACGAGATGTTCAAAGCTTGTCTGGGTGACGCAACTTATCAGCGGGTTTATCACACGGAGGGCGGTTCAACAACAATAGTGCGTCCGCGTTCTCTCTTATCTCACACAGTCAGATAAAGTCAAATTGGATTAGGCTGGCAGGCATGAGTGAGCATACAGATAATGGAAAGTCATAAAAATGTCAACTCTCCATGGAAGGAAATACATCTTGGCTTTTGAGTGTCTAACGGCAGAGTCGAGGATATAAGATTGACAATCAAGTCACCACTGTTACTGTTAGACATTTGAGCAGCGTTATATTTGTGTGCACTCATGAAGCAGCAAATTGTTCCAATGTCCGCAGGTGTTTCTCATAAGTGTGATCTCGAAGTTTATAATAGCTCTGCCCTTATCCGTGTTGAGCATCTTCCAGGATCCGACATAACTTGGCTGTGCTCTTGGCAGAAGTGTTCTGGCAGATGTCCTCTTAAAGCGCAGACCACTTTCAGGAATATTTTAAGTGAAAAGCGCAGGTAAAGCCAACAATGGCAAATGTCAAGGCATTCCATTAGATCAGATTGGAGAGTTGGTTGCAACCATGTCTACTTAAAATAACAACAGCCTTGCCTTTTGTACTCTCCTGACAAATGTGCACACTGTGCTGGGCTATGCTTCACTTAGAGGGCTCCACGGGGCCGAGAAGCCATTAAGATGATAGCGGGCTAACAAGCACATCTCACAGACACAAAAGTAACAAAGCGTGACCTACGCAAGAAGCAAATGACAAAGCCGTCCTTTTTGGATTATACATTTTGTGACACATAATATTAAAATAAGATGTATGACATTTCCAAATCCAGCATTCATTCTATTTACAGTCTGCATCTATTAGTGTGTATCTAAAAGCACCAATCAGTTATTCATAACTCAGCTCCAGTCTCGCCTGATTTGTCCTGCTTCCAAAGACAGTGGCGACCTGGCTCTAAGCCAGTCGGCCACATGCTTAAGCTCTGTCCGACCAAGACAAAAGAACTTCTTAAATCTTTGCCACTTCGCTGGTCCCACTGAAAATGTCAGTTGTGCTGCTCCCATGCCCCGTCACACATTTTCTTAAGAGACATCATTAAAAAGTACCAGGAAATGCAGCCATGGAAAAAAATACAGCCTCAAGGTATGTCAAGAAAGGACACACTGTTGAGAATACAGTAACAGATATCAAACAAGCCCCAGTGCTATTCCTAATTAAAGCCAAGCGGAAAAGCCCATTCACA
This sequence comes from Neogobius melanostomus, assembly GCA_007210695.1. NCBI lineage: Eukaryota > Metazoa > Chordata > Actinopteri > Gobiiformes > Gobiidae > Neogobius > Neogobius melanostomus. The sequence goes on from VHKM01000840.1 coordinate 818,272, forward strand.
CACGTGAGAGATCACAGGCATTTCTCATGTCTGTGTCTTTCTTTGATCAAAATCTCTCACACCTAGCTTCATTTGTGTCCTCTGAGAACAGCAACATGCACCGCGTTTTCATGCGCTGCTCTCATGGTGGAATTAATAAAACAGTAGTTATTCATGCAGAAACAGAGAGTGAATACTAAGTTGCAAATGTCCTCTACGATGGGAGATCATTTCAAAGATGCAATTAGACTTTACCCTACATGGGGATTAACCTGTGAAGGATTGTTGTAGTCTGTGGCACTGTTTTCAAATGTAAGTAAATCTACATGTAATCACTTTCTCACTCTGTGTGTGCTCCACTAGTTTTATGGCTCTCTGTAGGCTCTAATTTATGACTGTTACCGCCACAGAAAGGGGGCTCATATGGGGAACCAGGAATTCTTACATAGCTCTGCAACACAGCAACAAGTGGCTTTTAGTTACAACAATCAATCCAAACCACTGACAACAAGAACGCAGGCTACCCCCATTTTAAAACAAGCAATCTGTGCGCCCTTTGAACTGATTTCGGACAGGTTGCAGTTCGTCCCAAATTCTCCAGTGCGTAATTGCGCGTCGACATTTGAATAGACACAGCGGAGGCATTCTTACAGGTGTTCACCCACTGCCTCGAGAATGAGATTAAATGGGGAGAAAAGGGGGGGGCTTTGACGGGGTTGGTGGCTGAACAGAATCGATTTTGCGTCGGCTGTATTGTTTACCAGCTCGGCTCAGTTTGAAAGAGAGTCCCAACGGCGAGGAGGGAGGGGGGAGAGACAGGCAGACAACGAGGAGAGGAGGGGGGGTGTAGGCTGGAAGAGGATAGTGCACGGCTTGTGACTCCTCCCGCGGTCAGCCCGATGTGGCTCTATATTCCGCCGCAGGAAAACCGTTATCTCGCATCACTACATCCGACCATCCACCGCCGCCGCTGCTGCGCGTGAATAGTTAAATCCACGCGCCGCGCAAAGTAGGCTGGTTTCATGTTTAATTCACATCTCGCTAAGTAGAGGGAAAAGTTGTGGAGGGGGGGGGGGAACTTTTGTCGAAGCGAGGGCAGAACGTGGTGGCCGAACAACTCTTTGAAGAGTGAATGATGCACGAGCTTTACGCGCTCTATTTGACGCCGTAACCACACTCACATTTCCCCTATGATCCCCCTAACACGAACCACACTGTACGTCTGGATGAACACCAGCAGATATAACGGGTTTTTGAGTAACGAGAAAAGTTTGCGACCACCCAGTTTCGCAATAAGAACTCTCTCGATCTAGTTAGGCTCGTATCTTTGCCATGTGGCGTCTTCCTCGCTGTTGAGCAATCATTAATTCGGGAGTTTTTGACAGTGGTCCGCTTTTTGAGTTCAGCGTTACTTCGGGATGCCGTCTCTTTCTCCCCGAACGCGCACAAAAACACCGTCCCAAACCCACGCGGAAGTCGACGGGATCCGCAAAAAAGCGAACGGCCGGCTTGTCAGGCAGTTGTGGCGATTTTGTGTGTACTTACAGTGAGTTGAGAGGAGAGTCAGGAGGCAAGCCAGCCGTGTTATCGCCATCTTGGAGTCGATGCAATGCTCGCAGTGGCTGGCCGTACATGCGCAAAAGTAGCACGGAGAGCTGTGGCGTGGTGGATGGAGCGGGGCTGAGGAACCCGAGCGCACGCACGGCAGACGAAGAGGAGAGAAAGAGCGGCCCACAGCGGGAGGAGGAGGGAGGGGCGCGTTATATTGGGTTTCCATAGTGACCGAAAGCATCACTCACAGCGGGAGATTTATGGGCTGACACGATGTGGGAGGATTTTTTTTACTACTGTAGGTGAGCGGATGAAACACCAGCCTACGGGTTTGCATGCGTTAAGGATGTCAGGAATAATGTAGCGTGAAGCGGATCACGTGTTCTCGTTTTGAAATGAGAATGAGGGGGAGATATCACAATCATTATAAATCAAGTAGTATTTCATGCTAGATACACCAATGCGCATTCAAAAATATATCAAGATTAATATGCAAATAAGCAGAAAGCATGCCTGATAGATAAAGCGATTAGGCACAAGTTTTGTTTTGTTTATTCATTCTTTTTTTTTAACTTAGCTTTGATATGCAGCATTTTAATGAAATTAGACAAACATATTAAATCACATGCATATGATTAATTGCATACTTTGCATGGAAGTAAGTAGCATTATTAAGTTTATAGCTGTCAGTCAATCAAAACAATTGATTTTGACCTCTGCATACGAGCTGAGTGAGAGTGTGCGTAGTGAACATTCGGTTTGAGAATATTTGATTTTCGAGTAGGCCTATTTTGATTGACATAATACACTATGTGATCTAGTCGTTTAAAGGAGCACTGCGCAACATTATTTTGGACTACTATTACCAGCAAAACAAAACATACTCCAAATGACCAGCTAGACACAGAAAATGCTATTTCTGCCGTGGGTAATCAAAGAACTGATTTGGATGAGGACCTAACAAATTTAAGTCTCGTACTTGGCTTCCTTTAGTCAATAGGGTGTTTTCACGGACGTCACAAATCTGGTTCAGACCCGGATGTGCCGCCATGCTGGAGATACAGCTCATGCCAATGAACGAGACGGATTATCAATTTTGGACAAAAATGCAAGGTTTCACGATAAACCCTCGAGATCGGACCCCACGACTTCTTACACAGTTGACCAGTTGTGCAACGAAAGACTGAATGCAAAACAAAAAAACGTTTTACAAACTAAAGTTAATTGGATTAAGTTCCATATGAAACGAAAGCGAATGGCAGTTTGTTTAGTGGTGATCTCGCAATCTTGCCTCCCGTAAGTGAATCAATTTTCTCATCAATATTTGATATCATGCTCTTTATACGAAGTTGACATTACACTCTTAGAAATGTGTGTAATATTTTGTTTTGGTAGATTTCCCACCTCTAACTAGAGGTCATGTTGGAATTAACATTGCTAATTGAAAATGTTAAATACACTTTTTTACACATAGGCTTAAAGGGATACTTCGGGATTTTTGACATAGGGCCTCATTTCCTAGTTATCCAGAGTGTTGTTGATGTCTGGAGATATTTTTTTCTTAAATTCATGCAGTTCTTATATTTGAAGAGTCTAGTTGCGCTAGCCTACAGCAAGGCTAAAGCATTTCTATGGTAAAGTCTAGCCTGCATTAAAAACAGTCTGACCCACTCCACAGTGCACCTGAGGTAAATCACTTATAACACCAGACTAACCATATAAATGTCTGTGTTAATAGAATAATTTTTGAAATATAACTGACCTTGTATCACATGAATTACTGCATATTGAGGGACTATTTTCTCGCAGATCACTCCGCCGCTGCGTTAGCTTACAGCCACGAAGCTGATGCTGCTCAAATATAAGTTATTTTAAATGGTCAAAATGGTTAAAATGATTCTATTAACACAGACATTTATATGGTTAGTCTGGCGTTATAAGTGATTTACCTCAGGTGCACTGTGGAGTGGGTCAGACTGTTTTTTAATGCAGGCTAGACTTTACCATAGAAATGCTTTAGCCTTGCTCTAGCCTAGCGCAACTAGACTCTTCAAATATAAGAACTGCATGAATTTAAGAAAAAAATATCTCCAGACATCAACAACACTCTGGATAACTAGAAAATGAGGCCCTATGTTAAAAATCCCGAAGTATCCCTTTAACCCTGTTCATTAAATGTAAAATCCACATACCGGCTACAAAATTAGCTGCGCAAATTCGGATGTTATCCAGATTTTTCCCGTCCCGTTCTGATTGAGACTTGTAATCTATCGTCTCCTTTATTTAGATAATTGTTCTGTCTGCTCTCCCTTATTCTGTACAACTCTGGGTAAACGGTAGTACTGCAAAGTAGTTTCTCTGTCTGATTTATTGTGACTTTGCTGTTTCAAACTTCGCGGTACTGTTTGTTTTGATATGCGAGTACATGGATGAGTATCGCCATCATGTCTGACTTCGGAAAAGTGACGTCACGGGCACACACACACTATACGTTTCCGCTCCCAGTAAAGTTGCAGTCAGGTCTTTGGAGAAATGTGTTGCTTTAACTTATTAATTAGTGTATTTATCAGTGTTAGTATGTAATGTCAAATGCCAAATCCAGCTCTTTATCCTCAGGCCTGCAAGATGATTTTGAGAAATGAACAGCACTCAATAGTGATCCAAAATACTGAAATATTGTCAACTGGTTTTAAAATTCTCTAGATCCTTTTGGGTACATATGATTTACAGTAGGGTTAGTAAATATGGTTACTATGGGGATGGCCCTCCATTGTTCAACTAAGAAATGAATTTGCTGCGTTCCAAGTGTAAATCTGCATTCAAGCTCAAACCTGGCACCAAGCACCTCTCTGGACCTTGTCTTGGTTTATTGGTTGTTGTGCACCCTCTCTGCACAAATACACAGATACCATACTATTCTATACCATTTCACACTAAAAGCAACAGGTTGTGTGCTTGCAAAAGACCATAGATCCTAGAGCTTTGATGAGCGACTTTTATGTATGTCAAAAGAGCGTAAAATGAACTTGATCAGACTCATTCAACTCTTCAAACCAGATTGATTTGAACCGTAAATGGTACTGTGCTTTTAAATAACGTGGCAGGGGTGACCCAGGCCCGATGATAAAAATATGAATGCACCTCCTCTGTCATGCTCCCCTCGCTTCTATTTGAAGTGGAATTGAAATCTATGCCGTATTAAAAGTTGAGCTCGGCGGCCTGTCGCTACATTACCCAACAGCATACGGCGGCGGGCTTTCAATAAAATATTCACTTCCCATTTTTCCTGGGCTCTAAATCAGAGCGCTGTCGTGGACCGCGGGGGCTCATATCTCTGAAAGCAGTGACAGGCGGAGAGGAGTCGTGTCAGCCCAGAGCTCTGCACCTCATCCACACAGGACTGTCACCGATACAGCCTCGTCACTCTGCAACGCCACTTTCCGTTACCCTAGATGTGTTTTCTACATCCCCCGTCTGTCTGTGTTATGAGACCTTCCAGCTTTAAGTGCAGCAGGTTGATTTTGTGGCATTTCTTGACATCCACCGACTGGCCACATTTTAAGAGGCGCACCTGTTGTGTAGCAGCTCAAAGAATGGTGACACGGCTATTGTTATTGCCATTCGTCATATGAGACCTTTGATCACAGTTATTTCCTATTATTGTTCCTGGTGTTATATGCGAATTGTTTCCTTGAGGAGCAGTTAGTGTCATGGCCCATGCAGGAAAGGAAGGCCCGGCTTTAGGGGAGAAGGTCACCCCAGAAATCTGCCAATAATTGCCTCACAACACTAACAATTACTGCATAGATTCATTGATAAGTGGGCGCAAATATATGCATGCAAGTTTACTACAAGGCTGAAATTTAAAGGGATATTTCAGGATTTTTGACATAGGGCCTCATTTCCTAGTTATCCAGAGCGTTGTTGATGTCTGGAGATATTTTTTCTTAAATTCATGCAGTTCTTGTATTTGAAGAGTCTAGTGGCGCTAGGCTAGTGCAAGGCTAAAGCATTTCTATGGTATCAGCAACCCTGCTTTAAAAACACAAAGGAATTATAACACCAGACTAACCATATAAATGTCTGTGTCGATAGAATAATTTTAACCATTTTGCATTTAAAATAACTTATATTTGAGCAGCATCAGCTCCGTGGCTGTAAGCTAACGCAGCGGCGGAGTGATCTGCGAGAAAATAGTCCCTCAAAATGCGGTAATTCATGTGATACAAGGTCAGTTATATTTCAAAAATTATTCTATTAACACAGACATTTATATGTTAGTCTGGCGTTATAAGTGATTTACCTCAGGTGCACTGTGGAGTGGGTCAGACTGTTTTTAATGCAGGCTAGACTTTACCATAGAAATGCTTTAGCCTTGCCTAGGCTAGCGCAACTAGACTCTTCAAATATAAGAACTGCATGAATTTAAGAAAAAAATATCTCCAGACATGTCAAAATCCCTGAAATATCCCTTTAAAGGCACACTGAAAAATGCTATTCTCGCAGTGGGTGATCAAAGAATTGATATGGATAAGGAACTCACCATTTAAATCTCATATTTGGCTGTCTTTAGTCAACATCTCCATGGAGACGAGCTGCATAAGGTTAATAATAGTCAGATCTTAGGGGAGGTGATACTCACAGCAAAGACACATGTTTGTTTGGTAATTTTTAAAGGTCAAGGTAACAATAAAACATTATTATTATCATTATTATTATTAATTGAGGTAAAGCGGTCAGCAGTACATGTTCAATTCTCAATGAAAATGTTTTTGAAGCCATTATTAGTTGGCCCTGGTGCCACTCAAGAATAATGAAGTACCACGACCCCTGGGCCAAGGCAGGTCAGTTACATTTACTCAAGTACAAGTACAAGTGAGTAAATATTTAAGCGGCAAATGCTTCATTTTGATCTATAAAACAGATGTAGTTTGTCTCGTGCAACTTGTCATTTAGAATGATTTAATCTTTCCTGCCATTTTCTTGGAATTTTCGTTGGAAAGATCACAATTTCCACATTAGTTTTGTTTTGTTTCACACAATTTATGGCGTCATTGAAAATAAATCGCTCATTACTCGGTTACTCACTCTACTCAAGTAACATTTTTCTTTAAGTACTTATTTATTTTTACTTGAGAGATTGTTTGGGTCACAACTTGTTACTTGTACTTGAGTAAAATTATTTGAACACAACGTTACTCTTACTTGAGTACTCTACCCACCTCTGCTCCTGGGCCACCTCAGTAAAACAAAAAGAAAAGTCTGGCCACGCCTCTGCTCAGTGTAACAGGTTTGAGAAGAACTGTTATGAAAAACTCTGATCAAATCAATATTTCGAATCCCGCTGCATTGTAAATCCCCCGTGTTTGATTCTTGGACAAACAGGATTGATTTGCTGATATTCTGTCGCTCTTTGATAGATTCGATAGTAAACCGGTGCGTGGCCTGTGGGTGTCTTCCCAAGAAACATTTCACATTCTGCGATCAATGCCAAATCAATGGCCGATAAAGTGACATGTAATTTGCAGAGTTTTCATCATTCCTGCAGAGATGGTGCGGCTAAATATAGAAATCAGTCCCACTCGGGCGACATGCATTATATAAGACTTGTAAAAGCGTAATTGAAGTAGATCCGGACATGAAGCAGGTGTAATTATTTTCTCCACGGAGCTTCCTTTAGGCACCGCGCACGGGATTTATGCCATAATTCAGTCTAAAGCCTCTCATTTGCATTAACACTCAAAGTCTTTGTGATAGTGAAAAAGGAGATTATGTCAACAGCATTAAAAGATTTTTGCAGCAAATTATAGAAAAGCTCTATTCACTTGCTTTCTATGTGTGTAGCTTTACATTTGAGCTGGTAAATCCAGGATTAATGGTAAATATTAGTATAGAAAAATGATTTAAAGAATTACAAGTTGAATGTATTATACATGGCTTTGGATTATTCGCTGGAGCGATATTAAAATGTTTCATCAGTGAAGTTTTGATGTAGCTTTGTTTGATTTGATTTGTGGGGATATGAATTGTTCAAGTGTCTTTTTGGATCCAACACACAGGTAGCAATGGCAGATGTACAGTAGAATAGGAAAGCAAAACATCCATCCATTTCTTTCCACTTTATCCGGGTCGCGGAGGCAGCAGTCTGAGCAGAGATGCCCAGACTTCCCACTCCACACAGACCTCCTCGAGCTGTTCTGGGGGACCCCGAGACCACACCAGGCCAGCTCACAGACATGGTCCCTCCAGCGTATCCTAGGTCTTCCACGAGGCCTCGGGTAACTGAACTTCCTACCCGATCTCTAAGGGTGCGCCAAGCCAGAAACTCATTTCGGCCGCTTGTATCCGCGATCTTGTCATTTCGGTCATTACCCAAATCTCATGACCATAGGTGAGGGTGGGAACGTAGATCGATCGGTAAATCATGAGCTTTGCCCCCCGACTCAGCTCCCTCTTCACCACAACAGTCCGATACACCGACCGCATCACTGCCGACGCCTCACCGATCTGTCTATCCATCTCACGCTCCATCCATCCCCCACTAGTGAACGGAACAACTAGTAAATTAAAAATGAAAATAAGTTTAAAGAGGGGGTATTATGCTTTTTTCAATCACATAGCACCAGTCTATAGCATACTACAATGATGACGTAACCTTCTGTTGGTCTGTATATGCAGTAAATTAAAATAACTGCCTTGAATAAAATTGCTCTCTCAAAATGGCTGTACTGAACGTCTTGAAATAGGCCTCTGTCTCTTTAAGAAGCTTTCCGACACGCCCCCTTCAGCACACTGCTGTGGCATCTAAACAACACTACTGTGCGGGGAGGGGGCTCTGCTGAGCTGAGGAGCAGTGGTTGGTGGCTTGGCTGGTGACGAAAGGTCCAGAGGCGTCTCCAGGAGGTGGGGGCGTTCTTAGGAGGACTGAGGCATAGCTACACCTAAAATGGCTGCCATCTAAGTTTTTACTGATTACTCAAAAATATGTGAATGAGCCAAGGCAACACTCCAGGCATGTGTTTAATGAGGGAATGACATAATAACATGATATAAAGCTTGAAAACGTCGATTTTACATAATACCCCCCTTTAAGGCCCAAATTTCAAAGTGCTCATATGTTTTTGTACGAAAGAAAAGGAACAAACAAACAAAAACATGGAGCTGGTTAATTTTAAATAGTTTTTTTCTTCACAAGGATGTTTACTTGAGCTTGTATGACTAACAAAATGTAATAAAATAGGTAAAACACAGACCGTTTGGAGCGGGTGTAACAACCGACTTATCATCTCCATGTGTGACCGAGGAGAACCAGGATGATGTGATAAATTATGCAGCGACTCTTGTTCTTGTACGTCTTGCTAATTTAAACCTATTAGTCCTGCGTCTGTGAATGCCAGGAGGATAGTGCGCATCTGATAAAATGCCTTCATGATACTTTGATCTCCGGCCTTCCTCGGTGTAACTCATTTCCACTCCTGCAATAAACTCATCTCAATTGCTAAAATTTTCCAACGTCTTATTCAAAGTGACACAAAATCCGCCAACACCTGCTAAGATCCCCAAAACATTAAAAACATTTGAAGCTGTTGCAACCTTTGCGTCAGGACTGTCTTGTCGCGGCTCAGAACAATGTCGTGCTGAGATGTCAGTCTTGGATCTGAGGCTCTCCATTGTGATCCCACGCTCTTCCTCCGCTGTCTTTGTGTGTCAGGAAGCAGGTGGGTTTAATACTGACACGGAGCGTCTCATCTGCGTCTGCGTGCCGGGTAAACTTGTTTGTCACATCTTGTCCTTCGCGGCGTGCTCATCGCTGCTTAAAAATAACCCGTTATGATCATAGATGGGTGAAGCGTGTTGGGCCATAGGGGGTTGGTGTTGGGGGCAGGATCCAAAAGCATAGTCTCCAAACCCGTCTCCTTCATGTCTCCTATTGAGCCCTTCCTGCAATGATGCTAACGTGCCGTTTAGCGGTTTGTGACTAATGACAATTTCCTCATGAATATTTATCCTGTTAGCATTGCAGCTGGCACTGGACTAAACATAGAATCTAAACACATTTCATTCTTGGAAGATCACTCCCCTTTCTAAACTTCTCCTAATTTAGAATAACAGATTGCAGAAGACTATTATGAGCCGCTGGGTAAAAGCTGCTTACTGTAAATGTCAGCAGCACCGTTGGAGAAGCTGTTACAGGAAAATGTGTCAAAACAGCAAAGCAGAATGGTCGTGACTCGTGAAGCATCCGTCCACTTGCAGCGGTGTGACAAAAGAAGCACATGATTAGGAACAGTTTAATGGTTTCAATCTTTTAGTAAATGATCTTTAAACAGCATTTTACTATTATATTGTGGCTGGAGATGTATACTACCTGACCAAAACTAAAAAAACAAAACATGTGCTGGGACCACATTTCGGCCCGGCAATTTAGAGAAGACCGGCCCACTTTTCTGTGGGTTTATATCTCAGTGATAGAGAGCTAGTCTCTGGTGCAGGAGGTCCCCGGTTCAAGTATGACTTCGACACTTTTCTGACGCTTTCTCTTTTTACATGGGCCGCTGCACACACAGTCTGAGCCTGATACAACTCCACAATCAGCACCAAGTTATGAAGATACAAATATTTATTTGTCCACTTTTCTACCTTTCACTGGCTTTTTCCCTCTTTACTCGCACAGACACTTGTCTCCGCTGGATTGGACTGCACCAACTTCAACTAACTCGAGGGGTGTTCCACTTAAACACCCCTCTGAGTTAGTTCAACGTGCAATGGTATGAAAAGTTAGATGCAAAAAACATTTCAGATTTTGACACGGCCTGGCCCTAAAAAGTGCCAAGGCCCACCGGGAAACCTCCCGACTCTCCCTATGGCCAGCATGCCTCTGGATTTAACCTGTTAACCCCAACCTCAACCGAGCACATTTTCTCCAGTTTGACTTTACCCAAATCTAAAAACTTCCTGGGGAAAAAAAGAAGAGTCAAAATAGTGACAAAAACGAGACGTAAACAAGGGTCAAAACACAACAAAATAACCAATCAATCAGTCAATGGTTCTGTATAGCCCAATATCACAACAGGAGTTTCCTCATAGGGCTGCACCGAACATAAGGCAATAAAACAGAGCAGTAAATAAGACAATGTAAAGTTCAGGCGAATCAAGTATCCAGGCAAACGACAAAAAAGTTACTAAAATGTGACAAAAAAGCAACAAAAAGTGACTAATCACAACAAAACATGACAAAAAGGGTCGACATCATGGCAACAACGCAAGGAACAATATTTGCTCAGTTTAGTATGTCTTAGCTTTCAAATGAGTCGTTACACTAGACTATAGGCTGTAACCTCCAGCCAAGAAGCTTCTAGATTTGGGTAAAGCCGAACAGGAGAAAATGTGCTCGGTTAAAGTGGGGGTTAAGAGCGTAACTGACTGTTATGATGTGGGAGTCGCTGCAGTTGGTCAGGTCTAGATTCGGCAACACAATGAGCCTAAAGGATGAGATCAGCTGACGACCTGAACATCCTGAATGACCAGGTTATCCCATCGATGGATTTCCTCTTCCCTGATGGCACGGGCTTATTCCAAGATGATAATGCTATAGGATTCATCGGGCCCACTTTGTGAAAGAGTGGTTCAAGGAGCATCAGACATCATTTTCACACAAGGATCGGCCACCACAGAGTCCAGATCTATTGAGAATCTTTGGGATGAGCTGGAGAAGGCTTTGCACAGTAGTCACAAGCTACTGGGGAAAAGTGAACGCAGCACTGGATCTTTTGACATTGCAGAAGCTTATTGAAACAATTCCACAGCGAATGCGTGCTGTGATCAAAGCGAAGCGCGGCCCAGCCAAATAAAAGAGCGTGTGACCTTATTTTTGGCCAGGCAGTTTATACTGTATTTGGGTAAGTATTTTGCAGCAAAAATCCATTGCTGCTTTCGATTTTATTTTGAAATCCAACACATAGCCCGACATTCTTTTAATTTTATTTCATTTATTTATTTATTTCAGGCAATGGCACAAAGGGATACAAGGTAAACATATTGTACGAACAAGAAGTAATACATAACACCAACATAAGTACTTGCACAGACGACAGAACAATATGAAACAATCTACTACATTATTAAAAGCGGTCTTGTAAAGCTGCACAAGGACTGTGACCGGCCACCATTTGTATAAAGTGCACAAATACAAAGTCATGATGGATCAAGCAGCCAGATGGTAATATTACATGGCATCCCAGCGGACCTGGAATTCCAGCCTCAGTCTTTTATTGCTGTCATGTCGTGTTAATCCTACTCTTTGGACAGAATCATGGCAGTGTACCCTCAGATAAACGATAAAAAACTATCCTACATGCGTTAACGTTCCCTAAAGAGCCGGGAGCTGAAAAAATGCCTTTACGGATTGCATTGTGCAGGTACAGCAGATGCAAATGTTTGTTTTTCCCCTCATGAGACAAAGGTTTTTCTATTAACACGGTGCACTCTCATTCCGGTAATTGCAGTGGAAATGGAAGAGGGGTAAAACTAAAGCTATTTACAATGGCTGCTATCACAATGGGCAGACACAGACTGCGCTGGCAGCAAGGCAAATGCAACGGTCCGCTGGTTTCTCCGAAATATGTCGCCAATGATGATCTTGTTTTATAGACATGGGTGGATAACATGTTTGTGGTGGCTCAGTGCTAAGTTTCAGGTCTAGAATATATTTAAACAGCTGCTATACCAGACGGTTTCTATGAGTTAAGCACTTGATTTATATAAATGAGTCCTATACAGATGGAGGGTTGAATCAACTAAACTGGGTCACCTTCACAGCCACACTGTTCAAAAAGTGTTCATCTCTCTCACTGTTGCTCTACAAATGATTCTATCCTTCCTGGGGTTCTCACCTGTCAAAAGAAACATGTCATGGATCACATTTGCACATTATTCAGCCTATAGAACAACAGACATTGGTACCACCACAGGAAGACACTGGCGATTCAAGTAAGAATGATTATTCCAACCCATAAAACAGCATGATGTGAAAAACAATTCTCAGACACGTGTAAAACTGGAATCATGTTTAAAACAACCCAACAATTGTCACTTGAACAGACGCAGATGGTGTTTCCATACTCTCTGTTCCCTGCGAAAGACTTGCCACCCACTGAAAATATTTTCATGACCAACATTTGTGTACCAACCAATGATTGGAAATGGTTATTATGTGAACGGGAATGAGGAATAAGAAAAGATATAAGTACAATTTGTAAATAAAATAAGTAATTAAGGAATTTGTAATGTAAAGTGTTGTATTGTATGTAACATGAGATGTTGTATTACTGTATCCGGATTGTAAATGAATCTTGAATATGGGGGTAGGCACTTATAAGCTTTCTTGCTTCGGCCTACTCCTTTTGAGTCTTTTTGTTGCTTGTTTGTTTTCTGCACTGTAATATGTTGTTGTAAATAATCACTCAAATCAATCCAATCAATCAATCAATCAAACCCAACAATTGAGAGCTACTGATATGGAATCTATTAAAACACAATGTAATCATGTCATCCCAAGTGTTAAGCTTTCAAAATGCACATCTTAGTTTACACGATTTTCACAAGTTTTTGCCAAGGGGCTGTATGGATTCCCAGACTTCAAAATAACGCTTCGTAGATCTTTTAGTCTTTTTATTAAAAACTATGAAAGGACATGATAAACCATTGTAAATATAACCAAATACTTTATGTGCTTCGGTGAGTCATATACAGTATGTGGCGCGAACAAGCTGTGGCTACTTTGTGTAGAACAGTTGGGAACAAGCTAAAGTTCATTATCTACTCACTGGGACTGGACAAGAAGAACTGAAGCTCCAATAAGGCCCTGTCTGCAGAGGGACTCCCATCAGAAGGAGTGGATCTCTCCTTCTGTGGTTCTCCCCGAGGTTTCTCTTTTCTCCCACTTGGTTTTTGAGTTTTTCCTCCATAGTTTTAATGTTTGGTGCAGCCCTGTGAGGCAATTCCTGTAGTGATATTGGGCTATACAAAACAATTTAATGATTGACATAAAGCAGTCACTTGGTTCCAGTGAGTCAAATACGAATTCACCATTTAATGTCCACAAAAAAAAAGTTTAAGTCACAGCCCCATTTTGCAGTAATATTGATAATTGATAATAATCATTTGAATCCAAATACTCTCGCCATGAGGATTCCCTATTCATTGTAAAGCAGGTACATGACAAACCAGCAGCAGCATAAGTGCATCTGTTCTTTTTACAGTTCACTTGTCTCCACAGAACAATGAAGCCTCGTCCCGCCAAGTGTAGACCAAGGATACAACGCAAATCAATTATGCAACGAACACATCTAGCTTTCCTCTGCAGTCTAAGATAGTCCCAGCCATGCACTTCCACCACACTGCCTCTTTTGTTTTCGCTGCGTTCTTGGTATCTTCTGAATTATACAAGTGGCTGGAGACTTACTGAATTCTCAGATTCACTTTAGGACAACACGGGTGCTCTTATTCTCCATTCACTCCAAAGTCTGCTGGCACTGAGCCGGCATTGTCAGCAAATCTCTTTTCTTTCTGGCATCTCTAAGCTCTCCAAGATGGATATATGGGGGCAAAGGTGTTGAGATATTTTGGGAGTGTGTCAGTGAAGTTTATAAGAGGTGCAATGGAAAGTTTCAGTACAGTGGTTCATAGGCCATTATGTTGCGAGGTTTGTGGTGGTCCAATCACAGCAGTTTATTTATTGGCATTTTCTCTAAAGCTTCACTTCTCATTCATGGTGAATTTTGTGTCGTCTGTCACCTCTGATTATCAGTAAGTGTTTCACCGGATGATTCTGTGGATAACAGTGCTGTTTCTCAATCATTTGTGTAATTTTATTGGCTCTTTGTTCCCGATCTCTTTGTCTGCCTGATCAATAAAAACGTTGCCAGAAATAAAAGGTCACACACGCTCTGTTATTTGGTTTGGACCGTCTTTAGCTTTGAATACAGCACACATTAACTGTGGCATTGTTTCAGTACGTTTCTGCAATGATCCAGTATTTCACTCATTCAAGATCTTGTATTGATGATGGTAGAGTGTGACCACTGTGCAATCTGGTGGCCAATCCATGTGTGAAAGTTGCTTTGAAATGGGAAACTATGCGCTTTCTGGACTAAGAGGTCACTGCCCTGAGTGCTCCAATGACCACGGGCACCACTGATGCTATAACCCACCAGGCCATCTCCAGCTCTTCTCTGGTATTTCTCTAGTTTCTCATGTTCCTTTTCCCTGATGTTGCAATCACTTGGTATTGCTATGTCAACCACAACAGCTTTCCTCTGCTCTCTTTCCATCACCACAATGTTCTGTTGGTTCGCCGTTCTGTCCGTCTGTATCTGGAAGTCCCACAGGATCTTGGCCTGGTCCTTTGGAAGAACCTCCAGCACCTCATCCTCTGTTCCCCAGTGTCTGAGACATTCACTAAGCATCTGTTATATATATACTGTACGTGCAGAAATCCTGAGAGTTGGGTTTTGGGTTTTGTTTCCATGGGAGCCGCATCTGGTTTGTCACTCCAGGACATAAAGATTTCTGTTTAGAATGAAAATGTTGTATGTCTATTGAAAATACATGTACCTGAATACAGTTAACACAAATATACATATACTGTATGAGTACTGGAATCTCCTCTTGATAGATGCCCTGTCTGACAAGAGCCTAAGATAAGTATTTTCCCTTGCGCACTAAGTAGGTGAAGAGGGTTTTAACATTCGGAAATCAATATATTACCTTTTAAGCTTCTGTAACCATTACCCGTAGACAACAGGAAGAGCAGTCCAAAAGACTTACAGTAAAGAAGATAATGTGGACATGTTTATGAGCCGCTTCTCACATGACGGATAAGTGCTCTTTAGTAAAATATATCTTGGCTGGTTCACAGTACAGTACATTATGAAGTCTACCTTGTTCTAAAAGTAGCCAAAATTGCCCAGGATTATGAATTGAAATGGAGTTTATTTGAGACTATTTTTTGCTTGATTTTAAACACAACACATTGTGAGTAGGTGAGATAAAAAAACACTCTCTAGTCCGACAACTTAAACTACAGTAAATAGCTGTTCACATTAGCAGTGGAGAAAACTAATAAGGGGGAATTACTACCCATAGCTAATCAGATTAATTGGTTGTCAGAGCTGCCATATTGCTTTCTTTTGATGAGCAATGTGTTAGAGATGAGCAGCCCACAAACACTTGTCTGTGCCACTGCTTTTAGACAACGCTTCGGGGTCCGAGACGAGGGGAGCTACAGTAAATCCACTTTATCATGTTGAGGTCAGACTGAGAGGGAGCAAAACTATGGAGCAGGTCTCTACGTTTCTTTTTTTAAGAGAAATATATGATGTAAAATAAAAGAGAGAGAATGACAATTAAATGAACCCAAGCTGGAGTTGGAATCTGGGCCGATCCACTTGACGCGGTTCACTTTGTGGTGACACAAGGTGAGCAGAAAAAGAACCTCTACTTTAAGCTATTGTCTACATTCTCAGGGGACAACGGCGTCCTCAAAGATGACTGTAGAGTATTTTTAGATGGTTTCATTCTTTTTGGTTTGAGACAGTGGGGAAAACCACCCAGATGGATGCTGTATATGGGTTGCCGTGGTAACAGTGTGCACCGTCCTCACATATGTTTTCAGGTTAGGCAAGAGTCGGGAGTGGTTAAGGTTAGGAGAAGGCTTTGGGATGGTTGTCCAGTATTTATGTGCTTATAAATGATTAACAAAAGATAAGGAATTCTTTTAAATGGTTTACAAACGCTTAATAGTGTGCAGAGTAATCATCACTTCTTGCCATGGTACATTTTTCACTCATGAGGCCTGTGGGGAAGCTGCCCACGAGTGATCAAAATGAGCAGGCAGACTTGACAAATATATAACTCTTACCAGGCAACATTTATTCTTCACACAAAAGAAACTTCTCCATGACCCATGTCACTTGCATGAACAAAAAATGGCTTCCCCCGTGACTACAAACAGTCAGCTTTTATACCTCTCCTAATGGGAAAGACCTCGCACCGGTAAGTACCATTAGCTTGATGTGTAAGTTCAAACAATATTTTAGCTGGCAAGTTTTAACAATTTACATAAACGTTGGTGTTTAGTCCAAAATTATAACTGTTCAAATTAAACTAAGACAAACTAGAAACCAAAATCACACACAAAGGAAACTCAAAGCAAAGTTTAAACCAGTTTCCTCCATGGTTCAGCCTGCTCTTTTAAAATGGCCGACAGGGACCACGCTCTCCCTTGTTTCAACCATGTGGTACCAGTACGTTTGTATACTGACAAAATTAACAAATAAAGCAAAGTTTTAAACAGACAAAGTGAAGTGTAATTATTAACTTAAACAAATGAATGAATCTGGTGGGTTATTGTTAGCTGATGGATATTGCAAATGAAACAAAGTGTCCAAAATAAATAATGGGACAAACCCACTTTGTCACAAGGCCAAATTATAAACAGAAAACACATTACTCCCCAGATTACTCCTTGGATAATATTGCCAGTCTTTTACATCAATACGAATGTGAAAACTTTATTGTCCACCAAGCTAGAAATTCGTCTTTGGCATCACTTTTAAGACACATAAAAACAACAGTCATTTGTAACTTAAAAAACATGATTAAAAAGACAAAGTAATGCAGACTAATGCCTAATGCCACCTTTTATGTTATATGTTTCATGTTTCATGTTGCACATTTGCCACGAAGAAAATTCCTAGTTTGTGAACCTGTTCACTGACAATGGCAATAAGACCTATTCTGATTGTGATTCTGAACAGCTTCTCTTGCAGATTTAAAGAGTTTGCAGCATTCACTGCTCTCAGCACAAAGGAGTTAAAAAAAAAACTTATAATCCAATAAGGTCTTGCTTTAAAACTACATACCCCAACATACTTATACAAAGTAACATACCCCATGTAGTGTGATGAATAAAAAAAATCCCAATATGAACTTGGCTATTAAGACCAGTGTGATGATACCCACCCCCCACACTCACGAGCAGGCTGCTTTTCCGCTGTACTTATTTTAGTCCCTGTTTTTGTGTTTCGCCCTGTTTGACCCTGTGGTGCACCCGTCCGTAAACACTGCATAAACTGTGAGTGTGGTGTCCTGGTTGGCAGCCAGAGTCGGACACGTGGCCCACCAGACCGCTCACAACAAGCCCTGCCTTCTGCCGCGCTGCTCTCACCCCGGGCTAGCCATTTGTTTCACTGCTCACACCAGCCTACATCTCCGTCTGCCCCGTTGGAACTTCCCATTCACTCCACAATATTGTTAGGGGATTTGTTTTCGCAAAGAAATGTAGACACCAGATGGAAATGGTGGCAATTTTGCAATGGCACTGCTTTGAAGAGTTACAGTATCTCTAAGGTCCCCTGTGGAGTTCACCAAAACCATTGATTTGTTCCAGTTGTGTTTATAAGCAATAAATACAGCAACAGCCATAATGTAAACCCTTAGTAGTCATTCATTAGATGCAAACAGTTTCATTTGTCCAAAGAAAAGAAAGCTCAGATTTGGCTCCATCCATCCATCCATCCATCCAATTTCTTCCACTTGTCCGTTGCCGGGTCGTGGGGGCAGCCGCCGGAGCTGCCCAAATCACATTGCACCAGCCCCCATGGCTCCTTCTGCAGGTGGTGGGTCCACGGAAGGACGGCCTCACGGTTCAAACCGGGCCTGTTGGTCTCTCCTAGGGGGCTACCAGTGTAGGCAGACACTGGAGGCAATGTGGGTGAAGTGCCTTGCCCAAGGACACAACGACAATGTGCACGGTCAGGAGGCGGGATTCGAACCCACGACCTTCCGATCATGAGACGACCCGCTCTACCATCTGCGCCACTGTCGCATCGCACTGTCCCCATCGGCCAATTCCTGCTGTGTCCCAGTTTTAAATGGGGAAAAAATCGCCACCATTTTTTGTGTACAATGGTGGTAAATATGTATACAGTATTTAAGTTGCATTCAATTCTCCTTAGACTCCCTCAAAGCTGTCAGTTCAGTTTCAGTAAGGTATTTAATAGTATAATGAAGAAAGTACCGGGCAGTAAAATGATTGGTGCATGTTGTTGCTATGACAATTTCAATAATTACTCTATAGTTTAATAAAATCAATATTATCATCTTCTGTCACTGTTACCATGGAGATGTAAGAGGATGTGAATGCTTTCTCTTTTTATCAGGAACAAATTGAAATGCTCAAGTAGCAATTTGCTACATTTTATCACACACCATTCTCAGTCTGTCATTTTGGTGAAAATCAGCCGTTTGGAACTCCGCCCACCACTACAGAGTTATTATTTGATTTGCCCGTTCATTTGAGGTCCCATTTTAATTTATATTTAAATAGGCACAGCTCCAGCTGATTGCCAACCAAAAGTCACATGACCGAGAATGGTAAAACTTTAAGTTTTTCATATGAACTTTTCTCCATCCTCCTCAAGCAGCAATAATCTTGTCTAAGAATATATCCCATATTTATTTACAAAAACGTGATCATTTATATCATTCAGTTTTGTTGATATTGAGGACTGTTTTGTAAAAGGGAATCCCCAGAAGCGCAATGCTTATGGACAGGGACCCACAATTAAAATATACAACATACAACCAGAGTGCAGAGAAAAAAGAAAAATGCAGAATTACAAAGGAGAAGCAGAAATTACAAAAAAATTCACCCACCCACAACCACCCAACAACAGGATCACAATACAAAATGAGCCTGTTAAAATTACCCATCTCTACACATCATAATATTTGAATCAGATTTACATCATGAGGGGCCAGACCAACATGCGACTAATGTGACTCTAATGTCTTATGGGGTTTTTAAGCATAACCTAAAATAAATGTTGCAGAAAAATCTTTTTAAATATGTAAAAAGAGTGTAATTCTCTTATAGAACTATCAATCTCATTCCAGATCTCAGGGCCTCTACAGGCCACGCTAAAGCTGGTACACTTATGATGACGATTTTCCCTCTTAATAGAGGTTTCCTTCTAGTGTTATGTTTATGAGAAGGAGCGGTCACTGGAATGAGTTGGCAGAGTCTAGAATTTAATTTATGTACCACGTTATAATACAAGCATTGTGAAATCTGTTGTAGTCAGTGAGCTTCAGAAGCTTGAAACCATAAAAAGAGGATCTGAGGGAGAGTTAAAGTTTGCCCATGATATAACACGTATAAACTTCTTCTGAAGAATCTCCAGTTTTTCAAGATAAGTAGGATACGTGTTACACCAAATGACATTGCAGTAATTTATATGTGGTTCAAACAGAGACCGATACAGAGTTAGGAGAGCATCAAGAGGAAGACAGTGCCTCAACTTAGAAAATAGACCGACATATTTAGATAATTTATTCATTAGATCTTCAAAGTGTTTTTTTTTTTATTTAAATATCCATCTATGTATACTCCAAGGAATGTAGTGCTCTCGACTCTCTCAATTGCTCTACCCTTTGTTTATACAATGTTATATTATAGCATTGGGTTGACACTAAGAGATATTCAATTATCCACTGGTTCATTTATTCGTGAAGAGCCATTTCTTCATCTTCAAACTGTGGACATTCAGGACAAACAAAATGTATCACGTTAAATTTATATGTAGAACACATTTAAAAGCAAGTTGAGTCGACCATTGTTGTACGGGCCATGTATAAACATTAATAATTACAAATAAAACACAAACATGTGAATTTATAAGAAAGATTTACAATTTGAAAATGTTCAAGAGGAGCTGGTCTGCAGACCTTACGGCCCTGGCTGGAGCGTATGGCTGCACCAGCTCTCACAGGTCTGTGGGGCCATCAAGGTCAAACACTTAAAAACAATCAATGCAATTTTAAGCTTAATTCTAAAAGCACCAGGAGCCAGTGCAAAGAGGAGAGAATAGGAGTGAAGTGCTCACCTTTTCTCGTGCCAGTCAATAAGCGGGTTTAGCACTCGCTGCAGTTGCTGGAGAGACTTCTGATCCAGCAGAACATACATGGAGTTGCAAAAATCCAACTGAGACGTGATGAAACAATGGATACACAAGGTCCTTTTGTAGTCACTAAGCTTTGATTTTAACCTGATGTTTCAGCAGGAAGTAGCTTGTCTTTACAATAGAGTCAATTTGTCTCTCAAAATGGAAGCCTAACATAGCCTTGTTAAGAGATTAAAAGGAGGTTAATGACATTGAAGATATACACATACAGTGCCTTGCGAAAGTACTAATACACCTTGAACCTTTGCACATTTTGTCATGTTTATAACCATAAACATAAAGATTTTATTTTGAATTTTTTACTGAAAGTTCACACACAAGTAACAGACAACTGTGAAGTGAAAGCAAAATGATACATGATTCTGTTATTTTTCAAAAAATAGAAAATTGAAAAGTGGGGCGTGCATAAGTATTCATACAGCATTTTTCTGAGTGCATTAAATTGCCTTTATAACATTCCTAATGACTGCAGAATGTTAACATGTTGCCCTAACCATTAAATAGAGGCCACCTGTACGTAATCTACTCTCAGTATAATTCCAGCTGTTCTGTGAGGGCCTCAGAGCTATGGTCAGAGTGTATTGGTCACTAAACAACATCATGAAGGCCAAGCAGAGATAAAGTTGTGGAGAAGTTTAAAGCAGCGTTAAGTTATACAAAGATTTCCCAAGATTTGAACATCTCATGGAGCACTGTTCAATCCATCATTTGGAAATGGAAAGAGTTCACCACTGCGAACTTACCAAGACACGGGCGTCCACCTAAACTAACAGACCGAACAAGGAGAGCACTGGTTAGAAATGCAACTAAGTGCCCTGAGATAACTCTGGAGGAGCTACGACGTACTGCCCCTGAGCTGGGGGAATCTGTACATGGGACAACTATAAGTCGTACTCTACACAAATCTGGCCTTCATGGACGAGTGGCAAGAAGAAAGCCATTATTGAAAGGAGGCCATAAGAAATCCTGTTTTGAAGTTTGCTAGAAGTCATATGGAGGACACAGCTACCATGTGGAAGACGGTGCTTTGGTCAGATGAGAAAAAAATTGAACTTTTTGGTCCAAATGCAAAATATTACGTATGGAGTAAACCTAACACTGCTCATCGTCCTGAGTGCACCATCCCCAGTGTCAAATATGGTGGGGGGAGCATCATGCTATGGGGCTGCTTTTCCTCAGCGGGGACTGGGAAGATTGTAAGAATAGTTGGGAAGATGGATGGAGCCAAATACAGAGACATTTTGGAGGAAAACCTGCTGGAGTCAGCAAGAGAATTAAGGCTGGGGCGGAGATTCACCTTCCAGCAGGACAATGACCCTAAACACAAAGCTAAATCTACAATGGATACATATTAATGTGTTAGAATGGCCCAGTCAAAGTCCTGACCTAAATCCTATTGAAAATCTGTGGAAAGACCTGAAAACTGCTGTTCACAAACGCTCTCCTTCTAATATGACAGAGCTTGAGTTGTTTTGTAAAGAGGAATGGGCTAAAATGTCAGTCTCTAGATGTGCAAATCTTGTAGAGTCATAACCCCAGAAGACTTGCTGTTGTTATTACAGCAAAAGGGGGTTCCACAAAGTATTAAGTCATGCTGTATGAATACTTATGCACGCCCGACTTTTCAGTTTTCTATTTTTTGAACAACAACAGAATCATGTATCATTTTGCTTTCACTTCACAGTTGTCTGTTACTTGTGTGTGAACTTTCAGTAAAAAAAATTCAAAATAAAATGTTTATGTTTAGAGTTGTAAACATGACAAAATGTGCAAAAGTTCAAGGTGTATTAGTACTTTCGCAAGGCACTGTAACTCACCAAGTCCCTTATGAAATAAACAAAACAATTTTATATTCTGCCCTTTTGTCAGTCATAACAATAGCCTAGAGTTTATTGAGTTTAAATGTAATACTCTTCAGTCACTCACCAGATGAACTCAGAGTGGCTTTATCCAATAGAGCACATCTGTATGCTGAATAACCCCTGTTTCCACTCCACACCTTCAGCCTGATGCAAATTCATTCCCTTACCACACACTTATGAATCCACAAGCCACACCAGGTAAGAAGGTACATTTAGATGGAACTGATGTTGACCTTTGCTATCCTCTCCACCGCTTTCACCTAATTTGACCATCCTTCTTCCATCCAGAGCACTGACATTTAGTTTGCCCTCAATGTTGCTCCAACCTCAGCGTAGGATGAGGTGGGGCTCGGACCAACCACTGCAAAGCTACTCGCGGAGAATATAAATGGGTTTGAAGTCTTCGAAAAGCAAAGATTATGCTTTTGACAAAAACAAAAACATCGAATATAAAGATGGATATGACAATCACATTTCCAAATGCTGTGGAGAGTTGAGACGATTCATCATTGTTAGGATGTGGGCCATGCTGCTTCGGCTCATAAGTGTAACTAACTAATAAAGAGACGATCTTTGCCAATACAGGCCTCACTCTCCAGCTTGAATTAGACTCAAGTCCCACTGAACAGTTAACAACATACATCTAGTATTTACTGGCATTTACGAGTTAGCGCTCCGATCCACCAGGCATCCCTCACCTCATCAGACCTTTGCGAGCTCCATGATAACATTAAACCATCGATTAATTAAAGCAAGCTTTGGTGGGGGCTCACGGTGTTGTTTTGATGGCAGATTTTGAAAGCTGGAATTTCACGGAGCATCTGGTCAGGCTTGTGTTGGAGGTGAGCAGAAGCCAGTGCCGGTAAATCCCCCGGACTTTCATCTGCAGTCGTTTTGGCAGCGTCCATGCATTTTTGTTTTACTCTTGTCAGATAACATCACGCTCCACTGTGTGCAAAGTAAATACAGGCTATTGCTATGATACATAAACGATTCCTGGAACCAGGGTCACGCAAAAGAAGTACGGATATCGTGCTATATTACAGGTTCAAAATAATGCCTTATGCTGGCTTTTAAAACAAAGGATCCCTTCACTTTGATATTTTTGTAGTATAACTTAAAATTGTATTATTATGACCAAAAATCCCTCCTGGAACCGCCACCTTAACGTGGTGGAGGGGTTTGAGCCCCTGGTAGGGTCTCACATGGCAAACAGGTCCTAGGTGACGGGTCCGACAAAGAGCGGTTCAGAAGCCCCTTATGAGAGACCAACAGGCCCGGTTAGAACCATGAGGCCGTCCTTCTGTGGACCCACCACCTGCAGGAGGAGCCATAGGGGCTGGTGCAATGTGATTTGGGCAGCTCCAACGGCTGGATGGATGGATGGATGACCAAAAATAAAAGCACCTATCTGTGTGACGTATATCAGAGTGTGGGCTGGTGTTTTGAGTAAAAGGGAGATGGACTAAATAGGCAGGATTGCCTAAACCAAACACCACTCCAGGTATGTTTTTGACAAGGCCGTAACATTGCAAGATCGTTGAAAGCTATTTTGCCTGATATAGGCTTTTTAAATCAACAGGGTCTTTATGAATAATTCTGTGTATTACAGTATTGTGTTGATGCCAAAGACTTTAGTGACTAGAGTGTAGAGGTAGAGAGATACTACAGTAACTGTATATAATGAAGGTTTACAGCTGTCACACTTGTCAGCCTCAAGGCCTGCGGTTATTTTTGTTTAAAAACAGATTAACACGCTGTTTTTTGGGGCAATCTTTTTCTAAGTTGTGAAGTAACTACAGCAAGCACGCCCTTTTGTGCTGTTATATTCATTTATAATGGATTTTGCACTTGTGACACCATTGTAGGAGGTAGAGCCTTTAGCTACCACACTCCGGTTTTATGGAATCAACTCCCAGCTCATGTTAAAGAAGCAGACACAGTCTCGTCATTTAAAGAAGGGGTATTATGTTTTTTTCAATCACATAGCACCAGTCTATAGCATACTACAATGATGACGTAACCTTCTGTTGGTCTGTATATGCAGTAAATTAAAATAACTGCCTTGAATAAAATTGCTCTCTCAAAATGGCTGTACTGAACGTCTTGAAATAGGCCTCTGTCTCTTTAAGAAGCTTTCCGACACGCCCCCTTCAGCACACTGCTGTGGCATCTAAACAACACTACTGTGCGGGGAGGGGGCTCTGCTGAGCTGAGGAGCAGTGGTTGGTGGCTTGGCTGGTGACAAAAGGTCCAGAGGCGTCTCCAGGAGGTGGGGGCGTTCCTAGGAGGACTGAGGCATAGCTACACCTAAAATGGCTGCCGTCTAAGTTTTACTGATTACTCAAAAATATGTGAATGAGCCAAGGCAACACTCCAGGCATGTGTTTAATGAGGGAATGAC
The DNA here is from genome assembly GCA_007210695.1 of Neogobius melanostomus. Taxonomy (NCBI): domain Eukaryota; kingdom Metazoa; phylum Chordata; class Actinopteri; order Gobiiformes; family Gobiidae; genus Neogobius; species Neogobius melanostomus. Next base: position 843,093 of record VHKM01000840.1, read on the forward strand.
ATAATAACATGATATAAAGCTTGAAAAAGTCGATTTTACATAATACCCCCCCTTTAAGACTAGGCTCAAAACGTACCTCTTTGAATTAGCTTATTTTCAGATCAGTTAGGTAAAGCTTGGGAGTGGCCTCTGTTTCAGATTGTTGGTCGTTAGTATCGCAGTCTTCAGCCCTATTCGCGGAGGAACCCCTGTCCAACAGGGACTGAAGCTCCAACAAGGACTGGACGTTCTTCCTTGGTCTTGGCCTGTCTGCAGAAGGACTCCCATCAGCCCTGTTTTTCATGCCGTGTAGGAGAGTCTAAGGACAAGGGTCGCCCCGAGACTCGTCACCATGCTGACACTTATTTGGACATTACCTCCGTTGGACACGGTTTACCTGAACATTACATTGTTTTGTTTCATTGTTTTTTAATGTTTGGTGCAGCCCTTTGAGGCAACTCCTGTTCAAAAATGTAAAAAAAAAGATTGATTGATTGTAGTTTGCTGAGGTGAAGGCCAGGCCAGAATTCGATGAAATGTGCCTTTTTAAAATGTAAGGCAAGGCAAGGCAAGGCAAGTTTATTTGTAGAGCACAATTCATACACGAGGCAATTCAAAGTGCTTCACAGTTGCAGAAAAAATTACAAGAAAACAGTTAAAATCAATCAATAAAACAACAACACAAAGTTAATCAATTACAGTAAAAGTCAAGAGTGCAGATAAAATACTTTCAGTTTTCATATGCACGGGTAAAAGAGCTGTTTTCAGCCTGGATTTGAACATTGTCAGAGTTGAGGTGTAGAGATGTAGATGCTGTTCCTTCAAAAACAGTAATACAGTAACAGTAAAAACCATCAGGAAAAGTTTGGACCTGGTTCCTGGACCGCTGCGTCTTTGTGCGTGGATGAGTAAGATCCTTAAAAACCCTGAAACATGTGGCGTCTGTTGAATTTGTTACACAGATCAGAATTTTCAAGGCTATTTTGCAACGCTCCCTCTTTCTCATGAGACCAGAGTGTGTAATGTTGTGCCCAGATGCCCCGATGCATCTTTCCCGCTCCATTGCGGCATCAACAGTGTGTAAAATGAGCGCGTTTTAGCTGAACAAACAGCTAATGATGGACCCCTATACGACGCAGCTCTGACATCAGGGAATGGGGAAATTATGCAGCCACACTCTTTAATGCTTGACTCCAGACTCCAGCAGAAATTGAGTTGGTTTCGCTGTATATACTCAGGTCTGCTTCCCAGGTGGAGCATAAAACTCGGACATTTTAAGTGTGGAAGTGCTAACATTTCGCATGCAGAGCCCATAGCACGAAAAAGTCCAAAACTACTCAGCTAACTCCCTCTGGCAGAGTATCCCAGCCTTTCCCGCCTTCCCTTAATCAAGTTACTCCAAAATATCATGACACAATACAAGTGGAGGGGGGAAAAAAAAACAAACTTGTTATGAAATGTAAGACAATAAATTTTTCAGTATGCCGCGCAGCACAATCCCCAAGTGTTGCAATAAGTTAAATGAAATTGAGAGCTGGCAAGACGCGGCTGGAAAACAGACAACTTCAGTCCCTCGGGTGCAAACCTGGAAGGAAGGGTTTCATTTTTCACGAAAATGTGCTGGCTAAGTGCAGAAACGCGGTGAGGAATTTATATGGGGCTCTAAAGATGACGGCATCCTTTGAGTCAGTGCAGAGAGGCTGCCAGTTTGCTGTGTTGTCTGTTGCCTGCTAATTTTGAGAAAGAGTGTTAATCTTTCTTTGTCTTCTTAGTCAAAAGGTAGTCCGATAATCATCTTTTGCTTTAGTTGACAAAATGTAAACACGCACTTGGTAAGCTAAATCTGTAATCGGTAAGCCAACCAAAAAGTAAAAAAAAAAGTAGCATTGTTGCATAGCTTTAGAGACCTTTTTATCAAATGTACTAAAGACTTGTTCCTTGGATCTGAAATGGTATAATTTGAAGACTTTGAAAAGCATCTCTTTCCGATAGAGTCAGTGCCGCTTTTAGATTGACTTCTTTTTAGTCGATCCTGTTTGGTCCACAACAATATTTGGAGATTAAAGCGACATTGTGTAACATTTTCACCCAATAAATAGACTAAAACACAAGCATTTATTTGATGATGAGTGTTGTAATTGGGGTGAAATGTATCTCAAAAACATGTGTCTTTACAGTGAGTGGTCTCCATGGCGATGTCGCTGCTTTGCGCTGTGGTAGCCAAATATGTTTAGTTTAGTTTATTTATTTATTTGAACAGGGAAATTTCTGAGCTCAGTGAAATAAACTTTTTTAATGGAGGAGCTGCAGTACCATTAATTATCTTGAACAACAGAAATCTTGTTTTCAAAACTTAATATACTATGTTTTTTAAGAATATGACAGTGGTGATATAGCCGAGATTTCTTGTCATGAACCTTAAAGGGATACTTCGGGATTTTTGACATAGGGCCTCATTTCCTAGTTATCCAGAGCGTTGTTGATGTCTGGAGATATTTTTTTCTTAAATTCATGCAGTTCTTATATTTGAAGAGTCTAGTTGCGCTAGCCTAGAGCAAGGCTAAAGCAGTTCTATGGTAAACGCTAGCCCGCATTAAAAAACAGTCTGACCCACTCCACAGTGCACCTGAGGTAAATCACATATAACACCAGACTAACCATATAAATGTCTGTGTTAATAGAATATTTTTTTTAATATAACTGACCTTGTATCACATGAATTACCGCATTTTGAGGGACTATTTTCTCGCAGATCACTCCACCGCTGCCTTAGCTTACAGCCACGAAGCTGATGCTGCTCAAATATACGTTATTTTAAACGCAAACTGGTTAAAATTAACCTATCGACTCTGACATTTATATGGTTAGTCTGGCGTTATAAGTGATTTACCTCAGGTGCACTGTGGAGTGCGCCAGACTGTTTTTAATGCGGACTAGCGTTTACCATAGAAATGCTTTAGCCTTGCTCTAGGCTAGCGCAACTAGACTCTTCAAATATAAGAACTGCATGAATTTAAGAAAAAAATATCTTCAGACATCAACAACACTCTGGATAACTAGGAAATGAGGCCCTATGTCAAAAATCCCGAAGTATCCCTTTAAGAGAACTTTCCAGGGTCCTTAATGCTGTTTTACATGCCTGCGACCAACTCGTCATGCAATAACGGACGTGCGGAATTATCATCGCATTTAGATATAAATTAGAAGCATCTATAGTCAGAGAGTTCCTAATATATCTAAAATTTGCTATGTTAAATTTCAACGTATTGGTTAGTTTTTTAATATGTTTTTTGAAATTTAAATTTGGGTCAAGAATTACTCCTAAATATTTAATTTGGTCTACATTTAAAATTTCCTTTAACCTCTAGACCCCCACCTTAACCGAGCAAATTTTCACCAGTTCAGCTTTGCCCAAATCTAAAAGCTTCTCGACCGGAGCTAGGCCAGTGTAACGCCTCATTTGAAAGCTAAGACCTAAAAAATGGATTGTGACTTTTTTGTAGCGTTTTTTTTGTCACATTTTTGTCGTGTTTTCGCAGTTTTTTTGTCTTGTTTTTGTAGGTGTTTTGTATTTTTGACTGTGTTTTTGTCATTTTTGTTGCTTTTTTCCATGCTTTTTGATGGTATTTGTCATGTTTTCGTCACGTTTTTGTCTCACTTTTTAGTTGCGTTTTTGTCACTTGTTTATTGTGTTATTGTTGCTTTTCTGGCACGTTTTGTTGTGCTTTTTTGTCACTTTTTTGCCACTTGTTTTTTGTGTTTTCGTCACTCTTTTGCCGTATTTTCATCCTAGTTTTGATCGCTATTTTGACTCTTTGTTCAAGAAGCTTTTAGATTTGGGTAAAGTCGAACAGGAGAACATGCGCTCGGTTCAGATGGGGGTTAAGAGTTTAGTTTAGTTTAGTTTATTTGAGCAATACAACAAAAAATTCTCATTTCACAAGGAATATAGTGGAACAAACAAAGGAACAAAACAAAGAAACAGCAAAAAAAGATTATATACACCTGCAGTTTCTGATCATGGCTGAAATGACCATTTACAAGATAGTATTTACATGACAGAAACTCATGTAACTGTATATATTCCCCAAGAAGGAGTAATACTGATTACGAAACAACAATGATAATGCTACATAAGGAACCATGTCAGTCGCATGCACGACCTCTGCAGCATGCGCACCCGTTTATACAATAATTTGATCCTATTGCAATTACATTATCAATCATACAATTAGCAGCATCATATTTTGATTTGTCTCATTGGCAAAAGAGAACCAGTTACACTTCAAATCAGCTTTTTTAACACAGACCAAATTACAAAGCATTGTTTGAAATGTTCATATAGAAACAGAAACAAAGCACAATGACAACCACGGTCTCGTTTCATATATGATGTTTAGTACAAAGCAAGTAACAAAAGGCGACCCTTAATATATTAATATAATATATTTCAGCATGTTACCAATGCCAAACTTTGGTAACATTACCGAAAGTCACTATTTTTATGTTATAAAGGCACGTTACTATGCAGTACATATTATACTTCGTGATCTTGCTACTTTTCTTTTCCATGTATAATGTATTATGTAAGCCCTACATAGTGTAATGCATTAAAAAGCCAGGGTGTAGAGAGGGCCAGTTGAAGAGGGCAGTAGCTCCCCATCCACAAACCCCCACCCAGCTGCCCTAACAGCTGATTTTGTAGATGATGTTCCTATGCTATGTCGTGCATTTAATGACGAGGTTAAACCTTCCTTCAATATTAAGATAACCCACTGCAAAAATGGGTCTGGCTGTGTCTCTCCCTGACCAATATGAGCACGAGTCTTTTGTTAGTTTAGTTGCTCTTGTGACATATAACCAGGAATGTTCTACAATAATTACTGTGTACTTATTCAGTCAGCAAAATAAGCACCGGTTGATTTGGGTGCACACACTGCACACAGGGAGGAGAGACAGAGGTGGGGGTATGTGGTGTGAAAAAGCCTGTCAGTGCCGGTTAAAATATGAGTGAATCACCAGGACGCTGAATCTTTATCAATCAGGTGGAGCCGCTGAGAAGCTGGATCAGCAAACGGCCACTGTGCTGCCGCCGCCGCTCCTTTATTAGCGGCGCAAAGCCCTCGCAGCTGCACCGATCAATAACAGAGAAACTTCAGTGACGCGGATTACTGTCTGTGTGAATCTGCAGGGGGAAAGACATCCGCGAGATGTAGCGACCTGTCTCACATCACACTCTCATCTCTCACGCCTGACCAATATAAAACCCAGAGTGATGTTTTCAGAAGTGTTTTGCAGGAACATAAAAAGCAAGATGAATTACAACCCATCGAAATTGAATGACTGCCTGATATTTAGCAGCAAACATGACATTTATGAGACATTTTTGTGTTGCTCGTTCTCCAACTTGATATATTGTCACATCTAATACAGAGGTGGTCTGTAACAGAGTAAAATTACTTAAATACTTTGTACTTAAATACTTATGTGTTTGAGGATCTGTACTTTACTGGAGTAGTGTTTTTGTGACAATTTCACTAAATTGCATTTTTTATTGTGTGCAGCGCTTTGGTCAACTTTGGTTGTTGTAAGGCGCTTTAGAAATAAAACTTGATTGATTGATTGAAATTGGAAAGATAAATAATACAATATACAATATTTTTTATAAAGACTCCAAAGTAAAAAGTACATTTGGCCACGTCTTTTGTCCATTTTAAAAGCCTGATAAGTAAGTAAGTGCTTTATTTGTCTTTGTACAACCGTACTACGAAATGTGTTCAGCTGTTAGTCCTGAGCCGCTGCGACTGAGCCGCGCTGCCACTGTGGGCAAACCTTACCAGCATGTTTTTGGAGGTCGGGGAAACCGTAGCTCCCGGAGGAAACCTGGCTGGCTGCCTTCAGTGCTCCTCTGAATCAGTGCACCGCCTCCTGGGTTTGTCCCCGTTTCAGAGCGTGGTGTCTTGCACTGGTTAGCTCCTTCCTCTTCCTCCTGAGCAGCTCCCTCTGCTCCACAACAGTCTTTCACCATCTTCTGGGAAGAGCTTAGCAGTTAATCTGTTTTACAGTATTTTTCAGTATACGTCCATTAGCCAGAACAATAGTAGGGACAGAAGGCAGCATATAATGTGAAACGGCACTGACTCACAACAAGGGAGAAGGTTTGTCCCCGCTGTGTTGCCGTACAAGTGTGGACGGCTGCAATTTTCATGTTTTGATAAGCTATTTTTCTGAACACTTATTTAAAAGGATTTGTACTTTCTACTTTGAACGACAAATACTTCAGTTCTTTCACTTAAAGCGACACCGCGTAACATTTTGCCCAATAAATAGCATCAAATACAAGCATTCATTTTTATTAAACACATTTTTATTGTTGAAATATACTTTTAAATATGGACAAGTAGACGTGTGTTTGCTGTGAGCGGCTAACCTCTAAGACCTGACTTGTAACTTTACTGGGAGCGGGACGTCTCCAGCTCGTCTCCATGGAGATGTTGACTAAATATGAGATTTAAATATGTTATGTCCTCATCCAAATCCATTCTTTGATTACCCACTGCAAAAATATCATATTCTGTGTGTAGTTAGTCATCAGAAGCTGTTTTGTATTGCTGGCACACTATAATCCAATGTGCCTTTATGTAAAAATGTGTCAGAATAACTAGTAGTCATGTACTTTTACTCAAGTAACAAAATCAACTGTCAGACAGCTATTGTACATGGAGCATTTACAACTTACAAGTGAGAAATCTGTAATGTACCTTCATAGGGTCATTAACCAAGCGTTTGCTCATGTACAAAACAGGCAAAAGTCGATCAGCACGCAACATTGTCTGATTTACACATCAGATCTGGGACCCGTAACACAGGCAACATCAAACTGTAATTTAAATGTAACACGCCAACAGAATAGCATATTTTAATTTCCAGCTTGCATTTAGCAACTATTTAGCACCTCCCTTGATAAATGTCTCACTTAAGTGGTTCAACTCCACCTTCGTCCTCCACAAAACCGTCAGAGGCGCAGCTCTACACACTGTCCTCTCTTGAACGCAGCTCTGTTGAGGTGCGCGTGGTCCGTTCGCTGTGGCCCCAGGTGTTTGATCTGGGTCAGTGCGCAGACGTGTACGGCTCATTTGTGTGTGCAGCCGAGACATTTGTTTAACCAGTAAACTCCACACAGGTGCACGGACAAACTGAACAAGGTTACGGCTGTCCTGAAAACCCCTCTCCCTCATCGTCCATCAGAGAAATCTACTGCCATGTCCCAGAGCTGATTATTTTTCACATGCATCATGTCCTCTGAGCGGCCGTCCGTCAAAGTAATACAGACTGAAAGACGTAATGCAATAGTGGAGCTCTGCATTCCTGGATGGGTTACTTTGCTTCTTTAAAATGACCAAATGTTTTTGTTAATAAATGAGCTGCCAGTTCATAAGACACTGATGGATATAGGCTCTGTTAAAGGCTTTATAATCTGTGGCAGAAATCAGAAATAGCTTGTTTTGGACACAATGGCCGCTGGCTGCTCTGCTTTGCAACGACGACACTGGAGGCCGCCATTGCTGTAGTACCGCCATATATCCGCTAGGCCCCCATTGGAATCCATTGCACTTTAGACACGTTAAAAACAACTTTAATGCTCGGTGCCTAATTTTTTTGAAGTGTCTAAAGCTAGATATTCCTCCTGTGATTACGCTGGGTTAGACACAATCAGAGGCACCAGGCTGGTTATGGTAGGATCAATTTTAGAAATCTCGTACTTAATGAGGGTCGGACTGTTAGCATTGGAGCTGCGCGAGCTACACGTCACGCAAGGGCCGAGTCTACAGTGAAGATCCCGCCCTTATGCCCTTATTAGGAACATGCTTCGTCAGAGCTGGGGAGGAGGAGCCTGTAAATCCACCATGATTTCCCCCTCGAACGTGGTCATTGTGGTAAACGGGGAGGAGTGAGTATTGACGGTCTATTAATAATATGTCTATGTTTGGACATCAGAATGCATCACCGTAGAACTACCTTGGCATTACAGTGTACTATATAGTTAGGCAGTGTGGTCAATCTTTACTTAATCTGTGAGTTTGAAGCAGATCCAAGTATGGCTGGGTACCATTAAACCATACCAGTCCAATATGGTATCGAAATAAAAATAAAAATCGAAAAATAAAGCAGGTACCGGAAAAATACTATATCTTTAGAGACCTAGTTTTGCTGCCTATTGGCCCAGGGACAGCACTAATGGAAGCTACTTGATTGTTTCAGCTCAAATAAATGATACAAATTTCAGAGAAAATAGTCTTTAATGGAATAAATTAAAGGAGTCAATAGGCCACCATGTTCTTACCTGAGCTTAGACGAGTTGATTCGTACCTGTCTGGACCAAAGATGTTGTTAGCATTTAGCCTCTCCTCCTCTGCTCTATGGGGCCAAACGGGGGTGAAGTTAGAAGCGACCAAGCTCTTATACATTTTCCCCATTTAAATACAGTTACACGATCCAAGTATAGTTACACAAAATTATGTTTAATTTTGTGTAACTATACTTGGATCTTGTAACTACTCGCGTAACCGTATTTAAATAGGGAAAACCTGGTCTTTTTGCGTGACTGAGCGTACGCACAAAAACCAGCCAGGTACGCATCAACTCGTCTAAGCTCAGGTAAGAACATATCTCAGAATGGGAAAAAACAATAGCCTATTCCTTAAAGATTACTGTTCTGTTTTCTGGTTCTAGATGACAAATATTAAGGTATAGGTATCGAAAAATGTATCGTTCAGGTGTCTATATGTGGAAAGTATCGGTAAAAGTGTAACGGTACCCAGCCCTAGATCCAAGTGATAATGAGTCTCAAAATAAGCTGTTTCATATCGTGTCAGACTGTGTCGCTGTGGGTCTGATGCCTAAAGAGAAAACACATCAAAACACAGTTGCAAGTGCGAACATCATCAACATGGCAATCTTGGGTTTTGCGGAGCAGCTGTCATGATCTGTGGAGGATTCTCATTTGAAAGCATTGAAAAGATATTGCTTGATATGTGTAGGCACCAGTTAATGATTTGATTTGTATGTTTTTAGCATTATATAGTGTCTGCAATAGTTCTGTAAACATATACTCTCAATAACGATTCTAATGCCAGCTTCAAGCTTTCATTTCAGTAAGGTGATGTAAGATCAGCATCCGTCTCGCTCTACCAAACCCGCCCGATTCTTCTTTGCAAACCTGCCTTTGAGCTAGTTCTGCTTATTACACCGATTGCAAATGGTGGTTGCTATTTTCGAGGCCCTTATCGGCGCGATGGAGGGCCGTGCGCGCACACACACACACACTGCACTCGGACGCACATCCAGCCGCAGCGAGTGGGGGGGGGGGGCCCGGGGAGGCAATCAGAGCACCCACGTGAGAACGGACACTGACCGGGGACCGAGACAAGGGTATCGGGGCAGTGTATTTATATCCAGCATGTCTCACATCTGAGTGATAGACAGGCAAACTGAACGCTTGTGTCACACCAAATCCTCCATGGCAGCCCCCTTTTCCCCCTCCGAACTCCGAAACAAACATAATCTACTGCACGGGGGGGGGGAGTCTCTTGCGTTTTTACTGGCTCATATTTTCATCCCAGTTTCGGTTATTCCCCAGTCTTAAGGCTTAGGGGTTGGCGCGCTAGACTGGGGAAAATAAATAGAAAAGTATATATATTCCGATCAAAGAAATGGGACATTATATCTCAGGGGGGCGCAATATGTCTGGAGTAATCATTCCTCATGCTCGGCAAATCTGTCATGGCGACGCGAGGAGTGATGGTGCCTTTCTGCGTCCGCACTGTATAGCTTAACTCCACACACGCTAACTGTATTTATCAGTGTTTATGAAAGCAAGGCCCCGCGGCGAAACCTTGATCCTCAAAGGAGAGAAAAATAAGCAAGTCGCGGCTAAATTTAGACCTGCAAATGGAGTGCGAAGCGGTCGACCCCGAGAAAATAAGCGCGTCTACATTGTGCAGGGGTTATTTTCATGGCGCGTGGAAGGTGGAGGAGCGCAAGTACAGGCTTCAAATATTCATCGCAACGCAACCGCAGATGGGGCGTTTCCTAATTTATCATCAAGAAGTAATCCGAGGTAATTATCAATGAATATTTACACAACGCGTAAAACATTCACTAATGCACATCTGTTTATATACAGTATGTGCTGACAGCATCCACCTTTTCCACAATCTGTCAAAGTAGATCAACAAATCAGTCGATCGCTGGGTTTCTGAAAACATCACAACGTTCCAGGGGCCTATGATAAATTGATTAACGGAGATGCGGATCGTTCCAGGTTTTATGTTGCTCTGTCAGGAAATACACACTCATGATACCAAAACGTGCTTCTAAACATCAGCTGGACTAATAAAGGCCCTGCTCCTGATGGTCTTTCTGGCAGAGGAATGAAGTTGGTTTTCTCCTCCATCAGTAAATTCTACAGGTAGACCCTGAAAGTTAGGAAACATGCTAATAAACTCATCTCTTTGAAGAATTGTGATGTTAAAGGAGCTGTATCATGTTATTTTAGCCATTCCAAAGTAAAGTATAGGCATTTATATGATATATTGTACCTCTATCACTATGGAGTACTCATTTTTGAGAGAAATATAAGTATTTTCTGGGGGTATTTTTCAAACCCGGAAGACAAGACGCTTCGATTCAGTTAACTCATTCCACATTTGCAGTATTATAAATATAAATATCGCTGCAAAAAGTGAATTTACTTCACATAATGCAGTTATAAGGAGTTGACATGTGCAACACAGTTTCATAAATGGCTAACACACACGCTAACACGTGTTTTGATTGACTTACCGCTCAGTCTGGCCTCCCCATCATCGGGTGTTTAGGTTATGGCCCTTGCATTTGTTATAAAAGTTAATCCACTTTGATTCTGGCCAAGGTTCACCAAGCATCCATCAGGTTGGCTGATATAGTCGCTGAATCCCAGAAAGAAATTCCAACTTCTGGCGAGTGCAGTCTTCTTTAGGAAGGCTGACTAGTCCTCTCGTAGCCAAACCATGGATCTAATAGAGCCACATGCGCATCCGTGACATTATCGTTGGGTAAGAAAAAAGTACTGGCGGTGTCCAGAACAGGTTAGAAAGAGCTCCGTCTTCACAAACAAGACTTCTGATCGGCTCCTCCGGGGGTGCGTTTGTTTACTCTCCCGGGACAGCACAGACATGTCGGAGAGTTCCTTTTATTTTATTTTTATTTATTTATTTTTCTCTCTTACAACAAAAATAATGAAAAAGCTGTTTTATAAATTAAAATCAGGCCGTAAGGCATTACATTACAGATGTAGAGCACTTCTGTTCCTTTGTGACGACACAACTGAACAGCTCAGTGGTTTACCAGGAGAGGGCAGCTGCTCAGAGAGCAGGATTCAGGAGGATTACTTAGAATTGCGTGAATGAAGCCAAAAACCGCTCTGGGGGTGTTTTTGATAAGGAAATAGCATAACAACATGGTTAAAAACTCAAAAAGTCGATTTTGGATGATATAGCTCCTTTAAGAATTAGGAATTACTTCCCGCCTGAACCAAGCATATTTTCTCCAGTTCAGCTTTTGTCTCTTTTTTGTCATTGTCGATTTTTTTTTTTTGCTTTTTCATTGCTCTTTTGCATTTTCGTCACATTAAAGTGTCACTTTTTTGTTACTTTTTCATTGCTTTGTTTGGTCATTTTTTGTTGCGCTTTCATCTTTGTTTTCGTCACTATTTCAATGCTTTTTCGATTTCGATAAAGCAAGTGTAAGTGGTTAAATCAAAGCATTTGGAAGAGGGCTGAACGTATTTAAACCTTATTATCCAAAGCAGCAGTCAAAGCAAAGCAGCAGCATCTCCATGGAGATGAGCGAGTGACTTCCTGCTCCCAGCAAAGTTACAAATCAGCTCTGAGGGGAGGTGAGCAAACACTCACTAAAGAAGCACGTTATAAAAACAATGCATAATAAATATTAGTGTGCTTTATTTATCGGGTTAATCACACTTGTAAAATTCGATTAATCACGGTTAATTTTTCTCTAATAATTATATTCACTAATAATACTTGGCCGACATAAAATACTAAATACAAAGCATTTTCTCACATTTCATTAACCTCTTACCCCCTGCATTAACTGAGCGCACTTTCTCCATTTCGGCTTTACCCAAATCTAAAAGCTTCTCGACTGGAGAGCAACAGTGTAATGTCTCATTTGAAAGCTAAGGCCTACAAAACTGATTATAAGTTTTTTTGTTGCATTGTCGCCGGGTTTTGTTATATTTGAAGCGTTTTTGTCATTTTGTGTGTGTTTTTGTCCCTCTTTCGTGTCTTTTTCATCATTTTTTTTCCATTGCTTTTATTTTGTGTTTTTGTCACATTTTTGTTGTGTTTTCATCCTTGTTATTTTGACGCTTTTTTTCCAAGAAGCTTTTAGATTTGGGTAAAGCCAAACTGGAGAACATGTCCTAACCAAACATTCACAGTTTCATAATTCTATGTCCAAAAGCTTTTAACAGGGACCTCCAGCCCTTTCTTGGTCACTCGCCCAAGGCTTTCAACATTTCTACACGCGCTTGATAAGTCACATTTTAGATTCATTTTCTTTGGGTGCTGAACATTTTGAACAGAATCTGCAAACTTTTAGGTAGATAAAGTAGAGAATAAGTCATTATAGTTTGATTTGAATATTTTATTTCGAGGTGACACAAAAGCGAAAGAAAAAATAAACAAAACAATAACATTCTTGCTCGAAGAGGAGTGGAAAGAAGACAAGCTTATTGACTCCCACCCCTGTTCATATACTTAAATAATAATAATGTGGTTGCAACAATAACAATATTTAGTCCTTATTGTGTTGCTAAACAATTAAGTCGGTTACATATTTACAAAAAATGCAACAATGCATTACATTAAGTCAATATTTACAGTATGTTACACTTTATAACAAGTGTATAATTTTCATTTCTGATACCTGTTGTGACAGTTTTTAGAGTTATCCAACTGAAACTAGTCGCAAGCAAATACACAGACAGGGATGGACCGTCTGGCTGCCATGCTGGGCCTTTTGGTCGGGGGGCTGGGGGCTGGGGAGCGCCGGCTTTCTACATCACAATGGACACAAAGACTCTGCGGATTGTCCCTATCTCGGCTCCCCTCGGCTGAAGCACATGCTGGGTTTCTGCTTCACACCTAAGACAATGGCCAAAGACGTGTCCTGGCTCAAAGGCCTTCCTGTGGCCCCTCCCATCTTGGTGCTGGGACGGCCTCTCATGTGTACCTATATAACCAGGGGAGAGACTTCGGCTCCCCAGAGTTCGCCATCATGGATTTACCTGTGTTTCGGCTCTCCACACGTGTGTTAAATTAAACTTAGACTTTTGATAAGACAAATACTTTCAAGTTTTCCTTTATAGTGGTGAGAAATTCCACAACATACCTTATTACCATGTTAGTGTTATTGTTATTCATCATCATCATCATCATAACCAGTGTTAATTTCGTCGACTAAAATATTTAGTCTTAATTTAGTCAAAGTGATATTTTTGCTGACTAAAATTGGACTAAAACTAAATTATAAGTTTTTGATGAGACTAAAACTATGACTAAAATGTCCAGATGTTTTAGTCGACTAAAATAAGACTAAATAAAAATGAAAAGGAGAGACTAAAATCATCCAAACTTCTATTGATAGTCTGAAAGAGTCTCATATCATGTAAATTCACTGCCAAAGGAACAGCTCTGAGCTTTGTTCATGTGGGAGCAGCTCCATGAAGCAGAGGACCTGATTAAATATGATTATAATGAATATTATAAATGCAAAGTCGACTAAATTTTTCTTTAATTTAGTCGACTAAATTGACTTGCAATTTTAGTCGACTAAAACTAGACTAAAATTGAAGATATTTTTTTGACTAAATCTCGACTAAAATTGAATTACATTTTCGTCAAAAGACTAAGACTAAAACTAAATTAAAATATGTTGTCAAAATTAACACTGATCATAACAACCCATATAGCATTACTTTGTATCAAAGTGCTTGAATGATACATAACATAATCCACATTAATTCATGAAAGGTATAGTATTAATAGACTGATTGATGCTCATGATAACAAGATTTATCTTAATGATGTGTGTTAAAAAAAGAATCGAGGTTCTTCTTTTTTCTTTTTTCTTTCCTGTGTCTGGACTTGCTGCCAGAGGGGAGCAGCCCCCGAGCAACCGGACCATCATTTGTTAAGTGTCCTATGCTGTGCATTAAAAGAGACAACACTTAGGAAGTTGAATGTTGAATAGAATCTCTCTAAATGTATTTATTATATTTTTTATGACAAGGGCCCATTAGTCACAACCTTTGTAACTTTCTTAGCAATTCATACTCAATCTATCAAAGACATAAATATATATGAGGATCACTGCCAGATCAATTAACAATTTAAAATAAACTTGTCTTTGAATGGTCAAATTCCAATCCTGAAAGTGGCACCCATAACAGAAAAAAGCCATGTGAGTGAAACCCCTCCCACAGCAGGTGTGCCCAAATGTGTGTTTACCCGAGCATTTGTCCAGTTGTTTGGGGCTTAAAAAAACGGTGAATATGATAAGTGTTTACAAGCTGAAGAGAGCAGCTCGGTCCACTGCACTTAAGTTGACGCTCGTGCTAGGTTAGATAAGCGGCAGATACGTGCGTCCCAGGGTGGCAGATGGCGCGGGGAGGTGGTCAGCGCGGATGAAGTGGCCCAAACCCCCTCGGTGAGCTTATGTGAGGTCATCCCGCGCACAAGTCGTTAAGGCACGGAGAGAAGAAGAGGAGGAGGAGGAGCTTGCAGAGGACAGCCCGGGTGTTTAAATCAGAGTTTTATTGTCTAAGAGGGCTTCAAGTGAGTCAGCAATAGGTGCAAGCTTGAGTCAGCCAAAAAAGAGCCAATCTCCTAAACAGTTTGAATTACATTTGCGGTGACATAGCGGAGGTCTGTCCGCAGTGGATTAGGATTTAGGACAGTGTTTGCTTGCAGTTAATCGGACACAGAATTTGCTTAGATGATTCCCTAAGATAAAAGTACGGTTTATATTGTAAAAGAGTAAGCGTATTCATTTCTTTGACAGATTCAGACTCAGTAGTACGCTCAGTATTTACCTTTGGCCTGTGCTTTGTTTTATTGCTTTCATTTTTGTGATAGCCGTATGCTTTGTTTTCTAACTAAAACGAGACAAAATGATGTTTTATGCCTCAATTTGTACAGTGAAACAGCAGCTCTAGTGCAAAGAAATGTAGGAGATTGTTTGGGTGAATCTCACGCAAAAATGTTTAAAATAAGCCGTCCCAGAAAAACCCAGAAAAAGGATAAGCTTTGACGCTGTTACGACGAGGGCTGTTGTCACTGTCATTTTAAGCCTTTTTAGACTTTCTTAAATAGAAATGTCCATCAAAATTCAATATACTGTATAATACGAAGGATAGCAACACCGAGACACTTTATATGCCAAGTAATGTATTCACAGAAACAATATTGGAGTCGTTGTTTGCAAAGAAAGTGACAGGAAGATTGCGCAGCTGGAGGCCATATCTAATGTAAGATATTCCTATAGATTTCCTTCTGGAGGGACGTGCCAGGTCCCCATGTCTGGGCGCCGCAACTATCTCCTCATCTCTATACGAGCCACTTTTGTTTCGTTCTCATAATTTCCAGTGCAGCATCTCACACCTCACCGTAAAGATTCAGATTCACAGCGAGACCATAGGCAGCTCTGGTAATGATGTGCGGCTCCGTCCCTGTTACGCTGATGATGAACCAGTGAGGGAATGGAAAGTGCGGCCGGGGCCTCAGTATAAATGGATTTCCATGACAGAAAGCAGAGGTGAACGGGAGTCCCAAAATAACCAGGCCGAGTCCAAACCAGCTGCTCGAAGTTTAACTCACATGCCTTCCTCCTAAGAAAGTTTGAACTGGCTGGTCCATTGTCACTGTATGTTTTACATGTTCTTTTCCTTTCGTTTGTCGAATGATGTGTGTACCAGGTTTAAGGATAATAACATAACCATCCGGTATTTCCTGATCACTGTGAGAGCGTTTTACTTATTGTTCTTGCCCCCATAAACTTCATTAAAATTAATTAAGCGCTGACACATTAAGCTATACACATACAAGCTAAAATGGATATAAAATATGTAAAGACAGGGCTGAGTTGGAGAACCAGACCGTGTGGAGTTCGCTTTTTCTCATTAAAGGTGCATTATGCAACTTTTTATGGGGAAAAAGGTGAATATATTTGCGTATTTGACCTTTCAGTGACCCAGCAGCTGTATGGCTGGTTAGCTTGGCGCCTTTCCTTTCCTTCCAGGGGGTCTCCCAAATGCTCCACGACCAATTGTTGTGTAAGGTTTCTGGTAGGTTTTCACTGCTGATCGACCTATGTCCATTACGTATACATTCCATATAGAAAACCTACGAGAAACCCTAAAAAACCTGAAATAAAATTGGTCCTGAGATGGAAAGCAAAGGTGCCAAGCTAACCACCCATACAGCAGTTCGGTCACTAAAGGCTCTTTTCCACATGAGGCGCGTGTCAGCCGGATGGCTCTTTCACCCGCTTTGTCGAGCTTTTCCATAACAAAGGCCAGTGCCAAACCGGTCTGACCAGGTATAGGTTTTGGGCCCGACCTCTGGCTGTGGCCAAAGCGCGCTAACCCGTGTCTGATGTGACGTGAACAGACTGCTGGCCTCTGATTAGCAACAAGAGAGCGGACAGCCCTCACTATCGACACGCAGGTCGTATGGATTTAATATTTCACAACATCATACCGCTGTGCTAAAAGGGGATTTTGCCGATAATAGCATTTAGCCGCTGTTAGCGCAGCTTTAGCTGGTGATAGCATAACATTTGCATGTAGCTTACCTTCATAGTTGTATTTAGTAGTTTATTTTCTGTTTTAATACAGCTTGGCACCTCTGAATGATTCCATAACTCCCATCAGAAGGCAGCATTTGTCCACATTTGTTCTCATCGCGGCTCTAAAAACTTACGATCTGTACAGCGTGCGGCTCCGCCAACAACAAATGCGTGTGTGTGGTGGAAACAGGTCTGCGGGCTAGTGTCGATACGTGCACATAGATCGTGGCATGCGCGGCCGGTTCGCGCTATGTGGAACGACGGCTTAAAAGGTCAAATACACACTAATATCAACTTTTTTCATAAATAAATCCTTTTCGTAGTCCCTCTGGGGGTAATACAAGTGTTAATGGATGATTGGGGCGTCTTTCCCTGCTCCAACCCGGAACACCAATACACACTAATGGAATCACGATCAGAAGAAGCTAACAGGCTAACGAGCAAAGCTAACTGTGGGCTAGCACCACTTTAGCAGTATTTACAGCCAAGTTTGAGTGAAAAAAGAAAAATCTCTATTGTGTAATTGGGTTGTGGCACAATGTACAATATCCTTCTCTCCCTTTGTCTTTTCTTTCAGCGTAGTATTTATTCTCACGGACAATTAATGAGTAAAAAACCACAACATGCTACGACACCTGCAGTGGCGCTTATGGCCTCTAGGGGCAAAAGTTACTTAGTTCTGCTTTAAGTATTAACAAGGTACTAATAAGCATTTGTAATTAATAGGCCATGAATGCATAGGCTTGTTAAGATTTTAAGAGGCTGCTTATTGTACTGTTACCTATTACCATGGTAATAGGCCATGAATAATATTCGTATTCATTGCCTACCCTAATCCTAACCCGTAAACCTAAGCAGATTACTAATGCTTATTAATACCTGTTTAATACTTAATGAGCACCTCTTAATGTAAAGCGATACCAACGTTTATCCACATAAAAAGTTGCATAATGCGCCTTTTAATAGTATAAAAATGAGCAACAGGCTGAACCGCCAGGTACTTCTGACCAATATTGTCCCAAGTGTAAGGCTCTCTGGCGTGAAAAGACACATTTACACAAACAAACCTTCCCTCATTCTTCAACAAAATATAATAACTGATTAAAGTCATACTGCACAACATTTCATAAATAGAATACCATATTAATACTGTATGTGTTTTTATAGATATAGAGACCTCAAACATATATCTTCATCACCGTCATATGAGTGCCTCGCCACGATCTTAAAGCCAACATAATGTAAGTTTAAATTTAAATCAAGTCCTCTGCAAATGCTTGCTTTTGACAACCCTCTTCAAAAAATAGTACTGTTGGTGTCATTAGGAACACCCTGATATGATTACGTTTCGGAGTTTAGTTGCTCTTGTGATGCAGCAGAATATGACTCTGAAATATTCCACAGTGTAGCTTTAAGTCAGTGGAATTTTTGAATTAAACCTTTCCATCCTTTACTCCCTGTGTGAACTAGTCAGCTTCTTTGAGCGGGATAATTTACTCTGGTCTTTTGCGTCTCATCTCCGAGCATTTACATTTGTTCCCGGGTAAAATGGGAGTCAGATATCAGCTCCCTGCCTGCGCTCCTCCGCTCCATCTCTGCGGGATGCCTGGCTCTTTCAGTATTCAAGGAGAGGCTGTAAATCTCCCTAAAGCCGACAGTATTACGCTTGTCCATTGTCAAGCTATTCCAGTCCCCTTTATGTCAAAATAACTGGATGAAATGGTTACCTAAGAGCGCTGGGAAGGAAATCTGCAGCAGCGTCACCTTTCCCTTTAAAAGATTCACGGAAGATAATCTAACTTTGTAACCTTGGGGCAAAATAAGCGATTTGCATTTTGGTCAAAACACCATTTAATAAAAGCCAAAAGTGGAACAAAGTTATCGCTTACAATTAACATTTCCTTTTGTTCCAGCGCGCTCATTTCGCACACAAAAAAGCGGAACTCAAACGCCTCATATTTGGGTCATTTGCAAGCGCTTTCTCTGCCAAGTTAATAGATATTAATGAGCCATAATCCATTTGATGTGACAGCCTACTTTCTGTTTCCCATCAGGACAAGAGCAGGGTCATTCTTCTCGCACTGCGATGAATAGGCAATCAGCTTTTTGTAATGTGGGTGATAAAAACAAATGCGGGTGCTGCTGCGTGGTGGCGAGAGGAAACGTCGGTCCACATTTCCAGACCTGTGGATGTTAGGGCAGCGTGAGAGGAGACTTTGAAGTGAGCAGGCTGCAGTAAATGAGAGGAGAAGAAGGAGAAGGAGGCACTGGAGCATGGCAGATTTCATGAATTAAACAAGGCCCTTATTAACTGTCGCGGGCTGTGATCAGTTCGATGTCTGCTCCGATATTTCAGCCATCGAGTTGACGGAAGGTCCTCTAACAAGACAGATGCTCACATCATTGAACAGATCTGGAAAACTGGGCAAAATTTTAAGCAAGTTTGCACTTTCTCGAGAGTATCACTATTTATCATCTTAAGCATGAAGCTCTAAGCTCCAATCTGAACTTGATCTGATTAAATTCACTGATGCATTTAGGACTTTTGAAGGCTGTTACACATTATAAACAATGTTTCACAAGTTAACTCTTTCATAATCGGTAACATAGATCTAATAACATTGAGACTTTTGGAGCAACAGAGCATGTCGTCTCTTGATCGGAAGGTCGGGGGTTCAAGTCCCAGCTCCTGAAGATGCACACTGTCTTTGTGTCCTTGGGCAAGACACTTCATCCACCTTGCCTCCAGTGTCTGTGTATATTAGTGTGTGAATGGTTGACAGGTTCCTTGTTGTAAAGCGCTTTGGGCCTAATAAGCGCTATATGAGTTGAGACCATTTTGTGCCTAAATGATATAGATAAACACCTGCCAAGTGAAAACAGATAATGCTTATACGCTGCTCGACCCACACCCATAAAACTGGGTCCACCTGGATTTAAAGAGCAACTAAACACCAAATCAAGCTTTTTTTTACTGATAAACTGTCTCAGTGGGTGTCTCATAGTGTTGTCCACTGGTCCCTGACATTATTCTGACATTATAGCGCAAACATGTGTTAAATCCTAACTTTGGCCTGAAAACGAATGGGTTGCGCCCCCTTCAGGGTAAACTCTGCTACTAAATTAGAATTTCCTGATTGACTGGAGACGTGTCCACGGCCTACACAGAACGTCAAAAGCCGCACCAGCTCCACACATCGTCATCAGGTGCTGCCAATTGTCCTGCCCATTGTCCTGCCCCGTACCTGTGGTTTATAACCAAGTCCCTCCCACGTAATCTGCTGTGATTGTGCAAATGTCGAGGTCAATCAAGTCACCCCCAAACTTCAGAGACCGCCTCTTTTGCGGCAATTTTTGACTTTTGTTTGTGGGGCAAAGGCTTTGGCACGCCCCTTTAGGTACTCTTTAACTAACTGTTATGATTTGGGGTTGCTGCAGTAGGTTCAGCAACATTATGAGCCCAAACAATGAGATCAGCTGACTCCCTGAACATCCTGAATAACCAGGTTATTCCATCAGTGGATTTCTTCTTCCCTGATGGCAGGGGCATATTCCAAGATGACAATGCCAGGGATCGTGATAGAGTGGTTCAGGGGGCATGAGATATCATTTTCACACATGGATTGGCCTCCACAGACTCCAGATCTTAACCCCATTGAGAATCTTTGGGATGTGCTGGAGAAGGCTTTGCACCGGGGTTACACTCTCCCATCACCAATACAATATCTTGAAACATTAATGCAACAGCTGATCTTTTGACATTGCAGAAGCTTATTGAAACAATGCCACAGCGAATGCGCGCTATAATCAAAGCTAAAGGCGATACAACAAAATATTGGAGCTTTTTTTTGTCCAGGTGTTCGGGTATGAATTTGCTTTTTCCAAGATGGCAGGGGAAAAGTATAATGGGTCAATCCCTAATCCCCTGGTATAGGAAACATTAGCAATTCTTTTGGTCAATAATGTCAACAAATATTTGTGAATGGCCTTGTCTTTTCCCCTTTGCCTCTTGTTGAGGATTCTATATTCATTATTTGCTTCACATATAAACAGCACATCACACTGATTAAATGTGCAATGATGATGGTGGTAGCGGGACGTTTGGAGCGACTTTCCACCAGGAGTGCGGCGCAGACACAACGCGAGCCAGATGCATCTCAATTCCAATTAGGTAATGGAATCTGACAGCAGGCATGAGGCGCACGTGGATGCGGAGGAGCGCAGAGGAGCAGCGCTGAGGTCTTCATCAGCTGAATTTTAAAGGCTCCTTGACCTGGTGTGCCTGTAACGGGATGGGGCACGGTCGCACTGCAATCAAAACATAATAGCAGTGAACCCCCAGTCAAGAGAAATGAAAGATGCGAGGAAGAATAGGATGGAAAGGGGATTTGGACACGGCAGGTATGAGAAATAGATTGAGACCTTTTATCATTTATCCTGCACAGCCTGGAGAAGCCTTGTTACTCTCCAGGGATGGCCATAAATGTGATAGCATCGAAGTGATCTCAAAGTAGAATGAGCACGCCTAGTGATAAAAAGAACTCTTCATTCATATTTTGGAGCCCAAATGTATGTCAAAACTACTATCTAATCAGGTATTGACTACAAAAACAATAATACATGCTATTCTAAATCATAAAAAGGACACCAAATGGCTCCTTCACTCCCTAATTTCATATCTTTAAGTATGAACAGATTGACAAAGTTGTCTTCAAACGTAAAGGTAACATTTTACAATAACTACACTTTATTTAGTCCTAATAAATGATGAGTTAAAGGAATAGGCCACCGTTTTTACATACTGAGATATGTTCTTATCTTAGCTTAGACGAGTTCATTTGTACCTGTCTGGTCTCCACGTGTGCCTTCCGTAACGTAAACACAGCACAGACGGCGTTAGCATTTAGCCTCTCTCTTCTCCTCTATAGCTCCAAATGAGGTGAAGATAGAAGCTACCAAACTCTTCCACGTTTTCCCTATTTAAATATGGTTACGTGAAGTGTTACACCACAAAGTATAATTACACAAAATTAAACAATGTGGATTTTCTAAGCGGATAAAAAGGGGAACTATATTGTAAGGCGTAATAATACCAGGAGTATTCAATTACCTTATTAGCACACAATGGCCATTGTTGAACTTAAATTACAAGTCAGTACCTTGCAGTATCTTAAATTATAGTTGATCCACCTAAAAAAATGTAATTATTCAATGTGTTCCAAATATAAAATATATAAACCAATTTTGTTAATGACCCCTTGTACTTGTATGGTGCTATATATCATGTACTATTGCTCTTTTCCTACATGTTTTTAGACTAATCCGTTCTCTGTTATTTACAGAGAACGGTAAATAACAGATGTAAAACTTCTGTCATTTATATTCCTATGTCTTGTGGTTACTCTATATTGATGGAGCATCACGTGACTATCTCATGTGATGCCAGTTTGTTATTTAACGCACCTGTTTGTGTTTTTTAAATCATGTGCCCTGATGCAGACCGTATCAGGTCGAAACGCGTTGGCGTCCCCTGCTCATTAAAGGACTTTTATCTTATTATTCAGAGTGCCTCGGACATTTTTTTTCTTTTTCTCTTAGTCCATGTTCTCCATGTTCTTGTCCTCGAAGAGCACCTGAATTTTCTACAACTCTGGACCCACTGATGCACTCGTCTTCAATTTCAATAATACCAGGAGTAATTCGGCATCCGCACAGTAAAGTGAAGATATCACTGCACGGATGCCGAATTACTCCTGGTATTATTACGCCTTACAATATAGTTCCCCTTTTAATCCGCTTAGAAAATCCACATTGTTTAATTTTGTGTAATTATACTTTGTAGTGTAACACTTCACGTAACCATATTTAAATAGGGAAAACGTGGAATAGTTTGGTAGCTTCTATCTTGACCTCGTTTGGAGCTATAGAGGAGAAGAGAGAGGCTAAATGCTAACGCTGTCTGGGCTGTGTTTACGTTACTGAAGGCAAACATGGAGACCAGACAGGTTAAATGAACTCGTCTAAGCTAAGGTAAGAACATATCTCAGTATGTAAAAACGGTGGCCTATTCCTTTAAGGCTAAATGAGGTCCAGTTATTATCAACTTGTTTGCGTTGTATGAGAATGTAACAACAAGCAACACATCAAAAAACTGGCAGAGCCATATAGAGCTAAAAGAAAATATCTAAAACTGCGCATTCCTCACATTTATTTCAGTGTAAGCAAAAGTGTTCTCTTCCATTATGTGTCCAGTCCATCAAAATGTACAAAATGTACGCCAGAAATACTAAGCCAGACAACGCCGGCTATTAGAAGACTTGTGTGCTTTTATTTGTAGCAAAGATAAAAAAGAGTGCACCATCTGACAGTCCGACATACAGCCTCAATCTCCCGCGCTCTGATTCGTTCTCCAGTGCAAACAGACAGACTGAGTGAACCCTGTTAATCTGCCCCTAATTGAAGATATCCAGGCTGTAGCTGAATGTTGCACATCTGTCGTCCCCGCATCTTGTTCAGGATAAAACAGAGCTGTACTTTTGCTTCATGCCACGGTTATGCAAGTATTAATACTATGTAAAGACGTGTAAGACTGAAGAGTAATCGCAGCAAAAACAAACGCTTTTTTTCATGTGTCAAAATCTCTTGGGAAGTGAAATAACGAATGTGCAGTAGTAGTACAGATAGATAGATAGATAAAGGCAGCTAAAAGAGGCTTGCTTCTAGATAGGGGCAAGAAATGGGTTGAAAATGAAATGAGTTTTTGGACAGAATATGCAAGGATAGTCAAAAGGTTGCAGATAATTTAAATGATGTTACACTCAGTCCCTCGGAGCAAACAATATAGAGTAAATAAAAAAGACTTAAAGGTGTGGGGGAGTGGAGGGGCAGACGTGTCTTTGAGGGAGCTGAGAGGGGCCACAGTTCGTAAATGTGAGTGAAGGGAGGGTAGGAAAGGGATTGAGTTCATCTTACTGAAAGCCTGGTGTCCATCAGTCACCTGGATCTGGTCCGGAGACTCTGCACTCTGGGATGACTCAAACAACAAAGTAGTGGCTCTTTTGAACGTGAACAAATCGAACCGGATATCTTTTTAGTAAAGAGTAATTGAGCATCAAACTGCAAAACCTTTGAGCAAACGAATCTCAAACAATATGAGTTTTCTTAAAATATCAATGAGTGTGTTTACATGTGCTCGAGTAACCTGGTGATTAGGCATATCCTGGTTATGACAGTATTTTGGATATGATGTTTACACGCGTCCAAGGAACCAGGACACTCGTATCCCTGTTTACAAGAGCAACTACAGTATCCTGGATATTTTGGCTCCAGAGAGGGGCGGAGCTAAAGACAAATATGCTAAGGAGCTAAATACTTTGCATGTTTTTTTCTGACATTTCTCTTGCACAAGGACAAGAAGTATCCAAGGAAGCACTTAGAAGTAGAGTTCTTTTCCAGCTTCAGCGACAGACGTGAGAATTGAAAAAATAAATAGATTAAAAAATAAACATTGGTTTGATCCAAGAGCAGAACTGACTTTCACCGGAGAAACCACGGAGCAAAAAAGTAGTTGTGTTTTATGGTTACTTACTAAGTTTTTGCTCCTGCCGAGTCTGTTTCAAAGGTTCGCTCACGCTCAGTATGTCAGCAATGGAGAAAAAACAGAATACTGTGTTTACATGGTACACTATCCTGGAAACTGTGGGAATATCCCAATGAGAATATCCTGGTTTCTAATAACCTGGATATCGCTCTTATCCAGGAAACTGAAAGCAGGATTCTGTGTTTACATGAACCAGACAAACCAGGAAACTTAAAATCCCCATTAATAACCTGGATACTCGAGGTCATGTAAACACACTCATTATAAAAAAGCCAGTCATTAAACCATTAAACCATCCATAATGGTTGGTTCCCATCACTACAACAGAGGCTGCCTCACACACAATGTAATACCAAGAAGCACTCAAATGCCACCGCAGTTTTGTTTTACAACTGGTCAGCTTTTTGCGATGCCTCAATGGAAGTGAAACCAAGGCACAGGGTAACCAGGGCCTGAAGTGATTGTACATTGAAGTGGACATAATAACATAGGTTGTGTTTCCATCTGACTGCCACTGAAGCCACAAAAAAATAGCACCTCGTCTTCATGAGCGTATAGCAGAGGTCAGGTGCAGTGCTCTGTTTAATCAATGATGAATAATTGCTTTAATCCGTCTTTTAAAAGTGGCGCACATCAAAGATGGTTACGTAATGAGAGAGCCTTCAAAACAATAACACACTATTGTATTGCGCGAGTTTCAACAACTCCCCGGAGGTTTAAGAGAACGCCTTTTGTACCAATGTTCTGCTCATTTAGATGTCAAATACAGTGTGGGGAAAGACGTTTGAAGACTACTTGTTTCTCCGCCTCCACTCGCATTTTGAAAGCTTGGCGCCAAGGGGGTTAGTCAAATGGATTCATTAAATACTTGAATCACTGCCCAAGGTCAGGCCTAATTATGTGCAGCTCAAGTCCTATACCAGTGCGTTTGTCTTGTTAAAGCTTACAGTACGTAAAGCTGAGACTCTTTGTCACTGTATTCATTGATTTGACACACAGTTGTGGGGTCGCAGCGGGTTTTTTTTGGGGGGGGGGGGACCACTTCTTTTTAGTGATGGGCGTCACCACCTTGTTTGGAATCAATACAATACCGATACTTTTGGGCTCATTTCATATGGGTGAATGCAATATACATTTCGAAAACTGGTTATTTTATATTATTAATAGGGCCTATGTAAATTAAAACAATATAATTTTAACTGTTAATTAACCTCTTAACCCCCACCTTAACAGAGTGCATTTTCTCCAGTTCAACTTTACCCACATCTAAAAGCTAAGACCCACAAAACAGATCGCTTTGTTGCCGACATTTTCTTTGTTCTCCATTGTATTTTTGCCAGTTTTTCATCTAGTTTTTGTGGCTTTTTTGGGCAGTTTTTGTTGCCATTTTGACGCTTTCTATGCGTTTTCATCCTTGGTTTTGTCTTTTTGTCGCTCTTCAGATTTTTTGGTCCCCTTTTCTAGCTTTTTTTTGTCACATTTGTTTCATTTTTGTTGCTTTTTTATCACGTTTTTGTTGCCATTTTGATGCTTCTTTTAAAAGATGTTATGAAACCCGGGTTGAACTCAAGAGCAGAACCAAGATAAAGGTTTAAGAATATTTATTATAAACAAGCAGGGAGGAGCAGGTAGGTATCAGGCTGGAGGTCCAGAGAGGAGCAGGTAGGTAAGGGTTGGGGCCGGTGGAGCAGAGATGTCTGACTGGGCTGGAGTCTTTGGCTGAAAACCTCTGAGAAAAACGAAGGAAACTATCAAAAACTGGACAAGGGAAAAGACACCAAAACTGTAAGAGGTTAAACAATGTAAATGTGAAAATAAATACATATAACAAATTTAAAATGAATACTTTAATGACGAACAGAACCTAAACTAGAATGAATTGTCCTTTTGTGTTTAGAATTGCTGTAGTGCCTTCTTTTTACATATGCAGATTAGTATCAATACTTAAAAAGTAGCCGTTTGGTATTAATATATCAATACTATGGTATCGATCTGCCCATCCCTGCTTCTTTTTGAATGCAGTTGCGTGTGGAACAGTTACCACCGTCAGATTTGTCCACGGTCCGATCGCAGCTGTTTATTTGTAGCACATCTCTCAAATGAAGCTGACACGTCCTCTCAAACATCCCTGTCATTCAGTGCCAGCCCTCTCACTTCTCTCACCTCTCCATAGTGTTTAGTGCTTTGCCCGACTCGATAAAAGTCCATGCGGTGTCTAGTCCTGTCTAGTCCTGTTAATATGAAAGGAGTATGCGGCTCACTGAAGTGTTACCATTTGGAGTGGGTTGTATAGAATTTAACACATTTTGCCGCATCTCCAGAGTGAAATAAACTTTATTAAACAAGCAAAGACGTTTAGGGGATTCGGAGGAGACGATGAGCTTTCTGGCTGTCCATCCCCCGACCTAAAAAGACAAAAGGAATGAAAAGGTAAGGGTGCAAGCAAAGGGTAAACGAGAACAAAAGGTTGGAGACGTTGAGTGAGTTAGGGACTGGGAGGTAGGACATGGGACAACAAGAATGTCCCAGGTTCGATTCCCGTGCAAGCTTTTCTGCGTGGAGTTTGTTTCTTTCCCCATGTCTGAATGGGTTTCCTCCTGACCATTGGCCTGGCTCTTCATCTGGAGATGGGTACTCGAGTGCTGCACTGCGGTCGCCCACTGCTCCTTATGGGTTGCCCCAGCAGCATCGAAGGATGGGTCAAATGCTGTAGGGAACGTACACCTTGACCATAACCTTCTAGGACAGAGGCCAGAAAGGGCATATGCAAAGTGTAGTCCTGCTCCTGAACTTAAAGCACAACTAAGTAACTCATGCCCCTAGTAACTCATTAATTGTCCGGAGAGTAAATACTACGCTGACAGAAAAGACAAAGGGGGAGAGGGATATTGTACATCTAATTACACAAACTCACTCAAACTTAGCTGCCACTGTTTAAATGGCGCTCCATTTAGGTTTGCCCGTTAGCCTGTTAGCTTCTTCTTCTGATTCTATTAGTTTGTATTGGGCCACTGCCTGGGCGCAGGGAAAGTTGCAATTGTTGTTTTCTGGCCAGAGACACCAGGAGGAGATGAAAGACCCCCTATCATCCCATTAACACTCGTATTACCCCCAGAGGGACTACGAAAAGGATTTATTAAAGTAAACAAGTGACTTTGTTCTTCTTTAAGATAGCACACTTATCTCTTAAAGAGGGGGTATTATGCTTTTTTCAGTCACATAGCACCAGTCTATAGCATACTACAATGATGACGTAACCTTCTGTTGGTCTGTATATGCAGTAAATTAAAATAACTGCCTTGAATAAAATTGCTCTCTCAAAATGGCTGTACTGAACATCTTGAAATAGGCCTCTGTCTCTTTAAGAAGCTTTCCGACACGCCCCCTTCAGCACACTGCTGTGGCATCTAAACAACAACACTGTGCGGGGAGGGGGCTCTGCTGAGCTGAGGAGCAGTGGTTGGTGGCTTGGCTGGTGACAAAAGGTCCAGAGGCGTCTCCAGGAGGTGGGGGCGTTCCTAGGAGGACTGAGGCATAGCTACACCTAAAATGGCTGCCGTCTAAGTTTTTACTGATTACTCAAAAATATGTGAATGAGCCAAGGCAACACTCCAGGCATGTGTTTAATGAGGGAATAACATAATAACATGATATAAAGCTTGAAAAAGTCGATTTTACATAATACCCCCCCTTTAAGCTATAATCGTGCTCATTGGGAAACTCCAGGATTGACTGATTGGTTAAAGGCCGGGCCTTACACCAGATTTTTTTTGTTTTCAAACAATGAAAGAGGGAGTGCATAAATCTTTAATTGTCCAAATGCATTACAAACTTTTTGGAAGCATTTCTAACATCCCAAATATTCTTCACAGTGATTAGTTTATAAGCCCGTTTTTGTAACCAGCCTGCAATTTCCCGATTATTAAGAAGGCTGTAAAGGTATTTTTTCATGAATGTCTGCTTTTACAAGATACTGAAAACATAATTCCACCACTAAAATAATATCATGTAAAGCCTTTCTACTGGCTGTCAATCATGCCCTTTGAAAAATGGTTCAAGACAGAGTCCAATGAATCGACACAGCTGGACATTTTCTCAGGCGGCTGACGTTTCGAAAATCATCCAGTTTTCTTCTGCACGGGGCCAAAAATAGCACATGCATATTTATTTTGTGGACGCCAACGACAGCTGGAGCCGAACATGAATCAGCTCTGAACATGAGAAACAGAGAAAGACGTCCTGGCCTGGTGCCACGAGTCCAGATGCTTTGCCCCTGCGGTGTGTTTGGGCTCATGCAGTATCAGTGCTGTGCCCACCGGCCCCTCATCATCCTCCACCCCGCCCCCTCTGTGGTCCTGTGACGAGGCCACAAGCTCACGCGGCCAACGCTAATTAACACCGACTCAAGCTTCAACACATCTGCCGCCCCGGATGCTATTAGGCACGCTCACCTCCTCCGACAAGGTGATCTGCGCTGATAAGGCTTTGAGGTGTCTACAGCAGCTCCACACATTACCATACACATAATGCTGATGGGAAGTGAGAGGAAGGACAGGCGTTTCGTGCGAGTTCATCAGTAAGCACGGGGCGTAATCGCACTCACACGAATTAAAAGGAGGACTAGTCATGATCCAGACGCAGCTCTGTACAGTTGAGTACAGTTTTTAACCAACAACTTATGAAAACACCTTTGACTCAGAGAAAAGAGGAGACATATCACTCTATGTTTAAACTTTTACTATCTCTGAGTTTGTTCCACCGCCAATACCTTTTCCAATCATTTAAATCTTTATCTTTAAAGATGCAAACGTAATTAAGTCTGCAATAAGAATTCACAAGGAATCTGATAACCTGGCAAGACCCTGATTGATATTACAGTGCCAATAAATTTAGCAGTGATATCAATCTGGAATTGATCCAGCTTAAATCGTTCAGGGAGAGGGAAAACTTTGGTGCTGAACATTTGCTTGGATCCAGTGTGCTTCAATCAGAGCCAAGTCTCAAGACCACAAACCGCAAATCCAATTCAATATTTTATATTTGAGCATACCCCGTGTTTTTCCATCAATTGTTAGCTATAAAACTGCTTTTTTCTACCAGGAAATGTTACTCCCGCCTTCTCACGGTAATGCTGCCACATGATTGGCCCAAACCACTGCTGTTTGAGAATTCAAACAGATCGGCAGGAGCAGCACAAGATGGATTCTCATGTGTTTGAGAATCAACAAATACCTTGAGAATTCAGATTGAAGACGAAGTTAAGAATCTGTGAGCTCTCGGACAAAATGTTTGCTACAACCAACATTAATAACCATTGAGAAATCAAGTGCTGATTGAATGATTTTTAGTTTAGTTTAGTTTATTGATGGAATGCCCTTTGAGATGTGCCATCTCGTTTTCGAGGGGTCCATAAACACAAGACACAAATAACAATTAACAAGACACAGTACAAGACAGGATACAGACAGGACAAAATAAACATTAAGACAGTCACACAAACAAAACAAACTTGCTCCAGAGTCCTCCCAAACACCCCCAAGATACCCAGACAAGATTTACAAAAAATATATATACTGTATATAGTCAAAAGAAACAGAAAACTTTGAGACAACAAAACAAAGTTATACATATTCCAAAAATGAACTAAAAGTACAAATTACAGATCCACTTAAAACATAAACAAGGAGTTTTAAGGTGTGAAAATAAGGAGGATCTAAATAAACCAAACAATGTTAAAGGACGAATGGATAAAGGTAAACTGTTTCAATCAGAGGGGGCTTTAAACTGAAAAGCTCTGCGTCCTATTTCTTTATTAATACGTGGGACAGTAAAAGTAAGAGAGTGAGTGCTTCTAAGTGAATATGTGGATGTAAATGGAATAAGAAAATGCTCAAGATACTGCGGACAGCTAAAGTAAATACATTTAAAAATAAACATAATCCAGAATGATTTGACCTGCTACATTGACCAACTTCGTCAGACAATTTGTGTTGGTCACAAAAAGAGCACTAAGCCAAGACACAAAACAAAATGTTAAAACTGACTCAATAAAACATTGGTAAATGCTCATAAAGACCTTACAAACTCTAAATCAATTCATTTTTCTTTCTTGCATCTTTTTGATAGCAGATAGCATCAGTGTTGGACACAAAGCGTATTGGACTCTTCTGTTTGGCTTGGTTTGAATTAATGCCTTTTTTTTTAACAGATTACAATATATATATATACAGTATAAGTACAATGTTTGTGCTTTAGTTTTACTTAAGCCTTTTTTTAAACGCCTGTATCTATCTGTACAATCAATATGTTCATAAAATATAGTGTCATTACAATACAATTAAGCACCATAGATTTTGCAATTGTTGAATATTGTAAACTAGTTCAAAATAAACTGATATAGAGACAACACTATTGCTTACTCACTTATGACATGACAGTAGAATAATAGGTTTATGTAACATCTGTAGTTTTTCAAGTAAAGTTAAACAGGGTCAAAAGCATAACTGTGTGAACATACTGTATTTCTACATGAAAGATTAAAGATAGTAATTAATCGCATCTGCATAAAATGAAAATGTGCGGACAAACAGTCTCCAGTCTAATTAGAAACCACAGACTCATTCAAAGTGCTCGGAGTGAAAAACTCCCTGGCGCTCTCTGGCCGCATTCATGCATTGCGCAAATTTCATTAAGTCTGCAAGCGTGGAAGAGCCTCCTCATTGCATCTCTGGCTCGCATTAACCATCATGAAAGAATGTATATATAAAAGGCGTTAGATCACAAGGCAGTTCGATGGTAAATTACTGAGCGCTTGTTGTGATGTAGCGGCTTGTTTTGTGAGGAAATGTTCCATTAGTAATACAAACAGAAAAAGAGTTTGGAGGTCATTTGGTTGCAGACAATAAATCAATAAAACATAATTATTATAAAGTTACATTAAAAGGGGTAAAATCCTTTCTCCACATAAATCTAATCCATTGTATGTTACAACAAAAACCTTTGCATTGATTTCTGTGTCCTTAATTAAGCTGATAGAGATGACATTTCTCGATACACATTGATTGTAGTGGCCTTTGGAGAGCAACTTGGAGATACAATGGTTTGAAAGGAAATCACGATTACTAATTAAAATAGCTCGGTACATTTACATCAGCCACTTGAATTTTACTCACTGCTCATTAGCTGTTTGGAGGATAGGAATGTTCTCTGCATGGAAAATGAGTCTCCTCAGGGGAAACCCGCCCAAACTCCTTCATTCACAGGAAGAGCCTCTTGTTCCACCTGTGGCACGCTCGCCACAAAACAAGGTGTTTTAAATGGAATGAGGCTAATGCAACGTTCACCTACAGCTATGTTTGTTTGCATAATGCAAGCTCATTAGCATTTAAATATAGGCCGAGCTCAACTTTCCTCTTCTTTTTATGCGTATTACCTTTGCCTCCGTGTGTTAAATGAATGACACCATATAATTATACATTTAAATTGCAAGTCAGTGTATTGAGTCTCATGTTAAACTACTTTTATCAACAGAAAACCGTAGTGAGGTGTTAAGCTGTCATTTGAGTCTAAAAACATTTTACGCGGCACGGTAGTACAGCGGTTAGAGCTCGTGCTTCACAGCTAGAAGGTCCCGGGTTTGATTCCCACCTGGACGGGGCCTTTCTGTGTGGAGTTTGCATGTTCTCCCCGTGTCTGTGTAGGTTTCCTCCGGGTACTCCGGTTTCCCCTACCACTAAAAACATGTACAATAGGCCAGGATGAATGAGTGTGTGTTTGAGAGTGCGCATGGGGGACAACGGATGGAAATTAGCCCAAGGCTACAATTCGGTGTGGCTTGTTTACATGCATGAGACCCATGTATGTTCATTAACATGCAGTGTCCCGACCAAATAAATAAATACTGTTAATGTATTTATATACTGCTTAATGTAAAGGAAATCTGTTACCTGTAATAGCTCTTTAGAAGCATGTTTTTGCTTTAGTGGCAGACTAGGGCTTTTTATTTTTTTGTTGAGATTTTGAGTTAGCACAGCAGGTAAATGCTATTTAAATCCACACAGCACAACGTTTCGCTATACAATATACAAACAGAACAAAATACAAGTTTTTATTTAATCTCTGGTTTTCTTGTTGATAAAAAAACTTGCCTACTGTGTGAGGTCCCACTCACCGCCGGGAGTGGGACCTCACCAGATCGTCACTGACAAAAGGCTTACTAGCTAACTAAAAACTAAGTAACTCAAGCCCCTAGAGGCCATAAGCGCCGCGGCAGGTGTCGTAGCATGTTGCGTTTTTTACTCATTAATTGTCCGTGAGAGTAAATACTACGCTGACAGAAAAGACAAAAGTGAGAGAGGGATATTGTACATTGTGCCACAACCCAATGACACAATGGAGATATTTTTACTGCTAAAGTGGCGCTAGCCCACAGTTAGCTTTGCCCGTTAGCTTCTTCTGATTGTGATTCCTTTAGTGTGTATTGGGGCTGCGGGTCGGAGCAGGGAAAGCTGCAAGTGAGGTTTTCTGGCCAGAGAGACACCAGGGGGAGATGAAAGACCCCCCAATCATCCCATTAACACTTGTATTACCCCCAGAGGGACTACGGAAAGGATTTATTAAGGTAAACAAGTTACTGAGTTCTGCTTTAAAGTCTCGCAGTTTCCTGACAATTTAGTGGCTCTTGTGACCTGGAATGTTCCAACGTCGGTCTTTAATATATTTAGGTGTCATTAAGTAACATTCATTGGTAACACTTTATATTGAGGTGTGCTTGTTAAGTATTAATAAGGTACAAATAAGCTTTAATAATATGCTTGTAAAGTATTAACACACTGCTTATTATATTTGTATCTATTAACATACTAATAGGCCATTAATAATACGCTTATTCATAGCCAACCCTAACCCTTACCTTAACCTAACCCTAAAATGATTACTAATGCTTATTAAGGAAAAGAATCAGTGCAGGTTTAGTTATTATTTCATGATTGATTGTCCGTAATAAATCTGCAACAGCTAAACGTCAGAACATTTATCATACTGGCCATAACCTTTGGCAAACAGAGCCTGAAGCCCAAACACTGGGGATGAAGTGATGGAGAGATGTGAACAAATGTTGAGGGTGTGTGCGCTACAGATTAGAGAGGAATTCAGGGGTCTATAGGACCGTCTCCACTCTGGAGATTCAGAGGATTTTAGTGCACAATTTTAGCTCCAGACACACTTTAGATAAACTCATATCCCGTGGTC
The DNA here is from genome assembly GCA_007210695.1 of Neogobius melanostomus. Classification (NCBI taxonomy): domain Eukaryota; kingdom Metazoa; phylum Chordata; class Actinopteri; order Gobiiformes; family Gobiidae; genus Neogobius; species Neogobius melanostomus. The sequence continues at coordinate 876,832 of VHKM01000840.1, forward strand.
TGCGGTTCTGTGGTGGGAGATAAAATATGGGATTCCTAACGTTATGATCATAGTAAATTATCAAGTGAATTCTTGCCTCATCTGTCATTTCATTGTGACAAAGATGTAAACCATAAGCTACAATAAAAACATGCAAATAACACTCAGCTTCTTTCTAGCTTTATCTTGAACTTCCTTCAGTATCAGTTGTTTGCAGTTTTCCAAATCATTTCTGAAAGTACAAGCAAAAAAAAAAGAGAAAGGTTACTCTGTTGCAGTTTCCCTTTGAACAACTTACTCTCTTGTTAATGAATGCATGCGATGTCAAACATTGTTTACCCATTTTACTAATTAAACCCAACATCACTGCCGGGCACGGCTCTATATTTTCAGAGAAATCCCATCAGCAAGGCCATAACCCACGTGTTAATCCACTGTTTTCAGCCTCTTGCAGCCACAGAGCAGAAACAGCAGTGAGAACACAAACTCTCCTCTCACTAAACGCTCAAATGACAAGCGTCGCCTTTGGGTGCAGTCTGTGAAAGTGATTTAATTGCCCTGTCAGGTCAGTGGGAGCGCGTAGGCCATACCTGTTATAGCAATACACCTGCCCACAGCCAAATCGGTGGCACTCAGTCCAATGTGAAACGACGCCAGGGCATGGAAGTGTGTGATAATTGGCACTGAGGGGGTAAGAATGACTGAAGAAAGAGCAGTCACTTCTGACGTCGAATAGCACGCGGTTCCCAAGGTTCTGTCCCTTTTTAGAGTGAGAAAATGAGGTTATTATGTTTTGTACTAAGGCAGGTAAACCAGACTTTGAGTTTACACATAGAGAGAGAGGGCAAGAAAGTGTTACGTAATGCAGTTTGGACTTCTTTTTGACAGTTTCATTATGTCCTCGGAGTTTCTCTACACTATTTATTTGCAAGGCTTTCTAAATTAAACAGTATTTGTTGGCACTTTACTATGCAATATATCATCATCTAACATTGTTATGAATCACAGACTGCATCTCTCTCTGACTGGAAAACCACAAAAAGAACAGTAAACGCGCTGCATAAAATAGTGCATGGCCGCCATCTTGTGGATAACCCAAACATGACAATGTTATTCCAATATTTTTTTTAATTCTGGACATGAAAGGATAAGCACCTGTACTAAGTATGCCTTTATGCAGTATACAGTGGGAGGAAAAAGTATGTGAACTCTTTGGAATTTCTTACAGTACATTTTTGCCGAAATTGGTCATAAAATGTGGTCTGATCTTTGTTAAAATCACAGGCATGAGTACAGTGTCTGCTTAAACTACTTAAACCACTCATACAATTACATGTTGCCATATTTTTTATTGGCCATGACATGTAAACATTCACAGGGGAAATTCCAAAAGGTTTACATACTTTTTCCTCCCACTGTAGATAAGATAATTATTAGTATATTTTTTCAAAAGGACACCCAAAAAGAACATTTTTGCCAAGGCCAGAAAATGTAGGTTTAAGTTTGATGAAAATATGTGTTTAACTTCGTTTCCTTAACCGAGCACATTTTCTCCAGTTCGGTTTTACCCAAATCTAAAAGCTTCTTCACTGGAGATTTTACAGCCTATAGGCCTATTTGAAAGCTTCAAAATTGATCTAAATAGATCTTTTTCCTCACGCTGTTTTAAAACCTGGGGCGACAGTGGCGCAGATGGTAGAGCGGGTCGTCTCATGATCGGAAGGTCAGGGGTTCGAATCCAGCCTCCTGAAGGTGCACATTGTCGTTGTGTCCTTGGGCAAGACACTTCACCCACATTGCCTCCAGTGTCCTCGTACACTGGTAGCCCCCTAGGAGAGACCAACAGGCCCGGTTTGAACCGTGAGGCCGTCCTTCCGTGGACCCACCACCTACAGAAGGAGCCATGGGGGCCGGTGCAATGTGACCTGGGCAGCTCCAACTGCCCCCACGACCCGGCAACGGACAAGTGGAAGAAAATGGATGTTTTAAAACCTTTTTTTGTTGTGTTTTTGTCACCTTTTAATTGCTTTTTTTTGTTGCTTTTTGTTGCATTTTTTTCCACTTTTTTGTCAATCATTGTTGTCTCGTTTTCATCGCTTTGACCCTTTTTTTCCACAATAAGTTTTTAGATTTGGGTCAAAACTTTATAAAAAGTGGCAGGTTCAGGATTGTATTGCATTGTTTGTTAGCGGAAAAGAACTCTCTCAGAAAAACAAGTACAGTTGCAAATAAAATCCTAGGCGTTCCTCTGAAGGGTCTGCAGGACATTGATTTTGCTCGAGCTCTGGATAAAGCAGATACAATATCATCGGACTCAAAACATTCCCCTGTTGCTTCCCTCGGGTCGAAGGTACAGGTGCCCGGCCCGGTCTAAAACCAGGACCAGGCAGTCATTTGTGCCACAAGTAGATTAAATAAGATGTTGTAGTAGCCAGTTGTGATTTTTTTTTTTTAATGTTTTTATTCTGTACAGCTGGTCTGTCAGAGAGGGTTATTAAAGAACGTGGTAACAATTTTAACATAATTTAAATTGAGGTTGATGGGCCGTGGTTTGAGCTCAGGCCTGTTCTTTGCATGTTGTCAATGTTTGGATGTGTTTGTTGTGGGCATTGTTGTCTTTGTGTATTTTTTACTCACTGCAAATGTTGGACAATACATAGGGATATTATAGGGGTATTATAAGGATACCCATCGCATCACGACCGACCACTAACCTTTATTTATAGTCTAGGCTTAGGTCAGCCACGGGTGCCTCCTCAGCGTTTCCAGTGTTGGCCGTTCCCGTGGATTTTTAATAAAGCATTGTTTTAAAAAGTCTTTGCAGTCTAGACGCACAAATCAAAATGACTTCACAGAACTTCATGACACTTTCCGAATATCACTGTTTGGACAACTTGCCATCTGGGAGAGCTCGCTGCAGTTTAGCCTCCTTCTCCACCAGCTCCGTGTCATCCTCAAACGGCAAGTGTCCATGGGTTATCTGGTAGAGGACAGTCCCGAGCTGCCACACTGTGGTGGGCCCCGCCGCGCAGCACTTGTCAGCGACCCATTCTGGAGGCATGTAGCCGTCTGTCCCTTAAATACAAAGCAGGATACTTGGTAAACTGGGAGGATTGGGTTAACCTCTTAACCCCCGCCTGAACCGAGCAAATTTTATCCAGTTTGGCTTTACCCAAATCTAAAAGCTTCTTATCTGGAGAGCAACAGTGTAATGTCTCATTTGAAAGCTAAGACCTACAAAAGTGATCGGAACTTTTATGTTAAATTGTCGCCGCGTTATCGTCACATTTTTAAGCGTTTTTTTGGTGTTTTTGATTTTGTTGTTTTTTTTGCAGTTTTTTGCCACATTTTTGTCCCTTTCTTGTTGTGTTTTCGTCACTTTATTGTTGATTTTTCATTGCTTTTTTGTTGTTTTTTCATTGCTTCTTTTCATCGCTTTGCTGTCATGTATTTGACATTTTTGTTGCTCTACTGTCACTTTTTGTGGCTTTTTATTGCGTTTTCATCGCTATTTTGACTAGGAGTGTGACAATATCTCGATTTTCCGATATATCGCGATATTTTGCGGGACGATACGACACTTTATATTCCGATATCGATACTTTTGATGACACCATGCATATTAATGAGCAGCGTCATGCATATTAATGAGGCAGCAGGGCACCACTGTTTTCAGTCAATAGAGGCCAATAATGATCAAGAATTCAGTCAGGACAGCAGGGGGCAGCACTGCAGTTTTAAGCACTTGGACCAAACACTGTCACACAAATAAATTACTTTTAATGATAGTTTTTATAATTATAAAGAAGATTAATTTGGGGTTTATTTATTACTTTTTAAATAGGACAGTGGTTTCTTGTTTATTTAATAGTAAATGAAGTCACTGACAGATCTATAGACCCAGTGTGTAAGTCAGGGATCATTTATAAAAGTGGTACAAAGCACATGAAAAGAAATGTAAATGATGAATAATATGTAAAATAAAGGTTAAAAGTAGCATGTTTGTTTTTTTATCGTGATGTATCGTCGATTTTTTTTTTTTTTTAAAGCTTTTCTGTGCTCGGTTCAGGCGGGGGTTAAGAGGTTAAATTGCAAACGAAGATGAGAAAAATAAATTACCTCTAAAGCCTGAATGCAGCTCTTGGAGTGAACATATATCACTGCAGCCAAAGTCAATGTAGCGTGCACGTAATTCTCTGTTAGCCTCTACTATAAGTATATTCTCCAGCTTTATGTCTCGGTGAAACACATTTTTGGATTGCATCTCCAGCGCTTTGTCAACAAGTTGCCGCATTAAGCTCTAGAAAATGAAACAGATATGAACAAATCTATCAAAGGAACCACGAAGAGAAACTTTCAAAACTAAAAACGCCTACTCTGGTGTCACACATGTGCTGACCATTTTTGTGCTTAAGGTATTTCACCAAATTCATGCATGGGGCTAGTCTTTGGAAGATCATAATCAATTGGTCGTCCAGGTCGAACCAGTCGAGCAGCACTGGAGTGACGTTGTGCGACTCCGCCTCCGGGCCCGCCCCGAGATGGACCAGGACGGCCACCTCCCGCGGTAAGTTCACAATGTGGTTATTTATGACCTTTACAAACACACGGCATTATTCAACCAGCTGAAGACCTGTGATGTAAACGTGAGGAAACAAATTAAAATCACTCGCCTTTGAGATCTGCTTCTGCTTGTTGGTTTTCTTAATGGCCACCTGCAGGGTACAAGCAGACACTCTTCAACTACGTAATCTTTATGTAGTCTGCCGGCACATAGTTCATAAGAATAGCAAAACAAACTAGAACTACTAGAAAGATCATCCCTTTGAGTGGCTTGTCAAGAGTTGGAACTCGCAGTAAGACTCACTTTTAAAGCTACTTTTAACCTCTTAACCCCCACCTTGACCAAGTGCATTTTCTCCAGTTCAGCGTTACCCAAATCTAAAAGGTTACATCCTATAAGACCTACAAAACTGATCTGAACGGATGTTTTTCCTTGCGTTGTTGCCGTGGTGTCGTCACTTTTTCGTCGTACGTTTTTTACTTTTTTCTTTTCGGTTCATTTTAGTTGATATTAGATATTAGTTTTTTTTTTAAGACACTTTTAGATTTGGGTAAAGCCAAACTGGAGAAAATGTGCTCTGTTCAGGTCGGGGTTATATGGTAAATGGACTCAACTTATATAGCGCTTTTTTACCTTTATCAGGCCCAAACCCTGGCTTTTTAACGCACTACACTATGTAGGGCATACATGATCCATCCATCCATCCATTTTCTTCCACTTGTCCGTTGCCGGGTCGTGGGGGCAGCTGTTGGAGCTGCCCAAATCACATTGCACCAGCCCCTCTGGCTCCTCATGCGGGTGGTGGTTCTACAGAAGGACGGCCTCATGGTTCTAACCGGGCCTGTTGGTCTCTCATAAGGGGCTTCTGAACCGCTCTTTGTCTGACCCGTCACCTAGGACCTGTTTGCCATGGAAGACCCTACCAGGGGCACGAAACCCCCGACAACAGAGCTCCAGGATCCACATTAAGGTGGTGGTTAGAGGAGGGGTACATTATACATGTATATAAAAAAAGGAAAGAAAAAAAGGAAGGAAAATTGTACACAAATTAATATTATACTGAGGATGGTAATGACAACTGGGGAGTAGCAAGATTACAGAGTATACTATGTATATTAATGTGCCTTTTTAACATAAACTAGTGACTTTCTGTAATGTTAATGTTTGGCACTGGTAACATGCAGAAAGAAATTAATTAATGGCCTTTTGTTTCTTGTTTTGTACTAGACATCGTACATGAAACGAGTTTTAGTTGTGCTTCGTTTCTGTTAATTATATGAACATTTCAAACAGTGCTTTTAAAGTTTGGTCTGTGTTAAAATAGCCGCTTTTGAAGTGTAGCGGGTTCTTTCTTGCCAATGAAGGAGATCAATGTATGATGCTGCTGATTGTATGATTGACATTGTAATTCAATTTCTGCCATGATCGGATGCTGCATGTGTATATAATCCATTTCTTTTGCTGTTCTTTATATTTGTTTTGTACATGTTTTTATTGTAATGATCGTATTGTATTACTATTGTATATGTTTTCATTGCATTGATTTCGGGGGTGGGCGCTCATAAGCTTTTGCGTTCTTTTTGGTCCTGTTTTCATCACGTTTTTCCGCTCTTTTGTCTTTTTTGTCACTTCTTTCTTGCATTTTTCGTCTTTTTTTCATTGCTTTTTTGTAATGTTTTCATCACGTTTTTGTCACTTTTTTGTCATATTTTTGTTGTGTTTTCGTCCCGTTTTTTTACGTTTTAGATTTGTGTAAATCCAAACTGGAGAAAATGTCCTCGGTTCAGGGTTGAGATGTTAAGACCAACCCCAAGGATTTCTTTTGTTATAAAATGTAGTTGTCTAAAAAATAAAATAAAATAAAGAACACCAGCTGAGGGCGAACAATCCGTGCCTACTGCAACGGCCATTAGGGAAGTGGCTCAAATTGAAGAAAACTATTATGGAAACCGACAAGAATACAAAGTCTATTCAGGGGGGAGAGAATGACCACAAATGTATGTTTCTGATGTTTAACATTACAACATGGTTAAAAGCTCAGAAAAGTTAAAACGCATGCAAGTCTACAGATCAGTGTGGTTATTCCTCCAACATGGAAAACAATCCCACTGTTGTACCATACTCAGATCTAACTGCAATGCTGTTTTTTTGTGTGTAACTTTAACGTCTTTAACCTGTTAACCCTCACCTGAACCGAACACATTTTCTCCAGTTTGACCATCCCCAAATCTAATAGCTTGAACAAAAACACGCATCAAACTAGCAACAAACAACAAAGCAACTAAAGCTTGCCGGAAAAGCAACAAAAACATGACGAAGACAAGACAAAAAAGTTATGATACATTTTGTAGGTCTTAGCTTTCAAATGAGGCATTACACTGGTCTATAGGCTGAAGCTTTTAGATTAGGGTAAACTGGAGAAAATGCACTCGGTTCAGGCGGAGGGTAAGAGGTTAAAATGAATGAATGAATGAATGAGTGAACGCAGTAAAGATCTCACAGGTAAGTGGTCTGCTCTTCTATGTCCCGCAACCACAGATCCAAACCCGCCTCTTCCCAGCAGTCGGACTTTGCCCTGAAGGAGCTCCTCTTCGTACGTGCTGTTATATCTGTCTACAACGGGAAATACATGTATTAGTGGTTCAACAAGCAAGCAGTCTTTTATTTTGACGTCTGATACATGGGAGTATTGGGCATTCAGGCTTTTTCCACATTATGCCTGATTATACATTTCTATGAGTAAATGGCAAAACGAAAAAGAAAAGAGTTAATCATAATAATTTTGAAGTCTTACCAATACAGTGAAGTTCAGGGCTTGTTACTAAGGAGAAGGCTGTCAAGTTAGCGGAGAAACAGCTGTGGCTCTTATCTGCATCTGGAAGCAGTAAACGTAATGTATTACAGCTTCATTAAAGATATTTAACCTCTCAAAACCCACCTGAACCGAGCACATTTTCTTGAAAATAAGCGCCGCAACAGCGATGGAAACGAGACGTAAAAAAGGATGAAAACTCAACAAAAAAGCGGCAAACTGCAACAAAAAACTCAACAATAATGCGACAAAATAACGGTACGAAAACGCGACAATCTTGCTACAAAAATGCCCCAAAACAGTGGCAAAAACGCGACAAAAAAGTGAAGACGCGGTAACACCATGGTCTTAGCTTTCAAATGAGTCGTATAGGCTGCGAACTCTCCAGGCGAGAAACCTTTAGATTTGGGTAAAGCTGAACATGGAGAAAATGTGCTTGGTTAAGACGGGTTAAGAGGTTAAAGGGATATTTCCAGAGTGTTGTTGATGTCTGGAGATATTTTTTCTCTTAAATTCATGCAGTTCTTATATTTGAAGAGCTTAGTGGCGCTAGGCTAGGGCAAGGCTAAAGCAGGGGTTCCCAAACTTTTTTGGCTGGGACCCCAAAAATTGACACGTAAACAACTCGGGACCCCCATTGTATAAAGTTATTGCCTCTTACGCTACTTTAGGGAAGAAAACACATTTTAAAATCAAGTTAACATCTATTTAAACTGTTTATTTTAACTATATGAATGGATTTCACAAATGATATGCTGTTTTACACTCGAAAATATATCAAAAACAGTTGCCTTTTTCTTTTTTATGTCATCCTAAAATCATCTGGGGACCCCCCACCCAATGCCTCGCGACCCCCCGAGGGGTCCCGACCCCCACTTTGGGAACCAGTGGGCTAAAGCATTTCTATGGTATCAGTTAGCCTGCATTAAAAACAGTCTGACCCACTCCACAGTGCACCTGAGGCAAATCACTTATAACACCAGACTAATATAAATGTCTGTGTCGATAGAATAATTTTTGAAATATAACTGACCTTGTATCACATGAATTACCGCATTTTGAGGGACTATTTTCTCGCAGATCACTCCACCGCTGCATTAGCTTACAGCCACGAACCTGATGCTGCTGATAAGTTATTTTAAATCCAAAATGGTTAAAATTATTCTATCGACACAGACATTTATATGGTTAGTCTGGCGTTATAAGTGATTTACCTCAGGTGCACTGTGGAGTGGGTCAGACTGTTTTTAATGCAGGCTAACTGATACCATAGAAATGCTTTAGCCTTGCCCTAGCCTAGCGCCACTAAGCTCTTCAAATATAAGAACTGCATGAATTTAAGAGAAATATATCTCCAGACATCAACAACACCTGGATAACTAGGAAATGAGGCCCAGTGTCAAAAATCCTGAAATATCCCTTTAAGACTTGGAAAGCTCACAGTACCTGGGTCACTTGCTGGTTTGCTTACACAACTTTGGCCTGAAGAACATTGTTCAGCACGTGATCTTTTACCAAGCGCCTCCTCCTTCTGTACTTCACTGGCCGGAAAACAATCCAGCCTAACAGTGGCGATACATTATAGCCTTGTTTTTCTTTTAGGACAGAGTTTAAGACAAACTTACAGCTCACAATCTTTACTCTCCTGGTTCTCAGAGTCCTCATCACAGCTTTCGGTGGCCATTTTAAACTCTGCATCAAAGAAATGAACGTATATATTTCAAGCAAAAACAAATCATTTATATAAGGACACTTCTGTGTTTTTTGTGACGCTATAGCGTTTACGAAGCAGAAAAAGCAGAAAAAGCTTGGCCCAAGTGCCTGTGCCAGCAGCGGTAGTGTAGTTTGCCCAAATGAGATTAAGTTGTAGCTTTACCTGTGTGACTGGACGATTGACCTGGATCAGGCTCAGCTTGTCCTTCATTGCTTTTCTTTTTCTTAAAGTCATTTTCACTCTTGCTTTGTTCAACTTCTCTTTCCATCTGTTTAAAAATGAGTTTGGTTTTACACTTTAGACTCACAGTAATTTGACCTAATTTCCTGGTTACTGTTGCTATGACGTTAAGCATCAGAGATGTATTTTTATTGTTTTAATTGACCAATAAAAATAAATACAATGCAGTGTATTTTATCCATTCATCCATGATGTCTAACAAGGTAATACACTTCCCGACCCAAAAATAATGTCCACCTGGATTTAACCAACTGTTCTGATGTGGGATTGCTGCAGTTGGTCATGTCAAGGTTTAGCAACACTATGTGCCCAAATAATGAGATCTGAACATCCTGAACCAGGTTATCCCATCAGTGGATTTCTTCTTCCCCGAAACCACGGGCATTATTACAAGATGGCAATGCCAGGATTCATGGGTCTCACATTGTGAACGAGTGGTTCAGGAAGCATGAGACATTGTTTTAACACATGGACTCCACATAGTTCTAATGGTCAGAAACACCTGTTTAACACAATTGAGAATCTTTGGGATGTGCTGGAGAAGGCTTTGCGCAGTGCTCACACTCTCCCATCATCAATGCCAGATCATTGTGAAAAATGAATGCTGGCTCATTTGACACTGCAGAGGCTTATTGAAACAATGCTACAGCGAATGAGTGCTGTAATTGAAACTAAAGGCAGTCCAACCGTATATTTAATTCAATTTTATTTATCTATTTATTCATCCATGTTCATACTTTTCTTTGCAGGGTCATACATTAAAATGAACAGTACATGGTGAAAAGGAGCATGATGAACACATTGTCTTATTGTCCATGCCCCTTTGTAATAGTTACAGAAAAATCGAAGCTCGAGCGGCGGTGATCCATTCAACACATTTTTAACACACTTTATGGTGTTTCCAAATCAATCATATGAACAATTTTAGAAAAACAAAACAATTTTATTCCATTTGAACATACAAGTAATATTTTTTTTAATAATCCTCTATCTGCATCTCCTTGAACATATTTTTAAATGCATCTATTGTTTGAGAACATTTTAATGTGTTCTTTAATGAATTCCATAATCTTACCCCAGCAACCAAGAAACCCCTCTGTCTTATTCAGGTTCGTCTTCATGCAAAATACCTATACATTTACTTACTTTTGTTCGAATATACTCAATGTGGGGCTTCCAGCTGATATACAGTATATTGCAGTGTGGGACCTTTTTTTGTGGTCACTTTTTTTGTTTTTCACGCTGTGTATACAACAATGCAATCCAATAAATATGATTATTGTTCTTATTAGGATATATGAAAGCAGATACTATTAATTGGATGCCCATGATGTCTGAGTTATGGCAATAGTAAAAGCAGCTGAGGGAACAGCCTCTGCTCAAGCCGATCTATCAGCATTGCTCTATCAACATTACAGCAGAGCCCCGTGTCAGCTGCACAGCGACAAACTATTCCTCAGATGACAATGAAGTCCAAATTTAGCCAAGGAGAAAAAACTGTTGAAAGAGGAAGGAAATGGACAGTATTGCCACCTTTCACCACAAAGGTTTTGTCAAGCAGTTTTTGTGAACTACTTTAAGCAAGGCAAGTTGATTTGTAAGGTACATTTTATGTATTATTTATTTGAAAAGGGACAAATATGTTATATAAGCAACTTCCGGACAAATAACACAAGGATTCCTAAGGTCACATATAGGTACAAAGGGCTGGAAAGAAATATGAGAAAATGTAATCTATGTGCCCATAATGGTGTTGGAGATGAATTACATGTCATATTATAGAGTGTACAAAGAGTGTACAAACAATGAGATATTGGTTTCCAGAGAGAAGTTTCTGCCGAAGTATTGGAATTATCCATCTATGTCTATAAATTGGTGCTCCCGTTTCAGTCAAAAAGCACAAAGAGCATCTGTAACCCTTCTTAAAGAGGGTTCTCCCACTGTGTCAGTGAAGTATGTTGTTTTGTTTTGTATTGTACCTTGTCTGTCAGTGTGACATGTTTAAGTTTGTGCTTCATACCACGTGTATATGGTGAAGAGCAAAATAATAATAAAATGAAATAAATGAAACATACCACAACATTTTAGCCAAAGCTAATTCTCAATGTCTGTCCCTAGTTGGGCCTTTACACAATAGTCAAAACTCATAATAATACAGTGTAACATGTAAGGGATAATGTATAGAACGCCGGTCATTATCGGGAAAATAAGAACCGACAGGGCGAACTGGACCCTGACACGTAGCGGAGGAGTCTTGTTTCGCCCTGAAGGTACTTATTTTCCCGATAATGACCGGCGTTCTATACATTATCCCGCTTATTATACGGCTGTTTGCCAACTGTACACACACAAATAAACTTCATACACTTTTATGAAGGCAGAAAGGTTTATTTAATGATTTCCGCAGCAAATAATTCCCAAAGGTTTGCGTGTTGCTTGGCAACGTTTGTTGATTCCAGGCAGTGTGGCTAGGCTAGTAGCAGCACGGCTAGCTACTTATTGCTAGCCTAGCTCCTTAGTTGAAGGTGCAGTTAGAGAGGAGGAATGGTGGTGAATCTCTGGGTAAGTTGAAAGTCGGACTCCTGTTAACTTCACGAGCGATTCCCCCAACTTCTCTCGCAGGGACAGGGACAGAGATAGTGTCCGCTACTACTACTTGCGGAGTGATATGAAAGACTTGACAAGCACGAACTCCGTTGCCATTGGCAGCGGTCATAATTTTTTTCAGAGGTCCTCTATCAGAAAATAATGACCGGTAGAACATTGGATAATCACATTCAAGTCAATGGATAGTTCTACTTGCATTGTGAAGGGCCGTATAATAAAATAATTGTAATTATTAATTCCCGTAGGGAAATTCGTTCTCTGCATTTGACCCATTGCCAATGCTGCTGGGGCAATCTGTAGGAGCAGGGACAGCGTTGCCAGGTGGGAAATGTAGGATTATCGTACCAGAGACTCAAAATGATCGTATTTTGAAAGAAATTATTGTACAAAGGCTACGAGAGAGCTATAGTCAAATAAAATCACTCTGGAGATCGTGTCCTATGGGTTCTTAGAGTTTTGTGGCACTCACTAGTTGTGTAGACCAATGTGTCCCCCACAAACAAATACATAGGAACTAACTATTGAGCATCAGAATCATGGGGGCGGGCGCAACTGAGCATCCCACCAATCATGCTCCTTGTTCTGAAACATACACATAAACGTCACTCCCTTCATATCCTCTCACTCCCAGCAAAGCACGGGGTTTAAAAAAAACAAAAAAAACCTCTGTCTCCGGCAGTTGCAAAATATACATTTGGCCAAATTATCATACATTAGACATTATTGATCGTACATAGGGCAAAATTATCGTACAAATACCATAATTATCGTACACCTGGCAACGCTGAGCAGGGAGGAGCCAGCGTAGGCCAGCGCTCAGGGACCTATCTCCAGATGTGGAGCGCCACTTTAGGGTCAGTGTGAATCTAACCGCAGCACTTTAAGACGGTGTAAACAGCCGCTCCGACTGCGGCTGAAACAGGTGGTCTCGGAGCGGCGCATCTCACTCTCTGCGTCGGAGCGGTGGTGGTGTGAAGGCGGCCGACCTCTGGTGAACTATTCTCGCTTTGATGCCTCTTTTTTGCACGAAGAAAGAATGACTACACGCTGCATGAGGACGTTTGGATTACTCTGACGAGGCAAAATGGATTAACCTTAAATCATCAGGTACGCCTCTCTTTCCTGTCTTTCCCTTCCTGCTGCAGTGAAACTTTCCTCTCCATGTGCTGATTAAGTACTTTTCTCCACGTCTATAAGCCTCAGGGTATTTAACCACGAGGGAGAGGAGTGACCACCGCGTAACATTGGGGAAGTGTGCACGTACGTGCGCGCATGGTCGATGCCCGTTGTCATGGGAATAAGTTCGTTGAACAGCTGATCGTTGTTACGTGGCTGATGTTGCGATGTTTTGTGCGAGCGCGTGTGAACACGGACTGAACTAACTTTGGAGTAAATACAGTTGGAGCTAAGGCAGTCTCGAGGCGACCTACAAAGCTCCAACATGTGTGAAAACAGCCTCAGAGAACCAGCTACTACAACACAAACAACAACACAAAACAACAACAACACAACCTGTCATAACCTTAAAGTTATAACATGTGACCTAATACTCCTCTAAGAGAACCAGCTACGACAACACAACAACAACACAAAACAACAACAACACAACCTGTCATAACCTTAAAGTTATAACATGTTGACCTAATACTCCTCTAAGAGAACCAGCTATGACAACACAACAACAACACAAAACAACAACAACACAACCTGTCATAACCTTAAAGTTATAACATGTTGACCTAATACTCCTCTAAGAGAACCAGCTACGACAACACAACAACAACACAAAACAACAACAACACAACCTGTCAAAACATTAAAGTTATAACATGTAGACCTAATACTCCTCTAAGAGAACCAGCTACGACAACACAACAACAACACAAAACAACAACAACACAACCTGTTATAACCTTAAAGTTATAACATGTTGACCTAATACTCCTCTAAGAGAATCAGCTACGACAACACAACAATAACAACACAAAACAACAACAACACAACCTGTCATAACCTTAAAGTTATGACATGTTGACCTAATACTCCTCTAAGAGAATCAGCTACGACAACACAACAACAACACAAAACAACAACAACACAACCTGTCATAACCTTAAAGTTATGACATGTTGACCTAATACTCCTCTAAGAGAATCAGCTACGACAACACAACAACAACACAAAACAACAACACAACCTGTCATAACCTTAAAGTTATGACATGTTGACCTAATACTCCTCTAAGAGAATCAGCTACGACAACACAACAACAACAACAACAACACAACCTGTCATAACCTTAAAGTTATGACATGTTGACCTAATACTCCTCTAAGAGAATCAGCTACAACACAAAACAAACAACAACACAACCTGTCATAACCTTAAAGTTATGACATGTTGACCTAATACTCCTCTAAGAGAATCAGCTACAACACAAAACAACACAAAACAACAACAACACAACCTGTCATAACCTTAAAGTTATGACATGTTGACCTAATACTCCTCTAAGAGAATCAGCTACGACAACACAACAACAACACAAAACAACAACAACACAACCTGTCATAACCTTAAAGTTATGACATGTTGACCTAATACTCCTCTAAGAGAATCAGCTACGACAACACAACAACAACACAAAACAACAACACAACCTGTCATAACCTTAAAGTTATGACATGTTGACCTAATACTCCTCTAAGAGAATCAGCTACGACAACACAACAACAACAACACAAAACAACAACAACACAACCTGTCATAACCTTAAAGTTATGACATGTTGACCTAATACTCCTCTAAGAGAATCAGCTACGACAACACAACAACAACACAAAACAACAACAACACAACCTGTCATAACCTTAAAGTTATGACATGTTGACCTAATACTCCTCTAAGAAATCAGTACACAAACAACAAACACAAAACAACAACACAACCTTCATAACCTAAAGTTATGACATGTTGACCTAATACTCCTCTAAGAGAATCAGCTACGACAACACAACAACAACACAAAACAACAACACAACCTGTCATAACCTTAAAGTTATGACATGTTGACCTAATACTCCTCTAAGAGAATCAGCTACAACACAAAACAACACAAAACAACAACAACACAACTGTCATAACCTTAAAGTTATGACATGTTGACCTAATACTCCTCTAAGAGAATCAGCTACGGCAACACAACAACAACACAAAACAACAACACAACCTGTCATAACGTTAAAGTTATGACATGTTGACCTAATACTCCTCTAAGAGAATCAGCTACGACAACACAACAACAACACAAAACAACAACACAACCTGTCATAACCTTAAAGTTATGACATGTTGACCTAATACTCCTCTAAGAGAATAGCTACGACAACACAACAACAACACAAAACAACAACAACACAACCTGTCATAACCTTAAAGTTATGACATGTTGACCTAATACTCCTCTAAGAGAATCAGCTACGACAACACAACAACAACACAAAACAACAACACAACCTGTCATAACCTTAAAGTTATAACATGTTGACCTAATACTCCTCTAAGAGAATCAGCTACGACAACACAACAACAACACAAAACAACAACAACACAACCTGTCAAAACATTTAAGTTATGACATGTTGACCTAATACTCCTCTAGGAGAACCAGCACCACAACCACAACAACCAAACTCCCCCACTTTCCAAACAACAGACTAGAAGTACTCATCTGAACTCGATTCGTCCTCCTCCAGGTTAGCAGGCGATGGGTTTCATCCAAGTTTCCATATCTTCTCCATTTCCAAACACTCCCTTGTTTCCATTTCTTCTTGTTTCCAACACTCCCTTGTTTTCCATTTCTTCTTCGTTTCCAAACACTCCTTGTTTTCCATTCTTCTTCGTTTCCAAACACTCCCTTGTTTTCCATTTCTTCTTCGTTTCCAAACACTCCCTGTTTTCCATTTCTTCTTCGTTTCCAAACACTCCCTTGTTTTCCATTTCTTCTTTGTTTCCAAACACTCCCTTGTTTTCCATTTCTTCTTCGTTTCCAAACACTCCCTTGTTTTCCATTTCTTCTTCGTTTCCAAACACTCCCTTGTTTTCCATTTCTTCTTCGTTTCCAAACACTCCCTTGTTTTCCATTTCTTCTTTGTTTCCAAACTCTTCCACCGCAACTTCAAACTTCTCTACAACGGTCTTAGTCCCAGCTCCAGCCTCCCTCACCATTGTGGCCTCGTCTTCAGCTTTCATCAAAGCCAAAGCAGCCTGACTTAAACCGTCAGGCACTTCCAAAGTGACCACAGTTGTCTGAGTCTCAACCTCAGGTCTTAATCTATTCTGAATCTCGATTAGCTCAACAACACGCAGATCTGTGGTGAGGCTCAGCTTCAAGAGGCCCCCTTTCTCCAGAGAGCCATACATCTTTTCCACGTGTTGCTGGAGCTTAGTGTTTGAATTCATTAACAGGTCTGTGTGTCCTCTTTCCTGGAGGATCTTGAATTCTGTCTCCTGTTGTTTCATCTTTCTCTAATTAATTCTTTCTTTTCTTTCTCTAGTTCCTTGTTGCATTGAAGATAAGCGCTTTGTTCTCTTTTAAGTATTTTCAGCTCAATGTCACCATCTTTGTCATACACATTATTTTGGTTCTGATTCAATTTTCTTAGTTGATCGATGAGATCCACGTTCTCCTGTTTAAGCTTGGTGACATGGCTGGAGACGATGTTCATTATGTGTTGATTTGCCGTATCTCTCCGGATTTCCTTGATCTGTTCTAAAAGACACTCATTGTCGCGAATTATATTCTGATTCTCTCTTTCCCTCACCTTATACTGGAAAGTTTTGAAGTTGACCTTGTCATACTTTTTGAGGACTCTTTTTTCTCCTTTTTAAGAGCTTTATTCTTGTACTTAACTCTTTTACTGATTCGTTCAATAGAGACTGCAATTTCTCGTAGTTCCTCTTTTCACTGATCCCCTTTTTCACTTTTTCAATGCCATTTTTAAGCGCCTTGTTTTCTTCAGCAACATTGTGCAGCTGTGTTTGTAATGCTCTGTAGGCTTCCTGAATATCCAACATCTTTTTGTGATCTGGGTGGAGTACTTCGTACTCCTTCCTGAGCTGATTCTGGATTTGGTTTTGCTTTTCCAGTTCAGCCCGAAGAGTCTGGAGAGAGTCGAAACTCGTGAGGAGTCGCACATTCTGATCGCCACGATCTGAGACCATGTTCTTTGCAATTTGTTTCAATAACTGAATAAACTCACAGTCCACACTTCCATCGAACCTAATCACAATTGGATCTTCCATTTTTCCAACTATGAAGGAAGCGTTATTACAAGGAAATGATCTGTGTAAAGAATACACAGAAGTGAACAAGTAGCCCGATATACAACAGGATTTGCCTCACAAGGCAGCACCAAACACTAAACAGAACAACAACCAATGTAATGCCCACGCAAATGACACTCGTATCCTAATAAGCAGTCCATGTGACCTCTGTCCTTAGAGCCTCCTCCATGGCAAGCAATTACTCAGAAACCCATTGGGAGAACCACAAGAAGCCATCCACGTCCATCTGCTCTAGGGCAGATGGGTGATCTTCTGCACGTAAGTCTGCAGAATGAGTGTGACAAGGGAATGATAGCATGACATCACCAAATACGGAACGAAAACATTCTGTTGTCACGGCAACTGTTCTATTCCTGAATTCCATATAAGGATAAAACTGGGTTTTGCTTGTGGGCCTTATGTACTGCATGGTTGCACGGCAACAGGTATGGAATCTGCCATGGCGAGGCCACACCCCCTTGCATTCCGTCATACACGCCCCCTTGTATGACGTAATGCCGTTTGTATGAGCCAGTTAAGTACATCAGGGAGTAAAATAACAAATGTCTAAAAAAGGTAAAACCCAGAAAAAAGGTACATTTAAAAGCTGAATTTTAAATATGCTCTATTGCTCAGCAAAAAAGTCATATTCATTCTTTATCCTATTAAAATTGATGAAAGGTAAAATATGGAGGACCGTGGCTGCCAAAACAATAAATAAATATATAAATAAAAATATAAATAAATAAATAAATAAAGATCAAATTTGCAAAGAAATGCATGCATTTATTGTAATAAGTGCATTATTTATTCATTTATATATTCATGTATTCATTTCTGTATTTATTTCTTTATTTTTGTGTTTATTTATTTATGCATTTATTTTTGTTTTTATTTATTTATTTCTGTATTTCTGTATATGGGTCAATGACGTATAAGGGGTCTAAAAACATATTTTCAAAACGTTTTTTCAAAACTGATGGCATGCATATTTTTGAGTCGATAATTTGTGTTTAAACAAGTTATGTTTGTTAAATAACATTTAAAAGTATTTTAATGTATTTTTTTATGTATTTGTAGCTTCTCTGTATAAAAACGTGTCAGGTGGCGCAACCAAGTTTTTTCTAAAATTTAAATAGTTTCCAAAAATGTATACAAAGTCAAATCTTTGCCAAGTATATCTTAGACCAAACTTTTTTGGCTGGGACCCCAAAAATTGACACATATACATCTCGGGACCCCCATTGCATAAAGTTATTACCTCTTATGCTACTTTAGGCCAGAAAAACATCAAGTTAATATGTATGTAAACTGTTTATTTTGAATAATAATGGCTTTCACTAATTATAGGCTGTTTTACACTCAAAAATATGCTAAAAACAGTAGCATTTTTCTTTTTGTTTGATCTTGAAATCATCTGGGGACCCCCACCCTAGGCCTCGCGACCCCCTGAGGGGTCCCGACCCCCACTTTGGGAACCACTGTCTTAGACAGTCTTTCTCCTCTGAACATTTCATCTCTAATTTGTAACTGACTGATGCTGTAATCAGCAATAAAACAGGAAGACCATGGACGGAGTGCTCGGTGTCAGCCCAAAACAGTTATCGGTTCAGTATCGGATATTTTAAACTACTGTCTGATTTTTTTTTTCTAGTATTGACTCTGATAACTTATACCAGTATTGGATCAGTGCATCCCTATAATTTTCAGATGGTAATTTGACATTTTTTGCAGTTGCACCACTTGACTGTCTGGTTGCACCACCTGACATTAGCAACTCATTTCAAATTAAATCAGCTTTTATGTGGACTCTTACATTAGCTTTAGCATTTGTAAGCATGGGTAAACATTTACTTTTAAAACAAATTAAGACTTTTATAATAAAATAATATTTTCCAATATTTACATCGGTTGTACCACCTGACACAGAAAGTGTGACAGTTTACCTATGAGTCGGAAAAAAGCTATTTTTCTCAATTCTTGATAGAGATTTTCAAACCTTTTCACTCAGACATAAAGACAACTTGTTCTTCTGGCTGATGTTATTTCCTGTTTGCTGTTACTATTCTTTATCTCAAAATGCCAGCCCTGTTCTTACGGTTGTGCCACCCTGATATTTTAAGATTACAAATTGTCGGACAAAAGTTTTTTAGTGATCTCAAAAGCTTTAAAACGATTAATATTCACAAATGATGGCTTATTTGAAAGATATTTAACATACAATTATGCCATGATGTTTTATTTGTTAATTGTTACCCTGAAAATACAATTTTCAGAAGCTTTATTAGTCTAATCATTTGCTCGGACGGTCGCACCACCTGACATTTTAGGGGTTTGAGGTGTGAAAACAT
This sequence comes from Neogobius melanostomus, assembly GCA_007210695.1. Taxonomy (NCBI): domain Eukaryota; kingdom Metazoa; phylum Chordata; class Actinopteri; order Gobiiformes; family Gobiidae; genus Neogobius; species Neogobius melanostomus. Next base: position 896,424 of record VHKM01000840.1, read on the forward strand.
AAACAAATATAGCCGCAAGCGGCGATTATCAGCCCTCGCCGACCGCCCTGCCTAAAGCAAGGGGGCGCTTTGCGCCCTTTTGTCTCCCTCAATCTAAAATTATGGTATTGCTACTGCCTTTATGTTTGTTTTTAACTTTTTTCCCAAGGGTCTTAGTTTTAGGATTTTTGGAATGCGCTAACGCGCACTCCGCGCTCAATTTTGACATTATACAGAGAAAAATTAGTATGAATTTGTATCACACTATATCTGCAAACTGAAGCATATTTTTACATTTTACTTAGGGCTGCGGCTGTGCCGCAGAACATCCACAAGGGTTATCCAAGTACTTTAGATAACCTTTGGTTCCTCACTTCTCGCTGAATTATGGAGTTTAACATTTTCCATCAGAATAAAAATGGGACGTTCTGGTCATCGCTACGGCAACACCGTGAAAAATATGGCATGGGTGTAATTGACTTTTCTGATCGGAACGACCAAATAGAATTTTGTGCCAAATTATTTTAATTTTCGTAAAACTAAAATTTGTACTCTCCATGTAATTCCTATAGGGGGCGCTATCGCGCCCAATTTGGATTTTGCCAAATGAAAGTGTTTAGGACTGTGACTTTAACAACTGATAACAAAATGAGCGAAATCGGGCTTCATATGTGCGAATGGGAGCCATTTTTTGTTTGCGAAAAATCTCAAAATACTTCGTACAGTTTGCGGCGTCGTAAAACCGTAAAACTTAGAAAAATAATTTGGATAACTTTTAAAGTTCTACTTCTCAAGATTATTTTCCACCCAAAATTAGGTCGTTCCGATAAACGCTCTAGGAGGAGATAGATTTTGTACAAAGTGTAAAATAAAGGCGGGTTCCCGCTTCGCGGGCTGTCATCCAAAATGGCCGACACCCAATATGGCGGACGGCGTTGCCGTAATAATATTTTTTGCTCAACTTGTCATGATGCACGTCTGTACCGATTTTTATGATTCTACGACAAACTTCATTTTTGGCCACTATCGCGCCACTATTTTGAAATTCAAAATTTGGAAATAGTCAAAAGTTGCGTCGGATCGGGTTTGAATTTTGGGCCAAAATCGTTGACTTTTCGTCGATGTTCACTGGGTGAAAATTGCGACGGTGCAAAAGAAAGAAAGAAAGAAAGAATATTAAAGCCGCAAGCGGCATCGAACGGCCCTCGCGGGCCGTGCCTCCTTTAATGCCTCTATTGCCGCGCCATAACCCTACCAAGAGCGCTAGCGCGGCCACACTACATTTTATTGCCCTGATGTGCCATAAATGTTTGTCAGTAAACATCAAAATGACATTTTTAGCGTCTCCATGTGAATAATGGCTCCAACCTGCAGAGGGCGCTAGCGCGCCCAAAATCTTTTTTCTTTCACAAGCAGCATCGGATGGCCCTGGCGGGCCGTACTTCAATGACCACTGTCCACAAGCTCCTTACAGAGGGCGCTAACGCACTGTGATTGTGTGTAATGTGAGATTTATGTGTCAGTCCCATTAGGATAACATGGGGGCCCGGGCGTCACCATGGCAACATGGAAATTGGATCAATTTGTAGTTTCTGATGAATCGCAAAATTCTTCGTAAAGATTGCGGCTTCGCCGCACACAAACCGTAAAACTTAGCCAAAAAATTTGGATAACTTTTGATGCCCCACATCTCTAGATGAGCTGGAGCGATTTGGAGCTCATTTGGTGAAACGCCCTAGGAGGAGTTCGTTAAAATGCGACGTCAGCGAAAACGCTGACTCAGCATTTTCCCACCTTCCTGTCAAAATGGCTGACTTCCGGTTTGTCTGGGGGCGTGGCCACAATAATATTTTTGTTTGCCGTCACATGACGAATGTCTGTACCGAATCCCGTCGCTCTGCGACAAAGTTGACGTTGGCCCCTCCTCCATAGGCGCAATGTATTTTCACTTTTGTAGGTGGCGCTGTCGCGCCATTTTTTATTTCCCCAATACGAAACACACATTTTAATACATTTTTCACCGGACCTGAATTTTGGGCAAAGTTTGGTGAGTTTTCAACTATGTTCAGGGGGTCAAATTGCTGCTCAAAGAGCAGAAGAAGAAAGAAAGAAAGAATAAACAAAGAATAATAATAATATTTCTTGCAAAAACAATATAGTCGCTTTCGCGACGACAACATATTATACATTTTTGGAAAGCTCTTAACCACCCCCACGCAGCCGTGGGGGTCCAAGGTGGATCACGAGCACTTCCGTATGTCAGTTGGCCATATACCCCCATTCATTTTCATGCAATAACAAGTACAAAGGGCCCACACCAGAGGTGTGGGCAGTCACTGTTTGAGACGGTGAGGTTACGTTTGACTGGGGGACAGCGCTTCACGCTGTTTTCGTGCGCTCCACGCACTTAGGTACAGTGCGCTCCGCGCACTGCGTTGCGATTACAATAGGCCCTTGCGACGGCAGGCCGCTCGGGCCTAATAATATTTTTTGCAAAAACAATATCGTCGCTTTCGCGACGAAAACATATTATACATTTTTGGAAAGCTCTCAACGACCCCCACACACCCGTGTGGCTCGGAGGTGGATGACGAGCGCTTCGCGCTCGTCATCCACCTCCGTATGACAGTTGGCCATATACCCCCATTCATTTTGCTGCTATAATAAGTATAAAGGGCCCACACCAGAGGTGTCACTGTTTTACATGGGGAGTTTACGTTTGACATGGGGACAGCGCTTCGCGCTGTTTTCGTGCGCTCCGCGCACCTAGGTACAATGCGCTCCGCGCACTGCGTTGCGATTACAATAGGCCCTTGCGACGGCAGGCCGCTCGGGCCTAATAATAATATTTTTTGCAAAAAAACGACGACAACATATTATACATTTTTGGAAAGCTCTTAACGACCCCCACGCAGCCATGGGGGTCCGAGGTGGATGACGAGCGCTTCGTGTATACCCCCATTCATTTTCATGCAATAACAAGTATTGCGATTACAATAGGCCCTTGCGACGGGCAGGCCGCTCGGGCCTAATTAAAGCCGCAAGCGGCGATAAAGGCCCTCGCCCCTGGCACCGCCCCCCTTGCGACCGCCCCCCTTGCGACCGCCCCCGCTCGCTCTCGCCCCCGCTCGCTCTCGCCCAAATCTGCTCTCGCCTCGGCCTTATGGTGCGTACAGACCAAACGCTGACACGCCACCAACTTCCATGTTAACCTTTTGTAGACGTGCTTCGACGCGCGTCGAAATGTAAGCAAAGATGTCCGCGCGTATGAAGCGTTCCAAATGCGAGCAGATGAGGATTAACGCGCGTCAAAACCAGTGAGAACAGTGCGGTACACGAGCAGCGATGCCGCGCCCACTACTCATAGGGGCCAATAGTGATGTGTTCTTTTTAACAGTCTATGTGTGTCGGTCGTGAATGATCCGGCTCTTTTGAACGAGTCTTTACAGTGAACGATATGCACAGGTTCGTGGTGGTGAAGTGTTTTTTTTTATTCCTCTTTGGGGGACGGGCGTCACTTTAGTTGTGCTTATTTTGCGAAACAAAAGTCACTGCTGGAGTGGGGCAGAGAGGAGTGCAGAGGGACTGTCATCTCCACCCCCCACGAGGAGCTCAAAGTGAGCATAAGGCAACAAGTTTGAGAAATAAAAGTCCTAATGAAATAATAAACACGGTTACAGAGGAGATCGCGTTGAAGCTTGCGTTGATTTCTCCCCTCTTGCGCGAGGGAGAGAGAGGGAGGAGGAAAAGTTACGTGAATGAAGCAACAGAAGCTTTTAATCGGGCCGTGTGATTGTTTTTTTGTGATAACAAACTCCATAGAGGGAAATATCAATGTTATATGGTGTGAAATAGTGACATTTTCGTTACAATAAAGTCAATTCAGAGGGTATTTATTTTCTTAAAAAAAAAAGAAACAACCATCAAAGAGCCATGTGTGTATTTGTGTGTGGGAGGGGGGGTAGTTGCTGTAGTTGCGCCCCTGACCTGGAGCATGGAGGACAAGTTGATCATCGCGGTTTGCGCTCGGCCTGAGTTGTATGACACGCCTCTTAATTATGACGCTTGCAAAACTTCACGCGCCAGCAGACAGGCGTTTCTCGCGAGTGTGAAGCTGTTGTTTGTCATCCAACTACTGTAGAGGCTGACAGAGCGTGGACGCACGTTCGGTCTGAACGCACCTTTAGACCCAACCCGGCCTCACTCTTGCGCCCGCTAGCTCTTGCCCTGGCAAGTTTTTCGCATGTTTTTTTTTAGCGAGAGGAAGCAGGTTTATCGAGAGGAAGGAGCCTGCAGCAGAGAGGAGCGCAGTGGCGTGCTGGGTAATTGGGAGAATGGAGACGTTTCCTGGTGGGCCGCTCAGTTGCGGTGTTTTTGGGCTGAAAAAAATTAATAATGAATTCATAACAGATGCACAGTTGCGCCATTCATGGTGGAAAGGCTTTAACTGGGCTGCAGCAGGAGCCTGGGCTGCTGTTCCAGATATAAAGTAAGTAACACAAGCGTAACTGTCATGTAAATCTAAAAAAAATAATGACTGATATATTAAAATCAGGAAAAAAAGTTGCATCAAACTTTGAATTATTTTGGCAGGAAGATACTATTTGACGTTGAACTAACCATAGGGGTGTTTAAGTGGAACACCCCCTGCTTTAGTTGAAGTTGGTGCAGTCCAATCCAGCAGAGAATAGTGTCTGCAATGGTCTGCACGAGTAAAGAGGGAAAAGGCAGTGAAAGGTAGAAAAATTGACAAATACATAATTGTGTCTACATAATTTGGTGCTTATTCTGGAGTTGAATCAATGTGTGCAGCAGCCCATGTGAAAAGAGAAAGCATTCTAAAAGTGCTATGTGCCGTGTTTGAACTGGCAACCTCTTGCACCAGAGACAAGCACACTATGACTGAGCTATATCTCCTTACCAATGATGGCCTGATGTGCCCTACTTGTCTTCAAATCTCCGGGTTGGAAAATAAGTCCAGCATGGCACTGGAGGAGAGAGGTCATTTCAGGTCATTTCCCCCCCTCCATTTTCTCGATTGTTTGACATTTCCCCCCAGTTTTGCCTCAATTGTTTCCCTACTGTCCCCCCATTTCTTCTATGCATATACTATGTAGCCTTTCCTTCATACACAATCATTGTTATCCCCCCTCCCCCATAAAATGCTTAGAGAAAACATTTTTATGTAGTATAAAAGTAGAGTTGACTGTCTTTCTGCATTTGTAAAAAAAAAGCACACTGAAAGCACACTCACCCTCGATATATTTTTTGATGATTTGTAAATGTACCACAGTTTTGATGCCTGTAAAACAATCTGTATTCATGCGTATTTTACAGCACAGTTATATCGATTGACCTTTGACCGGAAGCGCTGCGCACTGCAAGATTGCAATTTAGCTTATATGTGCAGCGGCCCATGTGAAAACAGAAAGCGTTAGAAAATGTTCCATGCTGTATTTGAACTGGCAATCTCCTGCACCAAATACCAGCAAACTATCACTGAGCTATAAGTCTCTATTGAAAATGAATGATGTGGGCGACTTTTCTACCGGGCTGAAATTACCAGGCTGAAAGTCCCAGCACAAATTCGCCTGTCCAGTGTTGCCCAGGGGCCTCATTTATCAAGCTTGCTGCGCACAAAATGAGGCCAAAACTTTGCGTAGCCGCTCCTCTGCGCAAAAGATGGTATTTATAGAAAACAAACTGAACGTGAAACATTGCGCTCCCCCACGCAAACTATATAGCTCCCGTACGAGGTACGCACTTTTCAGAAACACTGCTGAGAGACGAGGAGAGGCGAGGGAAGCAGCGAGGGGAGGACAGTTTGAGGAAGTCATGTTTGGTCACTTTTCAAATAGTTCATTTGAACTTTATTTTCATCAGAAATTACAAAGATTAGAATGAAATGAGCAACTTAACACGATATTTGTGAAAAACGACTTGTTGCATATATGTGCACGCTCGTGCACGCTCGTACCTGTGCGCGTATGTGCACTGACGCTGAAGCCTTTTAAACGGGAAGCAGGAATGATCCCGCTGTACTGTGCTTTAATTAACTCATCTCTGGACATAAGTCTGACCAACTGGGTTTAGGTCCAAAGCTCGGGTCACATGCCCTTCAGACACGAGGCCGTCTTAACGTAGTGCACACCGGCACCGCGGCTCCACTGCGCGCTCCCTCCTCAGACACCACGGACGCTGACCTCTCCTCACTCGGACACTGACTGACCTCTCCTCACTCACACCACCCGGACAGACAGCTCTGCGTCTGCGTGCGCAATGGTTTGGATGAATCAAATGCCTCACAGTTGATCATGTTTTTATTGGCAAACCCAAACCTTCCTATTGGCAAATACAGCCGACACTTAAGGCTCTTCTTTATGTTCTAAACATGTGTTTTGAAAAGTTTTATTGATGGAATATACAGAAAGATGCCAATACGTGTGATCAGAGAAGCAGATCTCACTCTTCGAGCCCGTGTCGTCTCTGCACGAGCTGCTGCAGCGTCAGCCCCTCCCTCTCTGTCTCTCGCCTTCAGTAAAACCCACTCATTACCGCCTCATGTTTAGGTAAATCTCATTCATAAGTCACTTTGCATTGCCTTTTATGGTCAAATGGAGGCGGGCAGAGGGCGTGTCGTGATGTCCGCAGCTTTCTGCTACACGTGTGATCAGCGAAGGAAAGATTGCGGTCAGGTGTGCGTACCCGCGCATACGCAGGGTTTTAGAAATCGGAAAAAAACTTTGCGTATGAATTTTTTTGTGCTTTTGCTACGCACTTTCAAAGTCAGAGTCTCACGCACAGTTTGATAAATGAGGCCCCAGAGCATTTGCCCTTTAAACGGATGTTGGAAGAGGTACGTTGCCCATGTCACCTGATGTAGCACTAGGTTAGAATTCAGGCTTTCACTAGGCAAGGCAATGCAAGGCAACTTTATTTATACCGCGCATTTCATACACAAGGCAACTAAACTCTCTTTGCACTAGGTTCTGTATTCTTTGAGGCCGTTCCCAGTTGGCCCACCACGGCTGCCTTGCATCACATCATTATCTTCACCTTCTTGGTTTTCATGTTCAGGTATTGTGTGCAGCTGAATGGACTTCCATTTTGTTCTGTTATGATCACTTTGTTAAAGCCAACCTGGAAATAACCCTTTTTACTTTGGGGAAAAGAAAGGAAATACAAACTAAAATATATAAACTAAAACCAAGTATTCCTATGAATAAATCCATAAGTAATTTGGAGCTGTTGCCTTCCTCTTTATTTTTCAACCTACTCACCTGTGTAAGTAGAGGTAAAACTCGGATCACTACACAGATATGAACCAAGTAACACTAGCGTAACTGTCAGTAAAGCATTAGAAAAGTGTTGTGTGCCATGTTTGAACTGGCAACCTCCTACACCAGAGACCAGCACACTATCACTGAGCTATAACCCCATATGAATAATAGTGTGATGTGGCCTACTTGTCTTTAAATCTCCGGGTTCCAGCACGGCACTGTAGGAGAGAGGTCATTTTCTGTGTAGTTGCGCATATTTCTAAACTGTTCTTTCTTTGTTTTTAATGAGGGTGAGACCAGAGAAGCTGATTAATGTTCTTCCCAGTAGGTGGCCAGTAAAAACAGTAAAAAAAAAAGTTAGGGTGGGAATTGATCCAGCAAACTTGTGATTGTGAGTCCTGCTCTCTACCAACAGAGCTAAGGCAGCTATAGCTGAGAGGACCAAAACACTGAGCTCATGCATTTGCAGAAAACGGAGAGACGGCTTTACAGTTCAGGCATGATTAATTGAATCATTTTATAATTAGAGTGAACTCGCCAGGGAGACAAATATTTGAGAGTATGCTTCAGCCATTCAGCAACCTCGATGGGTGAAACAATATTTTGATCAGGCCCATCTAGTAGGAGGAACACACAGGGAAACGGACAGGAAACAGCCAAACTGAACTTCCTGTGATTGTACGGTCCAAAAAAGCTGAAATTGGAGCAAAAAACGTTCAAATTAAAGCTTATTTCTGTGACAGAGGGGTAGTAAAACTATGTATGAGTGTTAAAGTGTGGCTTTTGTGAATAAAGGGGGAATTTGGGAAAAATGGACGATTTTCAGGAGAAACTCTGACAGAGGCCAACATGCTGCCAGAAGAAGAACTGTGGCTATTTTGACAGTGGATGGGCGGGTCACATGCCACTTTGATGCCACTTTGATGCCACTTTGATGCCACTTTGATGCCACTTTGATGCCACTTTGATGCCACTTTGATGCCACTTTGATGCCACTTTGATGCCACTTTGATGCCATCTTAAGCCACAAGGTGGCGCTGTTGTGCTCAGGCATGAGCCAGCAGGTGGTGCTGTTGTGCCAGTTTGCTCAGGCATAATAAGTGGAGTGGTTAACTTGACCCCCACATATTATACATTGTCGGAAAGCTCTGACAAAGGCGCACGTGACTGTCGGGGTCATTGGTTGCTGCCGAGTATGCAGTGACCAACATGTGTAGATGAGGTAGAAGTGATCAGTAGCTCATTCGGACAAACGCCCTAGCCGGAGTTCGTTCAAATGCGACATGAGCGTAAACGCGGCCTCATTTTTCCACTCAAAATAGGGGACTTCCTGTTTGTCAGGGGGTGGGGCCACAATAATGTTTTTGCTGGTCATCACTTGAACAGTGTCTGTGCCGAACGGCGTGACTGTCCGCCAAAGTTTGTTGAGGCTCCGGCTCATCAAATGTTTTTTTGCAATTTTGCAGGTGGCGCTGTTGTGTCATTTTGCATGAGCCAAATGTAAACCCCATTTTTTCATAAAGAAAAATTATAATAATATTTTTTACAAAAACAATATAGCCGTGTTCCCACCCATCACACATTATACACGTTTAGAAAGCTCTGACCAAGAGCTATGCGTTTGTCGGGTCATTGGTCGCTGTCGTGTCTGTTGTGTGCGTGATTGGCTGCAGAGGTCCATACTGCGTTGCAGAAACAATAGGCTCTTACGCCATGTATGGTGCTCGGGCCTAATAATATTTTTTGCAAAAACAATATCGTCGCTTTCGCGACGACAACATATTATACATTTTTGGAAAGCTCTCAACATCCCCCACGCAGCCGTGGGGCTCGGAGGTGACAGTCCGTATGACAGTTGGCCATATACCCCCATTCATTTTCATGCAATCATAAGTATAAAGGGCCCACACCAGAGGTTTGACATGGGACAGCACTTCGCGCTGTTTTCGTGCGCTCCGCGCACCTAGGTACAGTGCGCTTCGCGCACTGCGTTGCGTTTACCCATTAATTTTCCTGCAATAACAAGTATAAAGGGCCCACACCAGAGGTGTGGGCAGTCACTGTTTTACATGGTGAGTTTACGGTTGACATGGGGACAGCGCTTCGCGCTGTTTTCGTGCACTCCGCGCACCTAGGTACAGTGCGCTCCGCGCACTGCGTTGCGATTACAATAGGCCCTTGCGACGGCAGGCCGCTCGGGCCTAAATATTCCCATACGAAAACAATGTTCCCGCTTACGCGGGTACCATAAACTATATATTTTCGGAAAGCGCTCGCTCATTCCTACCTCATGGTAGAGGTCCTGGGTCACTGACGGGCACAAAGTGCCCGTCAGTGACCCAGGGCTCTCAGTCGCCCATTGACTTTTATGGGCTCTGTACAATTACAATGTTGATTTTTGCATTATATATGTATGTGCACGGGACGTGCACGACAAGAGGAGTGTGTTAATGAGTGTTTGAGAAGAGGGGAGCGCTTCGCGCTCGTTTTGTGCGTTTTGTTCGCACTCTATACGGTTACAAGAGCCCCTTCGCCAGCCCTGATGGCGCTCGGGCCTAAATATTTATTATTGAAATGTGATGAATATGTGTTTAAACTAAATAGGTTTTGTAGAATAAAGTGATACATGTAATGAAAAGATCAAATTATTTTAAAAAGAAATATAACACTCGGACGCAAAAATATGCAAGTCATGTCAATCACCCATTTATGTTTGTATTTATTTATTTATTTCTGTATTTATTTCTGTATTTCTCTTAATGTATGCAAATCATGGGGTGGGTCTGGATGCCGCTGCTGTAAGGTGATTGGTTAATCTTTCTCCATGCACACATGCCTTGTCCAGCATAGACACTGCCAAACACGAGCTCTGCTTCAGTCTATTGACAGTGGCACAGATAGTAGAGCGGGTCATCTTGTGACTGGAGGATCGGCAGTTCGAATCCTGCAGGGGCACACTGTCGTTGTGTCCTTGGGCAAGACACTTCACCTGCCTTGCCCCCAGTCTCTGAGTACACTGGTGTATGAATGGGTGAGTGGATCCTTGTTGGAAAGCACTTTGAGTGTAGAAAGGTGTCAGTGGCGCAGTTGGTAGAGCAGGTAGTCTCATGATTGGAAGGTCAAGGATTTAAATCTCGCTTCCAGCATAAACATAGCCAAACATGAACTCTGCTTAGGGGTGGGCGATATGGCAAAAACAGAATATCACGATTTTGAATTATAAACTTACGATTTCGGTTTTATCACGATTTTTTATAATGACAAAATTACTTAAATTACACACTGAAGAAGAAAAATACTACACTAATTTATTCAACTGTGATAATCAACACAGCAATAATAGACTTGGACCTTTAAGCAAACTCACTTTATACATCAAAAACACAATAAAACTCCAGATAATAAAATTAAGTAGAAGTAAGTTAAAGAGTAAGTTTGGTAAATGCTTGTTGTTAGTGTCTGTTGCTTTTTGACATTTTTTTCTCTCATGACGTCGAGCTGCTGTAAATGCAACGCTCTGTCGCTGTCTGACCGTTTCACAATAAGAGTCTTACTAAAGCGATAACATGCAGGGACTTTTATTGTGTAAAACTCAAACAGGAAGACGTTTGTCACTGTTAGGCGAATTTACAATAATGAACTCAGACTGACGGTGTTTTTGGAGAACTTTTATATTTCAAAGATATGGATAAACAGCTCATTTGTGAACACGGTCCAGGATTTAAATTAAACAAATGAGAAGGATGCGGCGCCTGACAGAACTGAAAGGACAAAGGACACACTCGCTTCTTCGCACATGTGTCAGGTAAATAAATGAACACACGTTGCGATCTGAGCAGAGCAGCGGCGTTGCGGGGTAAAGACACAGACATAAGCACAGCTGAAATAGAGACAGAACTCTGGGTTTAAAGCTCTAGATTGATGAGGCTGGTCGTGTACAGTATGCGCACTGTAGAGGAGCGGCTCGCTGCCAAACGCTCGCATTAGCATCCGACATTGCGCAGCAGAAAGTGCGCGGCTTGGGTTTGCTTCACTGACTGTGAAAAGAGTCAACTTTGCTGAAGTGCATAAAACCGTGATAAAACGTGTCATGGAGTGATGTCCATTACATGGGGGGAAAAGGGGTTGTGGTGCAGACATACATTTCTAGAGTGTTTTTTATTGATTCATTGTAATGTCCCTTTGTTCTCTCTGTAGGTGTTCCGGCCAAAAGAGTCCCCAGAGAGCCGGAGTACCTACGGAGGGTTCCGGGTTCATCCACTCTGCCAGAACGGGAGGGGTGTCCTGGATTTTAGCTTTATTAAACGTAGTATATTTTTAAATTAGGAATTCACCGAGTTAATAAAGATTATATTGTTGTACTGTAGTAATTCTCACTGTAATCAAGATAATTGGAATGTCTAATGTATCTGTACTGAATGGTATGTTCCAATTATGACCACCTGCTATAAAAGCGGCCTACTCACTCTGCCTAGGGTGGGTGCTGCGTGGCATGTGGTCAGGCATGGCTTTTAAACTCTTTGTTTTTTTTGATAACAGTACTTGGGGTCTGCACCAAAAAAAACGCCTCAGCTCTGCTTTGTCCTCCCGACGCAGTAGGGCTTCCGTGACAGGACAAGTGTCACAATTGGTGTCAGAAGCTGGGCCCATGCAACAAAGTAACTGAGGATGGCAACAAGGATGGCCACCAGAAAAGTGCAGACTGATCAACAAGGTGATCCTGACGAGGGAACGAGTGCACCTGCTGACCAGGTGGCTGATGCAATTAGCAGCTCTGGGGAAAGGTTTGAAGAGCTGGCTGGATTGGTGGAGTCTCTTGCAAAGTCCCAAGCAGCCAGAGATAAGAACCTGGAAAAGGAAGCAGCAAGACAAGAGTTAAGATGGAAAAACATGCAGCACCAAATTCAACAAATGCAGTCTTTGGTAAACCAAGTGTGACATGACGAGTGGTATATAAAATAAATAAAAACCTGACAACGCCATCCAGTGTAAGCTGGAAAAAATGTGCTTTAAGGCACACAGGTTCGACCCATAAGGACAGAGGCAGCATGTTCTTTTTACATAATAAATTTAATTTATTTCTATGTTTTACTTTAGTCTTTCTTTGGGATTTCATACTTTCTTTACACAGGTTATCACAGTTTTCATTATATTCAGTTGTACACTTAAGCTCTCAGTTGGTTCACAGATGTTGTTCACATTTGTTAGTCCATTAGCTTTACAGTTTGTACAAAACAAAATAAAGACAAAACAAGGAGAAAGCAAGACAGCAGCGTGGTTAGGTCCACCTAAATGTAAATAAAAAGGTAGTTAAGGAACCAGTCACGCAAAATAAAGGCTAACCACCAGGCAAGGCGGATCCTACCGTCGCACGCCCACATCTAGCCCTTCTCGGCCGGCTCGGTGCTTCGATAGCCCCCGTGTTCCGTCACAGGAGGGCCCCAGCAGACCCCGAGCCACCATGCACCGAGAGCAAGCAATGGACGCCATGGAGTGGTGCGCGTTGAGGCTCTCAACCACCCGTGACGCTAAAATTAGACCTGCGTTAGCAGCTGCACCAATATTAAGAATGAACGAACGAACAAATAGCTACCTGGACCCATGGAACAGCACACACAACCCTGGGCTCAGCCCAACCAGGCCGGAAGACGCCAGTGAGGGAGACAGAGGAAGTGCGTGTGAACGAGGGTGGGCTTTTATACTAAACTATTAGAGCGGTGGCGCCATCTGCTGACGGTTTCGATATTTAAAAAGCTTATATTTAATACGATTATTTACAAATACAGTTAATAAAACTGGTATTGCCACATGTACCCCCCCAAACTGCATCGGCGTCCCGACGATGAACACTCTCATTAACACTGTAACGCGCTACACAGACACACAGGTAACGGGAAGGGGCTATGAGGCTTACCCTTTCCGAATTTAAAACCAGAAGACACCATGGGACCAGTGTCCGAACATAACGCGGGCCACGGCAACATTTCACCGGACGTCGCAACAGAACAAATCCCCACTCTACCCCACCTGACCCACCGGTCGACGTTGCGAGGGGCCTTGACGGCTACGAGTTGGGGAACATTTAGATTAAAAGCTTGGCCTCTACACGAGCTGTACACGGCTTCCCACGCATCTGCAACGGCTGCCTTCGGGCTATCGGTAGTAGAGGCACACACAGCTCACACCTACCCACCGCTACAAGGGGTATGAGCCCCAGAGATGCCAGGTACAGCTATAACACGAGGCCAAGGAGGTGCTGTGTCTATCCACACTAGCGTCCTAAGCTGCTACATACAGCTGCTGTCTTGTTTCTGAACACAAATTAAATCACGTTATTGCAACAAAATCCACGTACGAAGTTCACAGGGTTCTCCAACATAAAACAGTTCTCAAAATAAACAGGGTTCTCACAAAATGAACCACATCACTCAAAAACAAAATACACAGCACTCTTAGTAGCTTTTAGCGAATTTTCCAGTGCAACTATGCAGAAACATTACGATACCAGTTGTCAATACAATTAAATAACTGTACAGCAACTCAAAAGCACACAAAATGTCAATAAAACATGCAAAAGTACACAATAAAACCATGCACCAACAGGGCTGGAATTTACATGTTTGTTGCAGAGAACACAAGAACAATCTACCAAAAAGCTGTCCTTTAGCTGTTACTTTTGTTAACACTGATTTTGCTATAAAGGAACATGACTTGTCCAAATGGTTCTGCCGACATTCGCCAAGTGTGACATGACGAGTGGTATATAAAATAAATAAAAGCCTGACAACGCCATCCAGTGTAAGCTGGAAAAAATGTGCTTTAAGGCACACAGGTTCGACCCATAAGGACAGAGGCAGCATGTTCCTTTTACATAATAAATTTAGTTTATTTCTATGTTTTACTTTTGTCTTTCTTTGGGATTTCATACTTTCTTTACACAGGTTATCACAGTTTTCATTATATTCAGTTGTACACTTAAGCTCTCAGTTGGTTCACAGATGTTGTTCACATTTGTTAGTCCATTAGCTTTACAGTTTGTACAAAACAAAATAAAGACAAAACAAGGAGAAAGCAAGACAGCAGCGTGGTTAGGTCCACCTAAATGTAAATGAAAAGGTAGTTAAGGAACCAGTCACGCAAAATAAAGGCTAACCACCAGGCAAGGCGGATCCTACCGTCGCACGCCCACATCTAGCCCTTCTCGGCCGGCTCGGTGCTTCGATAGCCCCCGAGTTCCGTCACAGGAGGGCCCCAGCAGACCCCGAGCCACCATGCACCGAGAGCAAGCAATGGACGCCATGGAGTGGTGCGCGTTGAGGCTCTCAACCACCCGTGACGCTAAAATTAGACCTGCATTAGCAGCTACACCAATAGTTAAGAATGAACGAACGAACAAATAGCTACCTGGACCCATGGAACAGCACACACAACCCTGGGCTCAGCCCAACCAGGCCGGAAGACGCCAGTGAGGGAGACAGAGGAAGTGCGTGTGAACGAGGGTGGGCTTTTATACTAAACTATTAGAGCGGTGGCGCCATCTGCTGACGGTTTCGATATTTAAAAAGCTTATATTTAATACGATTATTTACAAATACAGTTAATAAAACTGGTATTGCCACACAAGCTATCCAAAGACCACCTGACCAAGAGCCTGATTTGGCTCCTCCCTGGAATGGAACCAACAATGAAGAAGGTACCAGTTATTGTGACCAGGGCCGATACTACAGAGAGCAAATAATCTACAGAGAGCCCAAATTGTTACCTTTGTCACCAGAGGATGATATTGAACATTTTCTGACCACTTTTGAAAGAATGGCTCATGTCTGCAGATGGCCAGGAGACGAGTGGGCGCTCCGCCTGGTGGCATTATTAACGGGTAAGGCCCGCAGTGCATATGTGCTTATGGACATTGCAGATTCTGAAGATTATGATAAAGTGAAGGCAGCAATACTAGCAAAGTATGAAATTACAACAGAGACTTACCGACAAAGATTTCGGTCCACCGAAATATTCCCTGAAGAAACTCCTAAAGAACTGTACGTGCGGCTGAAGGACGTGTTTTCAAAATGGGTTAAACCTGAAAAGTCTACAAAAAAAGAAATATCAGAGACCCTGATCTTGGAGCAGTTCCTAATGATGGTGAGCCCAGAGCTGGAAGTATGGATCCGTGAACGGGACCCCAAGACAGCAGAAAAAGTAGCGGAACTGGCTGAAGTTTTCTTAGCTGCAAGGAAAGGATCCAACCACGCCACTTATGGACGAAACTCCACACAATTCCAGAGCAGCCGAGACAGAGAACATGGACACAGAGATCAAGCCCAAAGTAAGTCCAATGGGGGGTGAAAGGGTTTTGGTCAATTTACATCTAGCAATTACCAAAAGCCAAATCATGCCAACAGTTCTCAGATGCGCAGTAAAGAGATCAGATGTTACTCGTGTAATGGTTTAGGCCACACCCAATATTCATGTCCACTAACCAATAAGCCTTCCCTTTACTGTGCAGTGCCTAGGCCTGTGTTACACAGCCATACGGCTACAACCCAGAGAGCTCTGACTACTCCTGTACTCATTAATGGCCGCCGTACTACTGCTTGTTAGATACGGGTCGGTTTCAATCTGTGGTTTCTTCCAAACTGGTGTCAAGGGAAAAATGGAGTGACGACAAGACTAATATCAGCTGTATTCACGGTGATGAACATCAATATCCTATGGCAGATGTGTATTTAACTGTTGGAGGCCAAACTTTTCTAATGCCCTTGGCTTTAGCCCCAAATTTGCCATTTGATGTGATTCTGGGTAATGATGTGCCAATTTTACTAGATTTACTGCAAGAGTCAGAAAAACTACCTAAAAACATAAATGTATCTAAAACCTTATCAGAAAACTTGCCTGAAGAAATTGAGTCATCTGCAGCTTATAATATGGTTATTACCAGAGCTCAGAGTGCTAAAGAGTCTTTACAAGAGTTGCCTTTCTGGGATGAAGATCTTGAACCCGTAAAAGAGAAACCTGTAAAATCGAAATCACAGAAAAGAAGGGATAAGTTTAAAGGCACGGTTAGCAAACAAACAGAAAATCCAACCAAACCTATGCAATCTGTTGAGTTTAAGCTCCCTCCCGATGTAGCTACTCTACAAAAAGAGGATGTAACTTTAAACCTTTGGTTTCAAAAAGTGACAGAAGTTGAAGGGGTTAAACAAGGTAACCCTGGATGTTTAGAGGAGGCAACATATGTTATTAAAGGAGGCATTTTCTATCAATGTAAAGGAACCATTGAAGCCTTGGCCTTACCGACAAAATTCAGATCCCAAGTAATGGAGCTGGGACATTCTGTGCCATGGGCTGGACACATGGCTTTCCAAAAAACCTTATGCAGAATTGCAAGCAGATTTGTATAACCAAATTTCAAAATTTTGTAATTAATGTGAAATATGTCAACTTACCTCTTCACGCAAAGTCCCCCAAGAGAGTCTGGCTGCAGACCTCCACTCTCAGGACCCTGCCTTGCAGACCTCCACTGTTAGGTCCCCTCCGCTGTCAGGACCGGAAGTTTATTCGAAGCCTTTCAAAATAAAACCGGATATACTGGAAGCACGTATTTGTCGTTGTTCCTTGGGCTTTATTTTATGTAATATGATAATATGATATAAAAATGTATAATATATGTATAAAAATATGATATAAAAGCAACTATAAGTAGTAGCCTTCATGTTTGGCTGCAGACCTCCACACTCCCCTTCCAAAATGAAAAGCAGGCATACCGGAGGACGTATTTGTCGTTCCCCATGTGAATATACTTTATTTATTGGGGCCATATTTTATGTATATAATGTAAATATGATTCAAAAGCAAGTATTCCAGGAGTAGCCTATGTAACGGAGGCTGCTTGGCTTCCAGAAGTACGTTAGGTAAATCTCACTCCTCTACGCTTCATAATACACAATGATTACATTACAGATACTTGTCTGGTAGTCATGTGGGTAAGTCGGGCGCCTCCCAGTGCAAACCACATAGGTTCGATACCAGCGCTGAACAAGATGACATTTCAGTTTTTGTTTAGTTTTCTATGTGAGCACACTTTAGCTCTTGGCGCATTCATTTATGTCTAAATATGTAAGTATTATTTACGTGTAATCACGTTGACTTAAAAACAGAGGGGCCATCAGAATAAAATAATGAAATAATAACTCACTATTCCAGGCCTAAAGGCTTTAACTGGGCTGCAGCAGGAGCATGAGCTGCTGTTCCAGATATAAATGAAGTAACACAAGCGTAATTGTCATGGAAATCTATCAAAATAACGACTGATGAATGAAAATCTGAAAAATATTCGCATCAAACTTTTCATTCTTGCGGCGGGGAGATACCATTTCATATTGAACTAACTCAGAGGGGTGTTTAAGTGGAACACCCCTCCACTTTAGTTCAAGTTGGTGCAGTCCAATCCAGCGGAGACAAGTGTCTGCGCGAGTTAAGAGACTAAAAGGCAGTGAAAGGTAGAAAAGTGGTCAAATAAATGTTTTTATCTACATAACTTGTGCTGATTGTGGATTTGTATCAGTACATGTGAAAAGAGAAATTGTTAGAAAATTGTCAATGTGTGGTATTTGATCCAGCGACCTCTTGTACTTGAGACCAGCACACTATTACGGAGCCATAATTCCGGGCCGGTCTTCTCCACATTCCCGGGCTGAAATTAGGTCCCAGCACGCCCCTGCTTAAAAAAGAAAAGAAAAAATATAGTATGGGAAACTAATAAATATGCACTTCTTCTTCTAATGGTTGCCGGCAGGCTGTACACGTTATGCTGCCCTCTTCCGTTCAATATGCACTTCCGGTCCGGTCCTGACAGCGGAGGGGACCTGACAGTGGAGGTCTGCAAGGCAGGGTCCTGAGAGTGGAGGTCTGCAGCCAGACCCCTCTCAAGTCCCTCGAGCAATGTTGCAACCTCTACCCATCATTGAAACACCTTTTGAGAGAATTGGTATGGACATAGTGGGGCCATTAGAACGCAGCAGTGCAGGGCACAGATACATTTTAGTTCTCTGCGACTATGCAACTCGTTATCCTGAAGCATTCCCTCTAAAAACAGTTAAGGCCAGAAATGTTGCTAATTGCTTATTACAACTGTTCTCCAGGGTTGGGATACCTAAGGAGGTTTTGACTGACTGTGGGACAAACTTTATGTCTAGATTATTACAACAGGTGTACAAGCTCCTAGGCGTCAAGGGAATTAAGACCACCCCATACCACCCCCAGACGGACGGGCTAGTTGAGCGGTATAACCAAACTTTGAAAAATATGCTGCGGAAGTTTGTCTCTCACACAGGAGCAGACTGGGACCAGTGGTTGCCGTACCTGTTATTTGCCTATCGTGAAGTGCCACAGGCCTCAACGGGGTTCTCTCCATTCGAACTGTTATATGGACGTCAAGTACGGGGGCCACTTGACCTCCTTAAAGACTACTGGGAGAATCCGACCCCCTCAGGAGAGAACGTGGTGGCCTACAGTATGTGGTAAAGATGAGGCAACGCCTGGAGGAAATGTCTGCGCTGGCACAAGAGACCATGAGGGTTGCTCAACAAAACCAGAAAACATGGTATGACCGCAGAGCCAGAGAGCGAAGCTTCAAACCAGGCCAAAGGGTTCTCCTACTTCTCCCCACCTCGGACAGCAAACTCCTCTCCAAATGGTATGGTCCCTATGAAATCACCAGGAAAGTGGGTAACCTCACATATGAATTGTTTATGCCTGACCGAACCAAAAAGCACCAGATATTCCATGTGAACTTGTTAAAAGAATTTCAGACTCGCCAGGAATCTGTCCCTCAGCTGTTGATCCGGGCTATAGAAGATGAAGAGACGTCAGAGAAATTCATACCTGGAAGCCTGGGGGAGTCATCTGTTATAGACACGTCACACCTGTCTATCTCTCAGCAGAAAGAGCTGACTCGACTCATCGACCCAGAGCTCTTCAAAGACACCCCTGGCTACACGGACCTGGTGCAACACAACATCCGGCTTAAGACTGAGGCGCCGCCGCGTCAGAAGAGCTACAG
The DNA here is from genome assembly GCA_007210695.1 of Neogobius melanostomus. NCBI lineage: Eukaryota > Metazoa > Chordata > Actinopteri > Gobiiformes > Gobiidae > Neogobius > Neogobius melanostomus. Next base: position 915,741 of record VHKM01000840.1, read on the forward strand.
AATTCCAGAGCGACTGGTATCGGTGCTGAAGAAGGAAATCAAATTGATGTTGGAACTGGGTATAATTGAGGTATCCAGTAGTGAATGGTGCAGTCCAGTGGTGCTAGTACCAAAGAAAGATGGCTCACTGAGATTTTGCATAGATTTTCGTTACCTGAATGCTGTTTCATTGTGTGACCCTTACCCAATGCCCAGGATTGATGAGCTGGTGGAGCGAGTGGGACAAGCCAAATACATCTCCACCTTAGACCTAAGCAAAGGCTATTGGCAAGTGGCACTGTCTCCTGAGGCCCGCGAGCTGACCGCGTTCAAAACTCCATTTGGTATGTACCAATTTCGGGTTATGCCATTTGGACTCCAGGGGGCGCCAGCCACCTTCCAAAGGCTAATGGACTATGTTTTGCGAGATGTTTCAGATTTTGCGGCTGCATATCTTGATGGCGTGGTGATCTACAGCCAAACCTGGGAAGAACACGTGTCTCATCTCCAACAAGTCCTGCAGTGCATAAAAGCAGCTGGCCTAACCATCAACCCACGGAAATGCTGTCTGGCTCAGAGAGAAGTGGAGTACCTCGGGTTTGTGATTGGCCATGGAAAGCTCAGACCTCAGGTGGGGAAAATGGAGGCAATTAATTATTTCCCAATTCCAACAACTAAGAAGAAAGTGAAGAGCTTCCTCGGTCTGGTGGGCTGGTATAGGAAATTTATTCCTCACTTTTCAGATCGGGCAGCTGTTCTCCACGATCTCACCAAAGTCATATCACCAAGAAAGGTAAAATGGAGTGATCGCTGTGACCAGGCTTTCAGAGATCTTAAAGAAGCCATAAATGAACATACGGTACTGCAGAGCCCTGATTTCAATCAACCATTCATTTTGCAGACGGATGCATCAGGTGTGGGCCTAGGTGGAGTTCTGTTGCAGGAGGTGGATGGAGAAAGGAGGCCTGTTGCATTTTTGAGCCGGAAACTGCTGGACAGAGAGACCAGATATTCGACAGTGGAAAAAGATTGCTTGGCCATGAAGTGGGCAATTGAGTCACTAAGATACTACCTGCTGGGACGTCACTTTAGCTTGGAAACTGACCACCGTGCGCTCCAGTGGCTCCACAAAATGAAAGACTCAAACACTAGAATTGCTGGTTGGTACCTGGCCCTACAACCTTATGGTGCGTACAGACCAAACGCTGACACGCCACCAACTTCCATGTTAACCCTATGTAGACGTGCTTCGACGCGCGTCGAAATGTAAGCAAAGATGTCCGCGCGTATGAAGCGTTCCAAATGCGAGCAGATGAGGATTAACGCGCGTCAAAACCAGTGAGAACAGCGCGGTACAGAGCAGCGATGCCCCGCCCACTGCTTCATGCACTCAAGTAATCACAGTCTACACGTGCGTTCATTTACGCCTTGTTAACCAATCCGGGACTGGGCTCAAATAGTGAGCACAAGCGTCACCTGTTACCTGCAGCAGTGGCGCAAAAAGGGCATACGCAATATATGCCTTTCATAGGGGCGCCAATAGTGATGTGTTCTTTTTAACAGTCTATGTGTGTCGGTCGTGAACGATCCGGCTCTTTTGAACGAGTCTTTACAGTGAACGATATGAACAGGTTCGCGGTGGTGAAGTGTTTTTTTTTTTATTCCTCTTTGGGGAACGGGCGTCACTTTAGTGGTTGGGCCAGTGGTTGGGCCTGGAGTTATTCAGTGGTTGGGCCTGGAGTTATTCAGAGAAGACACATAAATGATAAAACAGGGACACAGTTTATGGAAATGATCAGATTTGAAAATCCTCCATGTTCAAATGTTGATAATCTGTTGGACTCTTATACATCAAGCGTCTTAAATGTTTTGGATACTATTGCTCCTGTCAAGGTTAAAATGGTTAACAATAGACAAAAGGCACCTTGGAGAAGTGAAGATTCGGTCAGGGCACAGAAAAGGGAGTGCCGAAAAGCCGAAAGGAAATGGCGCAAGTCAAAGCTCCAGGTTCATTTTGAGATATACAAAGAAGTGCTTTGTGAGTTCAACCAGATTTTGCATGGAGAAAGGGAGAAATACTTCTCTAAAATCATCGCAAACTGCAGAAACAATCCTCGTGTTCTGTTTTCCACAGTAAACAGATTAACTAACCCTCCAGTTTCACTGCCCTTAGAACTAATCTCTACATCTAAGTGCAATGAGTTTGCAATATTTTTTCATGACAAAGTCCAAGGCATTAAAAATGCCATAATTTCCACAACACAAATAGCAACCCTGCCACCAGCTAGACACCTTGAGCTGACACATTTCACTCCTGTTACTGACAAAACAATCGAAGAGGTTATCTCCGGTCTGAGTTCATGTACATGCTGCCTTGATGAATTACCCACTAGTTTTCTGAAGTCTGTGCTGACCAGCTTGTTACCACAACTTGTTCAGTTAGTTAACATCTCATTTGAGACTGGAGCATTTCCAAAGGCCTTGAAAACCGCAGTCATTAAGCCTCTTCTAAAGAAGAGCAGCCTTGATCCCAAGGTACTGAACAACTACATGCCCATATCAAACCTACCGTTCTTAGGAAAAGTCCTAGAGAAAGTAATATATCAACAGCTCACTTACTTTCTCCTATCTAACAATGTGTTTGATACTTTCCAGTCAGGATTTAGGCCCCACCACAGCACTGAGACAGCTCTGATCAAGGTGACAAATGATATTCGTATGAACACAAACGCAGGTAAGGTCTCAGTTTTAGTTCTGCTGGACCTGAGCGCTGCCTTTGACACAGTGGACCACGGGATCCTACTTCACAGGTTAGAAAACTGGGTGGGAATCTCTGGTACTGCTCTAAACTGGTTCAAGTCCTATCTCGAGGATAGGACGTACTTTGTCGAAATTGGCAACTGTGTCTCAGACAAAATTTCCATGACCTGTGGAGTCCCCCAGGGGTCAATCTTGGGACCCCTCTTATTCAACTTGTACATGCTTCCATTGGGTCAGCTAATAAACAGCAACAATGTGTCGTACCACAACTACGCAGATGACACTCAGATCTACGTGTCACTGACAGCAGGTGAACATGGGCCTGTAGATATTCTCTGTCACTGCATCGAACAGATCAGTTTGTGGATGCAAAACAACTTTCTCCAACTAAACTCAGACAAACTGAGATCATTGTCTTTGGCCCACAGACACAAAGACAAAGTGTTATCAGTCACCTTGAGTCTCTCGCTCTGAAACCAAAAAATCAGGTTAGAAATCTAGGAGTAATCATGGACTCAGACCTGAACTTAAACAGCCACATCAAAGCAATAACGTCATCAGCTTTTTACCATCTGAAAAACATTGCTAAGATCAGAGGAATAGTGTCAAAACCAGACTTAGAGAGACTCATCCATGCATTTGTCTCCAGCAGGTTAGACTACTGTAACGGCCTGCTCACTGGCCTTTCTAAACGAGCTGTTAGACAGCTGCAGAACATCCAGAACGCTGCTGCTCGAGTCCTGACAAGAACAAGGAAATACGACCACATTAGTCCAGTGCTCCGGTCTCTGCACTGGCTTCCTGTCACTCAGAGAATAGAATTTAAAACAGCTCTGCTTGTGTACAAGTCTTTTCATGGTTTAGCACCAAAGTACATCTCTGACATGTTAGAGCCGTATGAACCATCTCGGGCCCTGAGAACTTCAGGGAGGGGTCTCCTGGTGGTTCCCAGAGTCAATAATAAACACGGTGAGGCTGCGTTTCAGTTTCATGCAGCTAAAATCTGGAACAGTCTTCATGAGGATGTGAGACAGGCCTCAACTCTGACAATGTTCAAATCCAGGCTGAAAACAGCTCTTTTTACCCGTGCATATGAAAACTGAAAGTATTTTATCTGCACTCTTGCCTTTTACTGTCATTGATTAACTTTATGTTGATGTTTTATTGCTTGATTTTATCTGTTTTCTTGTAATTTCTCTTTCTGCAACTGTGAAGCACTTTGAATTGCCTTGTGTATGAATTGTGCTCTACGAATAAACTTGCCTTGCCTTGCCTTGCCTTAGTTGTGCATGCTTATTTTGCGAAACAAAAGTCACTGCTGGAGTGGGGCAGAGAGTGCAGAGGGACTGTCATCTCCACCGCTGCTGCTGCAGCCTGCAGCCCCACAAGGAGCTCAAAGTGAGCATAAGGCAACAAGTTTGAGAAATAAAAGTCCTAATGAAATAATAAACACGGTTACAGAGGAGATCGCGTTGAAGCTTGCGTTGTTTTCTCCCCTCTTGCGCGAGGGAGAGAGAGGGAGATAGGCCTGCCGCGATAATTACTATATCGAGTTATCACTGGATAAGTAAAATGAAGGGCGATAACATTTTTAGTCTCGATAAATGCACGTGCTGCGTGTGCTTAAAATAAATACAGAAGAATGAACGCTATCACAGCGCTGACTGAGCGGAGCGTCCAGCCAACCCGTCTCCATGTGCGTAAAGACAGCACTGAAGCACATCAGCCGTATCCCCGCATGTATCCAGATCATTCAGCGCTGCTTTTGGAAAGAGGCGGGCTGTAAACAAAGTGCCGTGATACTGATACTACGGAGCTTTGCTGATTCCAACACGTCCTGTGAACTTTATCGCAGAGCAAGAGGGACTCGTGTGAAAACACTTGGAGTTCCAGCCAAAAGAACTCATCACGGAGAGAATAACAACATTAATGAGACTGCAGGTATGTCCAACTGAGAACAAAACGAAACCACCGCCCAGTCAGTGTATCAAAGCTAATCAGAGCTACTGTTAGCGAGAGGAACCCGAGCGCTTTTGCCATTATCCAAATACAAGCGTGATAGTCCTGAGAACATATTACTGGTCCACACTTTTCAAAAGCCAGAGAAACGCTGCAGAAGTTTGACAAACAGTCTCTAAGTTCCCCCACCCCCAAAAAAGCTGCTTTACTCCGACAGCCGTATGGGAGGTGAGATTTGAAAAGAAAAGGAAAAAACAAAACCTACTCTATTTTTGCAGTAATACAGTTGTTATGTCTGTTCTAATGCAGATGAACAGTAGAGGCGTGTTGAATAAACTTGTACTTTTATTAACAACAAGTAGCTACGGCAGGCTTGTACATCACGCTAGTGCGGACTCCCAAAACAGATTGTTGTTCTACAACCACGCATGCGTAACTCGCAAGGAATCATGGGAACTGGAGTTCCCGTGCTACTAACGCGTAACACCACAACAGTATTATCTGAACCCATACATTTAATATACATGTTATTCTAACCAGGTTTAATTCAACATAGAAGTGAGTTTTTGTCGGGGCTTATTTAACCAGACTAATGTAGATGAAATATCAATATTGTTATTGGGATATTTTTAAAGATGACACTGTATATTGACAATTTAAAAATTTTTTGTGACAGGCCTAGTTTAAACACAGAACCTGGTGAGAGAGTAAGTTATGTTAAAAGGTTGAGAAGCACAGATGGATACAGTGTCCTAGAATATATCGACCCTTCTAGTTTGCACTTTGTTTGGTATAAGGTGTTAATATTGAATGCCAAAAGTTCAATACATTTCAATTAAAATAGTTGCTTACAGTTTTCTTTTTATTGCCTACAGCAGCCATTCCCAAAGTCCAGGACATCGCGGACCCCTTATCGATCCAAAAATCTCTCTGGGCCCCCAAATCATAAAAATGTATTCTATTCTAAGGAATTTTCTATAGACCCTTTAATTGTTTGTAAACACTCCGGGCTTAGCTGGAGGCGGGAAGCTCGATTCCTATCCATTTCCATTGTAGCTGTTGTCATAGTAACGATAAACAAATGTCCAACTGTTTTTGGAAATATCAGATAAACCTTATTTTATCGTCTCAAATGTCATTCCTCTTCTTACACCTTAAGCCACAACAGGACCACATTTTTCAGTTGTAGTTTTACACTTAAAATCGCTAGTTTTAGTTTAATCTTATTTCTCTTGATTACTTCCTGCCTCCAGCTGATGTCACTGATGATGTCAGCAGTTAAAGGGTCTATTATTTTACAGCTAAAATTCCATAAAAAGCAACATCTAGCAATGGTGGTAAAGCTAAATACTGGTTCAAACTATTACGTTTCTCCAAATAAATGTATTTACCTTTAAAAAAAAAAAAATTCAATGTAGTTGTTGTTGTAGACAAGCTTTGGGGGCCCCCCTGTAGTGTCTCTGAGGCCCACCAGGGGGCCCCGGACCCCACTTTGGGAATCACTGGCCTACAGTATTTGCATTATACTCAATATTATCGTTTATCGCGATATTTTCTGAGACGATATATCGTCCTCAAAATTTTTTTATCGTGGCAGGCCTAGAGGGAGAGGAGGAAAAGTTACGTGAATGAAGCAACAGAAGCTTTTAATCGGGCCGTGTGATTGTTTTTTTGTGATAACAAACTCCATAGAGGGAAATATCAATGTTATATTGTGTGAAATAGTGACATTTTCGTTAAAATAAAGTCAATTCAGAGGGTATTTATTTTCTTAAAAAAAAAAGAAACAACCATCAAAGAGCCATGTGTGTATTTGTGTGTGGGAGGGGGGGTAGTTGCGGTAGTTGCGCCCCTGACCTGCAGCATGGAGGAGAAGTTGATCATCGCGGTTTGCGCTCGGCCTGAGTTGTATGACACGCCTCCTAATTATGACGCTTGCAAAACTTCACGCGCCAGCAAACGGGCGTTTCTCGCGAGTGTGAAGCGGCAATGTTTGGCGTCCAACTAGAGGCTGAAGGAGCGTGGACGCACGTTCGGTCTGAACGCACCTTTACACCTTCACGGTCTATTACAAGACGGGCAAGTCCAATATAGTGGCCGACTCTCTCTCCAGGGTTCATGAAATTTAGAGGTACTGTGCCCTTTAAAAGAGGGGGGAGGAAATGTCATGGAGTGATGTCCATTACATGGGGGGAAAAGGGGTTGTGGTGCAGACATACATTTTTAGTGTTTTTTTATTGATTAATTGTAATGTCCCTTTGTTCTCTCTGTAGGTGTTCCGGCCAAAAGAGTCCCCAGAGAGCCGGAGCACCTACGGAGGGTTCATCCACTCTGCCAGAACGGGAGGTGTGTCCTGGATTTTAGCTTTATTAAACGTAGTATATTTTTAAATTAGGAATTATAGGAAATATAATAAAGATTATATTGTTGTACTGTAGTAATTCTCACTGTAATCAAGATAATTGGAATGTCTAATGTATCTGTACTGAATGGTATGTTCCAATTATGACCACCTGCTATAAAAGCGGCCTACTCACTCTGCCTAGGGTGGGTGCTGCGTGGCATGTGGTCAGGCATGGCTTTTAAACTCTTTTTGTTTTTTTGATAATAAACAGTACTTGGGGTCTGCACCAAAAAAAACGCCTCAGCTCTGCTTTGTCCTCCCGACGCAGTAGGGCTTCCGTGACAGGACAAGTGTCACAAAACGATCCCACAAAAATAACAGATCGTCAGCTCTGGAGATCGTAAGACGGTCTAATATCGTCATATCGCCCAGCCCTAACTCTGCTTTAGTCTAGCGCTTTTGCACCTACATTAGGCACTGAAAGCGTTTTCCAGCAAGTATCCACTCACCCATTCACACGCTCATTCATACACCAGTGTACGCAGACACTGGAGGCAAGCTGGGTGAAGTGTCTTGCCCAAGGACACAACGACAGTATGCCCCTGCAGGATTCGAACTGCCGATCCTCAAGTCACAAGATGACCTGCTCTACTATCAGTGCCACTGTCAATAGACTGAAGCAGAGCTCTTGTTTGGCAGTGTCTATGCTGGACAAGGCATGTGTGCATGGAGAAAGATTAACCAATCACCTTACAGCAGCGGCATCCAGACCCACCCCATGATTTGCATACATTAAGATAAATACAGAAATAAATACAGAAATAAATGAATAAATAAATAAATAAATACAAAAATAAATAAATATATAAATAAATAAATGCACTTATTACAATAAATGCATGCATTTCTTTATTTTATTTCTTTATTTATATATTTATTTATATATTTATTGTTTTGGCAGCCACGGTCCTCCATAGTAAAAATCTACAAAAGCATAAAGAAAAAGACACAACCTGTCATAACCTTAAAGTTATGACATGTTGACCTAATACTCCTCTAAGAGAATCAGCTACGACAACACAACAACAACACAAAACAACAACACAACCTGTCATAACCTTAAAGTTATGACATGTTGACCTAATACTCCTCTAAGAGAATCAGCTACGACAACACAACAACACAAAACAACAACACAACCTGTCATAACCTTAAAGTTATGACATGTTGACCTAATACTCCTCTAAGAGAACCAGCTACGACAACACAACAACAACACAAAACAACAACACAACCTGTCATAACCTTAAAGTTATAACATGTTGACTTAATACTCCTCTAAGAGAATCAGCTACGACAACACAACAACACAAAACAACCTGTCAAAACATTTAAGTTATGACATGTTGACCTAATACTCCTCTAAGAGAACCAGCTACGACAACATAACACAAAACAACACAACCTGTCATAACCTTAAAGTGATGACATGTTGACCTAATACTCCTCTAAGAGAATCAGCTACGACAACACAACAACACAAAACAACACAACCTGTCATAACCTTAAAGTTATAACATGTTGACTTAATACTCCTCTAAGAGAATCAGCTACGACAACACAACAACACAAAACAACCTGTCAAAACATTTAAGTTATAACATGTTGACTTAATACTCCTCTAAGAGAATCAGCTACGACAACACAACAACACAAAACAACCTGTCAAAACATTTAAGTTATGACAGTTGACCTAATACTCCTCTAAGAGAACCAGCTACGACAACATAACACAAAACAACACAACCTGTCATAACCTTAAAGTTATGACATGTTGACCTAATACTCCTCTAAGAGAACCAGCTACGACAACATAACACAAAACAACACAACCTGTCATAACCTTAAAGTGATGACATGTTGACCTAATACTCCTCTAAGAGAACCAGCTACTACAACACAACAACACAACCTGTCGAAACATTTAAGTTATGACATGTTGACCTAATACTCCTCTAAGAGAACCAGCTACTACAACACAACAACACAACACAACAACAACACAACCTGTCAAAACATTTAAGTTATGACATGTTGACCTAATACTCCTCTAGGAGAACCAGCACCACAACCACAACAACCAAACTCCCCCACTTTCCAAACAACAGACTAGAAGTACTCATCTGAACTCCATTCGTCCTCCTCCAGTTTAGCAGGCGATGGGTTTTCATCCAAGTTTTCCATATCTTCTCCCTTTCCAAACACTCCCTTGTTTTCCATTTCTTCTTTGTTTCCAAACTCTTCCTCCACTGTTTGAGTCCCAACTTCAAAAATTCTCTGCAACGGTCTCAGTCCCAGCTCCAGCCTGACTTAAACCGTCAGGCACTTCCAAAGTGACCACAGTTGTCTGAGTCTCAACCTCAGGTTTGAATCTTTTCTGAATCTCGCTTATCTCAACAAGACGCAGATCTGCGGTGAGGCTCAGCTTCAAGAGGCCCCCTTTCTCCAGAGAGCCATACATCTTTCCCACGTGTTGCTGGAGCTTAGTGTTTGAATTCATTAACAGGTCTGTGTGTCCTCTTTCCTGGAGGATCTTGAATTCTGTCTCCTGTTGTTTCATCTTTTCTCTAATTAATTCTTTCTTTTCTTTCTCTAGTTCCTTGTTGCATTGAAGATAAGCGCTTTGTTCTCTTTTAAGTATTTTCAGCTCAATGTCACCATCTTTGTCATACACATTCTTTTGGTTCTGATTCAATTTTCTTAGTTGATCGATGAGATCCACGTTCTCCTGTTTAAGCTTGGTGACATGGCTGGAGACGATGTTCATTATGTGTTGATTTGCAGTATCTCTCCGTATTTCCTTGATCTGTTCTAAAAGACACTCATTGTCGCGAATTATATCCTGATTCTGTGTTTCCCTCACCTTATAATGGAACGTTTTGAAGTTGACCTTGTCATACTTTTTGAGGACTCTTTTTTTCTCCTTTTTAAGAGCTTTATTCTTTGTACTTAACTCTTTACTGATTCGCTCAATAGAGACTGCAATTTCTCGTAGGTCTTCTTTTCACTGATCCCTTTTTTCACTTTTTCAATGCCATTCTCAAGCGCCTTGTTTTCTTCAGCAACATTGTGCAGCTGTGTTTGTAATGCTCTGTAGGCTTCCTGAATATCCAACATCTTTTTGTGATCTGGGTGGAGTACTTCGTACTCCTTTCTGAGCTGATTCTGGATTTGGTTTTGCTTTTCCAGTTCAGCCCGAAGAGTCTGGAGAGAGTCGAAACTCGTGAGGAGTCGCACATTCTGATCGCCACGATCTGAGACCATGTTCTTTGCAATTTGTTTCAATAACTGAATAAACTCACAGTCCACACTTCCATCGAACCTAATCACAATTGGATCTTCCATCTTTCCAACTATGAAGGAAGCGTTATTACGAGGAAATTATCTGTGTAAAGAATACACAGAAGTGAACAAGTAGCCCGATATACAACAGGATTTGACTCACAAGGCAGCACCAAACACTAAACAGAACAACAACCAATGTAATGCCCACGCAAATGACACTCGTATCCTAATAAGCAGTCCATGTGACCTCTGTCCTTAGACCCTCCTCCATGGCAAGCAATTACTCAGAAACCCATTGGGAGAACCACAAGAAGCCATCCACGTCCATCTGCTGTAGGGCAGATGGGTGATCTTCTGCACGTAAGTCTGCAGAATGAGTGTGACAAGGGAATGATAGCATGACATCACCAAATACGGAACGAAAACATTCTGTTGTCACAGCAACTGTTCTATTCCTGAATTCCATATAAGGATAAAACTGGGTTTTGCTTGTGGGCCTTATGTACTGCATGGTTGCACGGCAACAGGTATGGAATCTGCCATGGCGAGGCCACACCCCCTTGCATTCCGTCATACACGCCCCCTTGTATGACGTAATGCCGTTTGTATGAGCCAGTTAAGTACATCAGGGAGTAAAATAACAAATGTCTAAAAAAGGTAAAACCCAGAAAAAAGGTACATTTAAAAGCTGAATTTTAAATATGCTCTATTGCTCAGCAAAAAAAGTCATATTCATTCTTCATCCTATTAAAATTGATGAAAGGTAAAAATCTATAAAAGCATAAAGAAAAAGACATTATTTTGCTTGTAAATTGTAAGAAATCTATTTATTATTTGACACAATCAAATCAAAGTGAGCTTTGGCATTGGCTTTATATATTTTAAATGTCTTATCATAGTAGAGTAACATACCTTGGACTCAAACAGGGCTATTTTTCAAAACTTTCTAACATTTGCTTATGGATTGTAATTCTGAAAAGAAGACAGTGCATGTTACAAAGAAATAATACTCCATCCATCCATCCATCCATCCATCCATCTTCTTCCACTTGCCGGGTCGTGGGGCAACTGTTGGAGCTGCCCAAATCACATTGCACCAGCCCCTATGGCTCCTCCTGCAGGTGGTGGGTCCACAGAAGGACGGCCTCATGGTTCTAACCGGGCCTGTTGGTCTCTCATAAGGGGCTTCTGAAAGAAATAATACTCTCTTAAAAATATTATGCATTGTACTGCAGGGCTCTAGAAATGCTGTCTGCAATTTAGACATTATTCATTTTAACTTGAGATGCACCCCTCCTGGAGCCGCCACCTTAACATGGTGGAGGGGTTTGAGCGCCCGAATGATCCTGGGAGCTCTGTTGTCGGGGGCTTCGTGCCCCTGGTAGGGTCTCCCATGGCAAACAAGTCCTAGATGATGGGTCAGACAAAGAGCGGTTCAGAAGCCCCTTATGAGAGACCAACAGGCCCGGTTAGAACCATGAGGCCGTCCTTCTGTGGGCCCACCACCTGCAGGAGGAGCCATAGGGGCTGGTGCAATGTGAATTGGGCAGCTCCAACGGCTGCCCCCACGACCCGGCAACGGACAAGTGGAAGAAAATGGATGGATAGATGAACTAGAGGTGCATGTTACACTGGATTTAAGTAAGTTATTTTTTTTATTTTTTATTTTTTTAGACCTTTTTAGATGTGTGATTATGGGTAGACCCAATTACATCTTGATTTAGGACTACTTGGAATGCAAAATATTGTTGAGGTCGGATTTGATTTGAAAAGTTTGAGAACTGCTCTACTGCACGCAGCTCTATTTATTATCAATAGCACCCTCTGCTGACAAAAAATTTGAAATGGCCAATTTTCAGATCAATTTTTGCCAATAATAATAACGGCACAAATTGAATAAATTCACAGATATGAGGTAAACACACCCAACTGCCTATGAAACTGTTTGTGACTATGAGATGTTAGGTTTGCTGAACATTTCATTTAAATCTAAATAATACTATACATAGACTGTAAAATTAAGAATGGACTCAGGGCACGTGGCTTCTCTCATTACTGAAGCTAGTTCATGCTAACAAGTGTGCTGTGATTTTGGAGCCAGCTTCATTATTTAGAATAAGAAAAAAATATGAAAGGAGAAAATTGGGACAATGTTGCGTGTGTTAAGAGGAAAGAATAAGTCTTAAAGAGGGGCGAAAAAGTGTCAAAGGTAAGGGAGCCAAGTACTTCCAGACCCAGATGCCATTTCTTTACGGTTCTTACGGAAGAAGTAGGCCACAATTAGTCCATTCTTATTATTATAGTCTATGATTCTATATGAGCAAAAATTGACAAATGAAGGCTTGCTTCAATTTCAAACAGTGTTGTATCAAGACAAACTTTCCCAAACAAGATGTAGCTTATGCTCTTTATCAAAAATACTATATAACTGTTGGTAGAGGGTGATCATATCTTATAAAGTGATTTGCATAATGAAGGTCAAATTATAATGAGTTCTGGATATTTTCCCACAAACATTTATTTTCTATCTTTTTAAATCTTTTAAATTGTATTTAATGTGGTAATATCTGGTGACATCTAGTGGTGAAATTGCCCAATGCATTCACTGTTTTTTTTCCTGCATTTTAATTAAAAAATCAAATCTATGCTTGTTAATAAATGAGGGCATTGCATTGCTTAACCTGCACAGTATGAACTGAGGAAGATCCAGTTCAGATCAAGACTTTTTGTTTCATGTTCACAGCACTAGCACCTGCTGGTGTTATGTATACTGATCTCGCCTTTATGCATTATTGATTATAACAGTACCCCTCCTGTAATCGCCACCTTAACGTGGTGGAGGGGTTTGAGCGCCCGAATGATCCTGGAGCTCTGTTGTCGGGAGCTTCGTGCCCCTGGTAGGGTCTCCCATGGCAAACAAGTCCTAGGTGACGGGTCAGACAAAGAGCGGTTCAGAAGCCCCTTATGAGAGACCAACAGGCCCGGTTCGAACCATGAGGCCGTCCTTCTGTGGTCCCACCACCTGCAGGAGGAGCCATAGGGGCTGGTGCAAAGTGATTTGGGCAGCTCCAACGGCTGCCCCCACGACCCGGCAACGGACAAGTGGAAGAAAATGGATGGATGGATGGATTATACACATTTGAAGCATTTATTTTTAAAGAGGGGGTATTATGCTTTTTTCAATCACATAGCACCAGTCTATAGCATACTACAATGATGACGTAACCTTCTGTTGGTCTGTATATGCAGTAAATTAAAATAACTGCCTTGAATAAAATTGCTCTCTCAAAATGGCTGTACTGAACGTCTTGAAATAGGCCTCTGTCTCTTTAAGAAGCTTTCCGACACGCCCCTTCAGCACACCGCTGTGGCATCTAAACAACACTACTGTGCGGGGAGGGGGCTCTGCTGAGCTGAGGAGCAGTGGTTGGTGGCTTGGCTGGTGACGAAAGGTCCAGAGGCGTCTCCAGGAGGTGGGGGCGTTCCTAGGAGGACTGAGGCATAGCTACACCTAAAATGGCTGCCGTCTAAGTTTTTACTGATTACTCAAAAATATGTGAATGAGCCAAGGCAACACTCCAGGCATGTGTTTAATGAGGGAATGACATAATAACATGATATAAAGCTTGAAAAAGTCGATTTTACATAATACCCCCCTTTAAGTTTCAGTTAAAGAAAAAGTCCATGGGCTACAGTCTGTTGATGTATGACTGCATTTTTATACTGTTTTGTTCAATAAAAAACTGACATTTTATCACGTTGTACAGTGGAGCTGGGGGCAATGTCATTCCATTTTTCAGCTTCATGTTAGTCGCAGTGTTATGTTGGAAGGTTATAAGACAAAAGAGCAAGAGGTGATCACTCGGTTTTCGAAACAGCTCAATCTGTGATAGAGTTCAGATGTACATGCGGCGTATTTTTCTTACTGACAATGACTTGACATCGGAATTAGTTCGTCAGCGTGACTCACGGTCATCACCACAGTACTTAAATGTAGGAGGACTGCTAATGCATGGAATATTAGTACAGCTAAACACGCTGCTATGCACAAGGGCTGTCAATCATAAAAGCAAACGTATCAGCAGCTCAAGGCATTTGTGACGTTCAACATCAACAGCTCTTTAACAAGAACAGAAGAACAAGACCAACGCAGATTTCACAGAAACTTCTAGGACAAATGTTGACTGAACAAACACAAGAAATATTGCTCAGGATTCTGCCGTCAAAGCCATTATGATTTATAGGATTTCTGTCGAATTCCCTAATAATAAACCAATAAAATGTTCAGCATAGCAAATTATTTTAGTGTTCGTCAAGGGATACGTGTGTGTATATGGGGGACCAAAGAAATCAAGAAAAGAATAATGTACTAAAAAAAATAAAAGTGGAAATAAATAAATACGTTAATAAATAAATGCAGAAATAAATGAAAGAATAGATAAATGCCGACAGAAAATAATTATATGTCATTACAATTTTTATTTTAACAAAAAAATACCAGACGTTTAATACGGAAACTATTATATATATAATATTAAGCCAACCACAGCATGTTGATAAAAAATATAATACTTTTATTTCAGTGTTTTCAGTAATATATTTATTTATTTATTCCTTTATTTATTATTTGGGAAGTTTTGTCCCCCTCATGTGGGCGTGACTGTTGGCATGTGTGACCATTCTCAGAGTTACCTGTAAATTTTAACCTGTAAAGCACTTGTGTTGCAATTTGTTTAATATGAAAGGTGCTTTGATGTGATAAGCAGTGTCCTGGTAGCTGGCAACACAACTGTGGTTGACTAGTCTGATGAAGGGCTGATTTGTGGCCCGAAACGTCACTTTCGTGGTGTGCGAAATATAAATTGACTGGGAGCATTCAAGCTGTGCGGATCGTTTTCTCTTCTTCAACCACAGTTTTTTGGATCCTGCACGCTTTTCAGTTCTCCGCGATGTGTGTTTAACCTTCACAGCTAACACAACTGTACCATGGTTCTTTTCTCTACTTTTGATATTGCTTTTAGGTCCGTCTATTTCTCCTGACATGGTGAATTTCTAAGGTTACATTGCATTTATAACCTCCAGTTTCAAACAATATACAGCTGTACAATAGCAGAGCAGGCATCGACAGTGAAAGCTTTTAAGAGCAGCATGATGGCCATAGATCTTTGGGATAAAAAAATAAAATTAAAGGCTCCAATGTTCAATTTATTTCTCTAGTAGTAGGATATAATTTGTTTCTTCCTTCAGTAAGGTTAAAAACTGAGGATGAAAAAGAAGACATTTATATAATACTGAACTGTGTTTTAATCAATTGTGAACTAGTAACTAGTAATTGTTTACATCAGTGGTTCCTAACCTTTCTGTCTTGTACCCCTTGAGCCATTCATTATACTTCTAGTAAACCCTACCTCTAGAGTGCTGCCGATGATGTCAAAACAAGTCTAAATAAAATATGCTACTCTCAAAGTCAAACCTTATACTGCAAAACATTTAATGTTTAATTACTATCCACTGTCATTTTCTTTTCTTTTTTAACTTGAAATAATGCTGAGAGTCCCCTGCTAAGTGCTCGTGTACCACCCCCGGGGTCTCTTTGAAAACACGGGTTTACATTGCTGTGTAATTTCTGTGAATAATGTTTTTAGCTCATCCCTGTGTAGAATTGGGATGTTGGAAATGCACACAAAAAAATCTTGTATAGAGCCTTTAAAATACAAATGCACAATATACAAGGAAGACAATATCTATTTCCCCAGTGGAGACACTCAAACACAATATCTATTTCCCCAGTGGAGACACTCAAACACAATATCTATTTCCCCAGTGGAGACACTCAAAAAGCCATACCTTAATAGACATACCTTAATTCGGGAGCTATGAGTAGAGCCTCTGCTCCCTGGCTAGTAGAGGTGGTATCTGCTCTTCATTTCTAAATGGAAGAAGACTTTGATGAGGATGGAAGACCATACATTACTGCATCCTGGAACCACTGTCTGAATGAGCAAATGTAAAGAAGTTGGTAATAAACCCACTGAATTTAAAACAGAACCTTTGCACATGTAGATTTGGAGTTTTTAAAAGGTAAAACCATTGTTTCCTACTCCAAACTTCATTACTCATAGATAATTTTGTCATTTGCTCTTTCTTGAGTCTTGACTTCAACCTATTCCTGCAGGCAGTGGGGACCCATCTCTAGATCTTTAGCCAACATCTTGGTCAGGAGTATATAGCTGGAGGTTTTTAGCCTAGCGAGCATCTTTTGGAGTAAGGCAGGACGAATGTACATACTCAACACAGACAGGATGCAGGTATCAAATATAGCTTGAAGGCGAGAGTTAGCGACTCAGCCACAGTGCTACGGATACTTGTAATTCAGAGGCTGTTTTCACATGAATACATTTTGCCTAAAACAATAACACCCCTCTTTTTGGCTGCTGGCTCACAGAAAAAATGACACAAAAACAGCTGAGATGCAATGCTACTCTCAAGGCATTATATTGGTGCACATTACAGCTGGCAAGGTCTACTCTCTGTTATGGCCAAGAGCTTATTTATGTGATCATTATTTTTAGCTATAGAGGGAGAGAAGACGCGTTATTGTAAATCATTGGTTAATTTTTAATACACCGACTATACGGCTGTCCGAGCTGATGGATTGCAGACTTTCGTGGAGTGGAATTAGCCTCGGACACAGCCTGTTGCCTTGTGCCGCTCGCGTTTTGAGGGCCCAGTGGGACTCGGGTGTGGTGTGACTCACCAAAGGAAAACCGGGGCCGCAACCTTCACTCACACTGTCAATGAAAATGAGCACAAAGAAACAGCACGGAGGAGCAGAGCAGAGGAGAAGGACGGTGCGCTGGCTGGCTGACTCATTCACAAAAACAAACACAAATAAAAGAAATATGAAAACACTTCGGAGTGGGTAAAGGATTTGAAGAATGAAGGCTATAGGGATGACATCAGGGGCTGGTAGGTGGCTTTTCGGGACATGACGTCACCGGGGGGAACAATAGCTGCCAGGAGAGATGAGAAAGGTCATTAATGTTAGTCATGATTATTCGTAAACCAGAGCCCACACACAGAAAGATCAGCTGAGTCATGGTAAGCTTCACGCTGGTGCGGCCCAGCAGGGAGAGTAGAGGGGAGTCCTGGTAATCTGTCAAGTTGGCGTAGAAGAGGACAAGTGAGGACATTCAGTGCTCTGCCGTATTGCCAATGTTTAAGTTTGAATCGATTTTGTTCACTTTTTTTTATCGACCGTTT
The DNA here is from genome assembly GCA_007210695.1 of Neogobius melanostomus. Taxonomy (NCBI): domain Eukaryota; kingdom Metazoa; phylum Chordata; class Actinopteri; order Gobiiformes; family Gobiidae; genus Neogobius; species Neogobius melanostomus. The sequence goes on from VHKM01000840.1 coordinate 933,391, forward strand.
ATTAGTTATCATTAAGTGCTGTGATTTAGTCCGACTTTAGACCTGTTTTATCCCAGGTTTAGTCCTATTACATACTGTTACGGACTGACTTTTGGAACTTGGAAAACCAAATGTACTTCTCAGGTAGCACTTGTTGTGAAAAATCTGAGAACCACCACTTTACTGGCTGGAACCGGGGCGCCGAATTCCAACAGGGATAAGTAAAACATGGCGGCATACAGAAAGAAATGGAAATGAACTAAAAAATGTCACCAGATTACTAAGAAAAAGTTCATTTATTTTTGTAATTCGACTTAAAATGTGAAACTAACGTATGATAGTTTTCTGTTTCTGTGCAGGGCGTGTGAGACAGGGGGCGTGGCTGGCTCCTCCAGGGGAATGATGCACACCTGAATCTTCAAGACCCTGGTTCTCACTCCACATCTCTCCCAGATTATTCCGTCAACTTGGTAGTGTTCAGTGAGAAGAAGTTATTGAAAACTCTTTTTTTGGATTCTAATATTTTTCCCCTTTGCTCAGGTCTCCTGGTGCCTCTCCTGGAGTGACTTTACCAGCCAACCTATCCTGCCTGCCTCCTGTCAAGGAAATACATTTTTTGAACTTTGTTTGCTCAGTCTCTGGCTGTGCTTTGGGGTTCCCATTTACAAACCTTAACACTGTGAGCCATAATAATCAAAATTATAACAACTAAAGGCTATACATATGTCACTTTGTATGTAATGCTTTATCATATATTAGTTTCACAGTTTAAAGAGGGGGTATTATGCTTTTTTCAATCACATAGCACCAGTCTATAGCATACTACAATGATGACGTAACCTTCTGTTGGTCTGTATATGCAGTAAATTAAAATAACTGCCTTGAATAAAATTGCTCTCTCAAAATGGCTGTACTGAACGTCTTGAAATAGGCCTCTGTCTCTTTAAGAAGCTTTCCGACACGCCCCCTTCAGCACACTACTGTGGCATCTTGTATGCTATTATAGCTTAATTCTCGATTAAAAATCCCACTTTCTATGACAAAACGTCAAGAATAGCTGCCTGTGAGAAAGAGAGGAGGCGGTGGGTCCACATTGTCAGTGCTCTATAGTCAAGCAAAACACATTGGAAATTACCCTTGCGGTTTGGTATGGTTTTCGAGAGGGTTTTTGATGGGTTTGGGGGGAGCTGTTGACACCTGGCAACCCTGATCTCCATGTCTTCCAGCAGTTTGAAATAAATCACACATCACTGGTGTCATTTAAAAGTTTGGCATACACTTTAAGCTAGTCAGCCATTTAGACAAAGGAAGTCGGAAAACCATGCGAGATAATAAGACCAATGATACTTATAACATTGCTCTACACAGCCAGTTTTTCGCATTTTGGAAGCTAAGAGGCGACAGGATAGCCCAGGTTAGCAGGCATATCAGGCCTAATGTGCGACAGGCAGAGGAATAGAAAATAACATTTGGCTCGGGAGAGGAGACATGAAGCAACTGCCCAGCTGGGTGTGTAAACAAAGTGACACGAAGAGGTGGTATGGAGAGCCAAAGGGGAAATACGTGAGCAGTGACACATGCATCAGCAGTTGCCTCCTGACATGTGCGCAACAGGAGGTCGTGGGTGGAAAATCTCAGCCAGGGAAACACCACCATAACTAAAGTCAGGGGTTTACGAGCGTTTGCCTGGCAAGGAAAGGACTGCCAAACTGAATTACCATCTCATTTTGTATCTAATGGGTTAGTGTTGCTGCTTTTGTGCGCTATCTTTGACAACTGTGAACAATAAAGGCTATAAAGGAGTCAGTACTATACTATATCATGGCACTGATGTTTGCAATAGAGCAGGGGTCCCCAACAAAATCAGCCCGAGGTCCGCAAACTTTTCTTTCATAACTTTCAACATATGTCCAGGGTCCGGAAATATTTAGTCATGAAAAAACATGAGCATATATCTGTATTTACATAGCAGAGCTGATCAATGAATCAATAATTTTGCCATTTTATTTCTATGTTATGAAGCTTAAGCACAAATTCAACCTGGAAGACCTACCTGCAGCCTTCATTATCCAATCGTCCAATCACGGCCCCATCTCCAGCCGCACCATCGAGTCAGCCAATCACCGCAGCTGCTCATCCTTCTTCAGCCATTCATCGCCCAGGACCCCCTTCTGAAGCTCCCCGGTCAATCACTCGGCCGTTTCCAGCTGTGCTGCGACCCTCCTCCGCCCCTCCTCCACCTGGCCTCTCCTCGACTCTGCTCGTCGTGTCGACCGGCCGCCACCAGTGTCCGGGCTCTGGGGGAAGATTCTGGCGATCATCCATCATCGCCATGTATTCCATATCGTTAATGCAATCTTTCGCCAGGGTTTGTGAGTCTTTTCAGGTGGAAATTCCAATTGTTGGACTAATTTTTTTATTCAGCCTTAGGAATTAAGTATATTGAGAGGATGAAAAGGCTTTGGGGTCCGGACTAAAGCCTCTGGAGGTCCGGATCTGGACCCAGGTCCGCCAGTTGGGGATGCCTACAATAGAGTGACTTATAAATTATGGGGCAAGAGGATAAAAAAAAATGAGGAGCTTGAATTCAAATTGGATCTTAATAAAATTTGGGATCAAATGTCGTAAAAATCCACCATTTTCAGGGGAACTTGCAAACATTGTCCATAAATTACATTAGCTAAAAACAAATCAAAAAGTAAGTAAGAAAAGAGCAACAACTCTTTTAACTACAGCACATCTACAATCTAAAGTCTGGTAAGGGGCGTTGGTTCAAACATACAAATATTTTCAAACTTGATTTTGGGATCTATCTGGCAGTGAAGGGAGTTATTTCATTTATTTTAATTTATATCTATTTATTCATTTGAGCAGAAGGTAGTTCAAACATCTTTTACCGAAGAAAAGAAGAAACAGGACTATTGTGCTCAAAGGGAGTGGGAAGAAGTTATATAAACCTACCCCTTATCTCTCAAGCACAGCAACATAACATAAACTTCCAGTGTACACTCATGCCAGCAGCAGATGCATGAATCTATGCTTGTGTAGTAATATGAATCGTTTATAATCGTTCAACATTTTTTATCATGTTATTCCATAGCTATTGTCTCAACTTTTTATATTGCTCTTAGCTAATCTATAGGAGATGTTTGCCTGTTACACACAAAAAGGCAGATTCCTGTGCCAAAGTTCAATTTATACATTTGATTACGAACTCTATTCATCATGTTGCCCACTCGGTGTCCAGATTGCAACGGGGCAGCTCCTGCAGACGTCTTCTGACTGGACTGGATCATGATGATATTCAGATCGTGAGTCAGTGAGCCCAGTCTGACGCCTCTCCTCCTGCCACCCCCACCTCTCCATGTCACAATCTGCATGGGGTAATAAGGACATGAGGTGTGAGTGTGGGGGAAGCCAGTAGGCACTCCCCATGGTGTTGGTGTACTATGCGTCAGACTGGGGGTCCTTGTACCTCATCTGGAGAATGTCAAATGGCTTTTGTTATGGAAAAGAGTATAGAAAAATAAATATTTTACACCACATGGCACTTTCACCATTATTAATGACTTAGAATGAAAGTCAGTGCCAAACCAAAGCCTAACGCTCACAAACTCGCGCCACATGTAACACTTACGTCATCCTTTTACAGTAGAAACTTAATGGGGACACACCACTCCAGTGTCCAATGCTCTCTCACTGTTTCAGAACCTATTTTCAGGACGCTGATTACCTGTAGCACTTTGTCTGTCACTCCGGCCGGCCCTACTCTCCTGTGGCTCACCTCTATTACCTCCCTCCTTTTTCCTCACAGCTAATCTCCGGCTCGTCCATGACAGTGCATTTTCACCGCAGTTGTGTTTCCATCAAGACCCAGAAGACAATACTTGTTGGCCTAAAGATTTGCTTTGTAATGTTGGTGCGATTGTAAATGTGAAAGTCTTGCTGTATTTGCAATGTGATTTTTGCATTTTGAGAGCGCACCTCACAGCAAGAGAGGCCGGACTGCTGTAACTGCCTGCTAACTAAAAGTTCCCAGAGAAGCTTTCAACTAGTTCAAAATGCAGCTGCAAGATTGTTGCACTAGGAGAAGAGAACACGTCACTCCTGTTCTAAAGTCTCTCCATGGCTTCCTGTTGAGTCTAGAATCAAATTGATCCTGCTCCTCACATTTAAGGCCGTTAAAGGTCTGGCTCCAATTTATCTCCAAGACGCTATGGTTCCATATCAGCGAACCAGAGCACTCCGCTCTCAAAACTCAGGGCTACTATCCCTGAGTCTTCAAAATCACTGTAGGAGGTCATATTTTTAGCTTCCAAGCTTTGGTTTTATGGAATAAACTCCCAGCTCACGTTAAAGAAGCAGACAGAGTCTCTGCATTTAAGACTAGGCTCAAAATGTACCTCTTCAAATTAGCTTATGATCAGGTCAGTAAGGTAAAGTTGTAACCCACAGCCTAATGCAAAGCTGCCTTAAGAGAAACACTGCTGTGGGAGGTATGGTACACTGAGCACTATCCTCTAGTTCTTCTTACTGCAGATTTTGTCTTAAGCATGATACAATATTTCTTTGATCTGAAGTCTGTTCATCATTATTGACCTGGTGTCTCCTGTCCCAGACAGTGGGTCGTTGGTGTCGTGGTCTTCAGCCTTGTCCATGGAGGAACTGAGGAACCCCGCCTACAGGGATTGGACAAGAAAAGCTGAAGCTCCAACAAGGACTGGACGTTCTTCTGCGGTGGCCCATCTAATGAGGGACTCACATCGGCCCTGGGTCTATCTATACTCACGTTGAATGTTATTGTTTACTGTCGGTAATACCGCACATGCGCACTATGCTAGGGGGCAAATGGCTCGCTTCTACAATCAACACAGCCCACTCAAAACTTCGTTAATGCCTCGAACATCATTTTAAGACATTCACCGGCAATATAGTCGCTTGACAGACCACCTAACAAATTTAAACTGAGAGAGTCAACTAATTTCGAGCATCTTTGTGCTGAGGAGCGCGAGCTACTGCACTAATTGGACTGCAGTGAGCGAAACAGACACAACGTCATAGAAAAAATAATAATAAAAACTCTGTGCACATAACATTAAACTACAGTCTAAAGTTATTCTTAATACTTAAAGGAACAGGCCACCGTTTTTCCATACTGAGACATGTTCTTAGCTGATCTTAGACAAGTTGATACGCTCCGTTTGGAGCTATGAACATGAATATGCTGGGAGAGGCTAAATGCTAACATCATCTTTGGTCTTTTGCGTGACTGAGCACATGCACAAAGACCAGACAGGTACGCATCAACTCGTCTATGCTCAGGTAAGAACATATCTCAGTATGGAAAAACGGGGGCCTGTTTCTTTAAGTCTGCATTTTCACCTAAACCAGTTTAACAATTACATTTAGGCTATTAATTTATTATCATAATCAGCACTTAAATATTATTAAAATCACCAAGGTTCACCAAAGGAAGATGAAAGCATCCCCACAATATCGCTGTTAGTTGTTTCTTCATGTTAAATCTAATTGAAATCTATGAAACTTTACGCTCCTCTCCTTCCTTCGTTTGTTTGTGTCGTCTACAGGGGCTTGTGTGTTCACTGATGTTCATTGATTTTATTATATTTAGCACGTTCTTTTGTCAAAAGTTTTCAGCTAATTTACTACGGAGTACGAAGGCCTGCACTTTCCTTTTGCCCTCCAGTCGGCGCCGGGGTTCAGAATCATGTGCGTGTGATGTCGCTCCATGGGACACCTGTCCGTCCATGGTAGTGGATCTCTCCCTCTGTGGTTCTCCCCGAGGTTTCTTTTTTCTCCCACTTGGTTTTTGAGTTTTTCCTCGCCGTGTCGAAGAGTCTGAGGACAGGAGACACCCACGCGACTCGTCACCACGTGCTGCTATTTGGACATTATGTTTGCCTGGATACTTCATTTGTCTGAACTTTACATTATCTTGTTTATTGTTTTTTTCCCTTTAATGCAGCCCTTGAGGCAACTCCTGTTATTATATTGGGCTATACAAAACTATTGACTAATTGATTATATCTAGAAATTAGGCAGTATTTAGTGTAGTGTAGTTTGTCTAAAGTAGAAGAGTTCATTTCACTATAGTGTGCCTTTGGTGGCTTTCTAGGGGTATATAGAAAGTTTGCATGCTGTTAATGCTTCACATGACATTTGTGTGACTGCAGTGGCAGATGGACATGAGCTGTCCATGTCATGCCAGGAGTTTACAGTTCTCCGTATGCATCAGTGACCACAGGGAAGCACTTGGTGTAGGCAGGAGAAAATGGAACATATTATTTATTGAGGTCATAATCTGCCTCTGAGAGCTTGGTGTGAATCGGTTGTGTATCCTTTCCTCAAAAGTGTATGAGAATGTATGATGTGCATACAACTTTAGAACATGGAACATTACTGTGGAAGTCCTGTCATAGTACTGAGTTTATACATCTTACACAAAGAATCCAGAACAACTGCCATCCATTATGATCAAGTATAGTATATTATATTTTCCTATGTATGCTCTTCTTATTGGTCTCAGCCTTCAATTGTGGCAACCTCCCTCTCTCTTGATACAGTTTTTTTGCCTTTTTTTCCCTACAAACTGCATTTGTGGTTTCTGTGTTCCACATTGTTCTGCTGGATACTTTTGTATGTCTTTGCCGTGTTTTTGCGGGGTTTGGCGGATTTTTTTTTTTACTGTTCAGAGTCCATAATGAAGAAAGCAGCTTTTTAAAAGTAAACAAACAGCAGCTTATGAGCTAAAGACATTTGAGACCTACACATTTCTTCTTCTGAAACATTTAAGAGGCACCAAGAGCCCCCCACACCTGCAGCACAGTGGGCTACAGGAAACAAGGAAGGGACAAAGGAGAAGGTATCCGGGCAAGACTCACAGCTAAACCGCAGATGCCCTCTAGCCGTACTATTGTTCTGACTAATGGACGTTCACTGGAGAATAAAACAGATTAACTGCTAAGCTCTTCCCAGAAGATGGTGAAAGACTGTTGTGGAGGAGGAGGTGGAGCTGACCAGTGCAGGACACCACGGTAGTAGTAGTAGTAGTAAACATAAGCATCTTTGATAACCAACCAACAATGACATGGACACTGCTTAATTGACTACAAACCCAAAGGTCGGAGGTTTGTCCTTGAAAAAGACACCATGTCTGTCTAAATGAATGGGTGCTTGGTTGTGGCTAGAGAAGTTGAGATTATGCTGTTTCAATCCGCAAACACCTACAATCAATCTGCAAACATCTACAATCAATCTGCAAACATCTACAATCATCCCTGTATAAGCTGATGAGTACAGGGTAGGTAGGAGTTGCTGAAAATGAGTAAGCTCAGCCTGTATGGAATTAAAGGTAAGGTCATTGAGTCAGAACAAATACAACAGCCCACAGCCAAGTGTGTGTGATCTGCTGGTTTGCCCATGACGCGTTGAACCCTGGCCTTTGATTAAGAGGGATTTTACCCTGGGGCTTATACTTTCCACAGTATAGATGCAAAACAACATACTGTATTACTCTAAATTCCACCATTTCGTTGCTTCATCCTATGGGCATTATTTCATACAAAATTAGGGATCATACTGTAGTCCTCAAGTGCTAATTTAAATCCACTTAAAAGGCTCTTAACCGTCCCATCAGTGTTCGCCAGCCCCAGGTGAGGCCATACACATTTAACTGCTTTATATCTCAGTGGATCTAAGAGAATGTGTCAGAGTTAGAGCGCTCCAGGGAGATTTGTCTGTACCGGAAATTGATAAATGCTACAGATGAAAATTCCATAGTAATAGGCTTACACACAATACGGCTCATCTTTAATATAATAGCAACAAAAATGCATTGATTATTTGTTAAGCTAAGCCAGCCAAGGCATTTAATCAGAGCCAAATATTAAAACCCACCGAAGTGTTTAAACAGACCTGTCTGGAACACGGTGAAATTACAGTTTCACCAAATGAAATTATGCGCTGATAATAGAGTGAAGCTGGCGGCACCTGCACACTCTGTTCTAATCTGTCTGATAAGTTTTATTTTGTTGAGTAAACTGTAATAATAATGACGATGCCATAGCACAGAGGGCTGCCATACAACCTTACAAATGCCTGATCTCGTCTGACCTCTGGAGCTAAGCAAGGTCATCAGGCTTGGTTAGCGTGAGGATCAAAGTGTTGTCTGAAGGAGGGAGGCTGTATGGTTAGAGCATTCGTTCTCTGGTAAAAAATGGTCAAAGGTTCAAATGCAGCTCCGACCTGTACATACTGTTGTTGTGTCTTTAGGCAAGACACTTAGGCGGCTGTGACGTACTGTTTCGGAGTGTTGGGTGTGAATGAATGATAGACCCTTGTGAGTATTCATATGAAAAGTGTTATACAAATACTTTCTAAAGGTAATTACACAGGTGTGGCATGATATTGTAAAAAAAAAAACATTTTACAGAGTTTTGAAATGGTTTCAAATGGTTTTAAAACAAGATCTAAAAAAACATTTATGACAAAAACTGAACTTCCACATGGTTTTACAGTAAGTGACCATGCGTGTTTCATTAGCAAATATGTAAATCTCAGATGGATTCCAACATAATGTGGCTTCTTGCGATAGGGATATTTTGGCAATATAGTCTGCAGTGCTCCTTCTGTTCGGACAGAGTATAGCCTGTGTCCTCTTAGAAGATGCTCCCTCCATGTTCGAGGAGAACCCTGAGCAGCAGCAGCTCTGAACCAGGACAGGGCGGAGACTCACACATAATTAAAAGCTGCAGTACTTTTATTACACGCCTCCGAAGTGCTCTGAGATAGAGGGAGAGTCAGAGAGGCTGCCCGGTGGTCCCTCTGGAGGGCTGGAGTAGCTCTTAGAACACAATGACACTTCTTGCCTTGATTGCATTGCTCCCCAGTGCCAGTTCATTAATTTCAAATGATACGAGGTGTTAGCAGTGTAGTATTCTGTTCTTTATGTTTTGTAGACACCGTTCTGTAGAACAGTGGTTCCAAACCCAAGAGATTGCAGAGGTTCAGGCCATTAATAAAATATAGTGCTTGAGCAAATGATAAATACATTATCAAGCTCTGTTTTATCACACCAAGTGAAACAGCAGGATTTCAAACCTTTTAAAATATTGTCAACTTTATAAAAAACGTACTGTAGGAATTTGTAACAGAGCGTGGCCGTTTCTTCCATAGCACTAAAGAATTTGGTCGCTGCACATACGCTTTGTGCTGGACCAAGTGTAAGAATATCCGTTTTCACACATAAGTATATAATGGAGGACCAGGACTGCCAAAACAATAAAAACATATATATTTATTTATTGTTTTGGCAGTCCTGATCCTCCATGGTATATGACCAGTCCCTGTGACCTCACGGGCCGTCACCCAAAGACAGCCCAATCGGGGCGAGGCTAGGGTGCTCAAGCATCCCTAAAAATAATTCAAGCACCCTGAAAAATGTCAAGCCAAAAATATATATAATATACAGTGGGAACCATATACACTTTTTTCTCACTGTCTGACATGAAACCAGAATTCACTTTTATTCTTTAGGTAAAGTAGAATTTTAAAAATTATTTCTATTTGTCAAATTCCAGAAAAATGACAGATTTTTAGAAATGTTTTTGTTACTTTTTACAAAACCAAAAGTTTATATACATTTCATTAATATTGGTAGCATTGCCTTTTGAACTGTATATTTGGGTCAAATGTTTTGGATATCCTTCCACTAGCTTCTCACAATAGTTGTCACTCACAGCCCTGTGTCAGTGAGAGGACAAACTGCCGGTGGAACAGGCCAGAGTATACCCCCCATCTGGACTACACCCGGGGTTAAAGGGGCCTAGGCCATTTTATACCCCGGGTATAAACTCGCTCTAAAAACTCTAAAATCGCTCCTGAGCCCAATCATACACTGTTTATATTACACAAAGTGAAAAGGAGCTCTGTGCATTGAAGATGAAAGAGGGTGAGTCTAACTTGTTTTGAAATTAGGGGCTGGATTATGATTTGTAAATAAATATTAAAAGTAAATGCCAAATGCATGATACACATGTACAGTACTTGTGTGGTACATACATTTCTTACCACATTACCATGCCCCAAGTGATGGTCTGTTGGGAAAGTATTTGCCTCAGAGCAGGAGCTGAAACATGCAAACCTGACCCAAAGTGTGTCAATAGGGGGGCTTGTATGGAGTCAACTAAGAGTGGCAAAAGGTCCCTGCCCCGTGTAATTAAGCTCGTAAGGTAAAAAAAAATAAAAAGAACTTTGCCATTTAACTCAAGTCTGAACTTTCTTTAGATACAGTGACTTGGCCTTTTTGGCTTGTCATTTCAAAGGTTAATTTGGGTCCGCTGCACTGTACATTTGCGATCGAGTGGTTAGTGATTTAAATTCCTTCTGGCACCAATAAATAATAGAGATGTTAAAAAGTAGTGGGACACGAAGGTTATGTGTGTAGGATGTTCAGCTCATCGTATAAGCTTTCAGAAAGGTCCTTACAGCAGGAACATGTGCTTATAAATACATGAACGTGATGAAAATTGAACGCCATTGAGGACGCACACAGGACAGAGATCAGTGTTACAGAAGGGCAAGTGTGCTTTTTCAGCTTGCACCCGCTATTTTGCACCTGCCTTGATAAATGACCCCCTTGGATCTGGAGTATTTTGGTCACCTGTTTCAAATCCATTTTCGATAAATAATACAAAACAATACTATGTCTCTGGACAGGCCTGGGAGCATTTTAGTAAATAATAGTAGCTTACACTCACACTCAAGCTCGACAAGCCTCTCAAAGCACAACTTGAAATGATTACAGCAACAATGGCTATCAACTTATTTCCCAAAGAGTGAAAAGAAAAAACTATCAGTGGCAAAAGGTTGAAATAGTCGCGTCTGAACTTTAACAGCTGCTTTGAACAGGTGTTGTGAGAAGCGACGTGCGCAAGTACACATCGCAGTGTCGTCACTTGCGAGGAGCTTGAGTCAGTGGTGTGCTAAAGTAATGCCTTTTCAAATGTTCACAACACCACTTCACTGCAGCTATTTGCAGCGACCGAGATACGCACAGGCATTTGGAGGGATTTGTCTGAAGTCTTCCTATTAATGGCAATGCAGAGACACCGTGACAGTGAGTGCCCTACACCAATGGAATTATAAATCTTGTGTGCTCACCAGAGAGCACATTTTTATAGCTTTAAATAATGTGCACTGCTCCAAAGAGAAGGCTTCGTTGATGCGTGTTTAACACATTTAGCCCTGTAAGACTGTTATACCTTTATCTATGGTTGGCCCATGGTTGGAAGGTTTTCAGTTCAAACGTAAGGCAACGACATTACCAAACCATGTAGCAGTATGTAGTTGTTAGAATTAGTTTGCAAACAGGTGAATTAATTGGCCTTATTTAAAACAATCAAGAGGCCACTGAAGCTTATTTCTGATGAGTCTGGTGGTGCCATAATACTCGCCCATGGCCCATTGAGGCACATTCTCAGCTTTGAGCAGGATCCTTTTCAAGAGTGTGGGAGATTTGCTTATTCAACAGTAAATGGCTATTATATTGATGGAGGGAGTGACCTGAGAAATGTTTGAATATAGTTGTATGTCAGTACATTAAAGACACTTCTTTTCTTAGTCTCATGCCATGGCCTTTCATCACATATAATGTGAAACCAACCTTTTCCCCTCTGAGATCACAGCTTGACAGAGGTAATCGTTTTTCTTTTAGCAGTATAGGTGAATGAGTGTGGGTTGGATTCCTGGTATTTCATTTGAAAAGTTCCTACCATTATTACACCTCTAAAAGAACAGATTAGTCATCAGGAGGACCTTGACGCTCTACAATCACTAACTTGAAAATAGTTTTTGGGGTTTTTTTCTTCAAAATGATTGATCATTATTCACAAACTATTTGACCTTGATGACATCAAATGTGAAAGAGCTTCTGAAAACAATCCTCTGCACTTTTATAGGATGGTCTTACTGTGCTGACCTGGATTCCTGTGTGTCCAGTGTGAAGCTGTGGCCTGTGGTCTGCAGGCTGTACCAGCTGGACCTCCAGTTCCTCTGGGACCTGCTGAAGTACAGAGCATGGGAGGGTTAAATGATGCCCACTCTAATGCCTATGAGCAAATGTAGGTTCAGTTATGATCAAAGTGGCAAATAATAGGACACCATCACAGACCTATTGACTCACTCCATTATATAATGGATTATAGCAAATAGCACACAATCTCACTGAAAACATTGGTGTGCAGTGGCAGCACTACCAACTGTTTGGATTGTGGGACTGTCCTTTGAACTGTATTTGATTGTTACAAAGCACATTGCCCGCCACTGAACTTAATTGTTGGAGTTTAATCTTGTCCGTCACTAAGAACCCTTGTCTAGGTCTAAGAGAAGCCAACAGACCCAGTCCTAGGGGTCTTTCTGATCTGATCTGAATTAAATATCTTGGCCAATGAAAAACATAATAAAAATATGATATGTTGCTACTGATCAAATCAACCAAATTTACAAGATCATCTTTATAGAAATTCTCTCAGTGAAAATTGAGCAGATATGTAAATTGCTACAGGACTCTCATTGTGCTGGTGTATTAAGTTATTTTAAGCTGTTCATGTATCATTGCAGAAAAACTCCTCTTACTCGTCACTTGTAAGATTTTCCAGATTCCTCCATTTCGAAAGCGCTTCCTATAGTAATACAAATATCATGTCAGGGATGAAAACATTCATATCCACTGAGATGACCCCACTATGGCCCACAGAACTAAAGATGTCCAATACAAAGGATGTCCACTGAGTGAGAATGACTGCATTTCGGAGACACCCTGTATAGCTGTTATGTTTTAGGAGCACTACATCACGTCTCGTTGGCAGCCCATGAAGACAGATGACCGTGCGGCCCAGAGGCGGACAGGCTGAAGACGTCAACCGTGACTTCTTGTTCAGGGACGTCACTCTTCATCCTTTCACCATTTCTTATTCTGCCATCTCTCAACAAGTCGACAAGCAACAACACAATGACTCTTAAGCATTCAGCAGTGTTCAGTGTGCGAGATGAAACAGCTGCCTGCTTCACTAACCCTCAACCAATTTCCCCTCACGGATCCCATAGGTCTGCTCCGAGGCACCTCCGGGGGAAACACCAAAAAATATGGGCAAAGGCGGCAGGCGGCACACGCCCAACCGCTCATGGACCTGTGTCTGCAGCACCAGCTCGGGAAACACCACATTAATACACTGGCCTACTTAAAAGCTGCAACTGGTGTACAACATGAATTCATTAATATCTTTAGTTATTCAATTTAGGTGATACTGAAGAAAGTAATCAAGATGTAGCCTCAACAAATAACGGACAGGCGGCTTCCTGATTAATAATTACAGTAAGGCTTTGTTATAAAAGCCCTTAATCTCAAAATATCCCACAATAAACATGAATTACAATGAGATACAACCTACTTGGGGTAAAAAATAAAACATTACATTTGAAAAATGTGACAAAAACAGAAATAAATGAACAGACGATAATTATTGAGCCCAAAATGCATTGTTTATCTGTCATTTATTGAACGATAAGTAATAGTATACTGTATAGTAATTATAGTGACAGCCCTTATTCCATTATTTGAGTCATTGAAGGTTCAGTCAAAAGTCTCTCCAGATACAAATGAATGTTGAAACCAGTCCCTATGTAAAAGTATGGCAAAATGTTACATGTCCATGTCATGAATTTATAATTGTTTCTTCATCGTTCCCAAAGAGGAGGTCAGGTGGCCACTAGACGAATATCCAACCCCACAAAAAGCGAATAAGTTAATACAATAATTTCAGTTTTAAACGCTAATTATAATCTAAAAACTCAAAGGGTCTCTGTTTTTAGAAAAGATTTCTCACCAGGCTTTGACAAAGAGCACTAACTGCTGTGCCACTGTACCGCCCTCTAATAACCACACAACAAGCGACCACTGTATGCAGAGTTGCCTCGAGACAAATTATGGGCTGAGTAATTTTGTTTTCACACCCAAGCATCTCCCTGTCTTGCACGTTGCGAAACGCAAGTCTGAAGAGAATAAATATCCGAAGCAGCAGCACATGGGATCAATGCTTTTTGTGACTATACTTCCAAAACCATGCCCTACGGCGTTTGGCACAGAGCTTATATCACTTTGACGTCATGCTCATTTGTTAAAGACCATACCTGATATGTTTCCCAGGTAATGGAATTAAAAGATTTGTCTTCGTAAGTGAATTGTGAAAAGACACTTAGATTTCATTTAAACACATTTTCCCCCAAGAACATTGTTGTAAGTGTCATTGTTACAGTGATCCTGAAAGCGTGATCCTGAAAGGTGTGAAACGTGCTTATAAACTCATTCCTGTGAAGAATTGGTTCATTGGTTTAAACCGATGAACCTGGCACCTTCAGGTGTCTTGAAATTGAACCCAAGGATGAACCTTGTGCTTCCAAGGACATGACATCATCATCTGGGATTTCCCAAATTGTTTAAAGGTAATCTTAGTGTAAACTTCTGATTTCGTAAAAAGTAATAAACAATTGACCTAAGGAAATTAAAAGTTAATTCTGGTTTCCTGTCAGACAGTGAGAAAAAATGCAAATGTGTCTTTTTATGAAGTGTATATGTAAACATATGGTTTTCACTGTATGCAAAAAATCAGGTATAGAGCCTTTAAACAGGGCATCTCGTTATTGTACCTGTCACCATCTTCTATGTCAGAAAATGCTGGGGCTAAATGGGCCACTTTTTTATTATCTCACTTCCCTCTGACATTTTTTGGGAATCCTGGCCACAGATCGTGACTTTTTAGTAGCTACATGTTTTTGTACAGGCTGTAATATGAATGACACATAAATTATACATAAAAAAGTAAATAAAATGAGACAGGCCACTTTCCAGCAAAGTTACCAAGGCTCCATAGATGTCCTTTCATATTATGTATCTTCTGTTCCATTTGGTGCCTTGTTTTTGTTACCAGTTTCTACATCACCCATTACGGGCCAAAACCAAACAGTTGAAATTTTTGCCTTTTGAGAGCACATGATTAGGTGCCAAAATCATCCATCACAGAGCTGCCTCATCATCATTGTGTGATTCAGGCTTTGAGCACTGCGTCCCACCACCTGCTGCCTCCCTCTCCGCGGACACCAGTGGATCAGGGCCAGCTTTTCATTCACAGATTTTGCAGCGATTTGGGATGTCGACTCATTATTTTTTAATTACGTTAGATAACATAATGTGTCTTTTAACTAATTCAGACGTCAGAGGAGGTGCAATTTAGGCATAAAGAACCCACTCATTCATCACTCAGTCCAGTTTTTGACCAATTACGTGTTTTATAGATGAAAATGGAAGCTTTAAAGCAGTACTAAGTAACTCATGCCCCTAGAGGCCATAAGCGCCACTGCCGGTGTCGTAGCATGTTGCGTTTTATTACTCATTAATTGTCCGTGAGAGTAAATACATCGCTGACAGAAAAGACAAAGGGAGAGAGGGATATTGTACATCCAATTACACAATGGAGATCTTTTTTTTCACTCAAACTTGGCTGTAAATACTGTTTAAGTGGCGCTAGCCCACAGATAGCTTTGCTCGTTAGCCTGTTAGCTTCTTCTTTGTGATTCTATTAGTGTGTATTGCACCTCCGACCCGGTGGCAGTCAAGTTGCAATTGTGGTTTTCAGGCCAGAGACACCAGGGGGAGATGAAAGACCCCCCAATCATCCCTTTAAAGGGGGGGTATTATGTAAAATCGACTTTTTCAAGCTTTATATCATGTTATTATGTCATTCCCTCATTAAACACATGCCTGGAGTGTTGCCTTGGCTCATTCACATATTTTTGAGTAATGAGTAAAAACTTAGACGGCAGCCATTTTAGGTGAAGCTATGCCTCAGTCCTCCTAGGAACGCCCCCACCTCCTGGAGACGCCTCTGGACCTTTTGTCACCAGCCAAGCCACCAACCACTGCTCCTCAGCTCAGCAGAGCCCCCTCCCCGCACAGTGTTGTTGTTTAGATGCCACAGCAGTGTGCTGAAGGGGGCGTGTCGGAAAGCTTCTTAAAGAGACAGAGGCCTATTTCAAGACGTTCAGTACAGCCATTTTGAGAGAGCAATTTTATTCAAGGCAGTTATTTAAATTTACTGCATATACAGACCAACAGAAGGTTACGTCATCATTGTAGTATGCTATAGACTGGTGCTATGTGACTGAAAAAAGCATAATACCCCTCTTTAACACTTGTATTACCCCCAGAAGTAAACAAGTTACTAAGTATTGCTATAAAATAGTTTTTTTTTTCTCTTTGTACAAAGTTTCAACACCTTAAATGGGGTCAGTAATCTTTGCTTTATGGCTCTATAATAACGAATAGGCATCAAAATATATTGTTTAGGCCAGGAACCATTGGTATTGGCACAGTACTGGTAGAAATACATTTCAATTTAAATAAACACACTTTTCATAGTGATTAATAGTGTACTACAGGGGTAAGCAAGTGCAATGCAGTGCAATGCAGCAACAATGCCTCTCCACAATTACCGCATTTACAATTATAATTATATATATATATTTTTAAGACAATATTTCAGCATTTTCAGTTTTCATATCACTATTTGTTGGAATTACTGTATATTTCTCAAAATCACCTTGGGAGCCTGAAGATACTACTGTATGCTTAAAGGACGTATTCGGCTCATGGGCCTGACTTTTCACACCCAGTACCTGGTATGGAAACAAAGACAGGCAAAATCTCCTTGAGTATATATTAAAACGTGAGCTGAATTTGAGCTCAACTCGGTCAAGCGCAGTGGTTGGCGCTTCTGCTTCACAGCTAGAAGGTCCCGGGTTCGATTCCCATCTGAACGGGTCCTTTCTGCATAGGTTTCCTCCAGTTTCCCCTACCACTAAAAACATGAACAATAGGCCAAAATAAATAAGAGTGTGAGTGAGTGGTTGTTGGTGCTCGGAGAGGGCAATGATGCAGATTGGCAGCCTCGCTTCCGTCAGTCTACCCCAAAGGGCGGCTGTAGCGACAACAGTAGCTTGCCACCACTAATGGCTACAGTGTGGCGCTTTGAGAAACTTGGTAACACAGGCTTGAAAAGCGCAATACAAGTGTAAGCGATTACATTCTGGTCCGGAACCAAAATTGGACTATTCACCTTCACCCAAAAAAAAAAAAAAGTTAATAAATTGTTTTGATAGTCTTATGATCATTGCTTGGATCATTGTTGACATGTTACACCCTTAATAATTGTACAAACAAGTGAGTGAACTTCACTTCTTGCTTGTGTCACAAATCCGCAATGTTGCTTCTCCCGGCACTGTTGTAGCCTTCAGCTGTGGCCCAGATATAGCAACCCCTGTCTGTCATCCTGATGGGCTGTCTACCTGGGAAACACTCTTGACTTAAGTGACCAGCTAGCTCCCTGCAGGTGTTGAGGCTGCTGAAGAAGAAGAAACAGAAATTCACACCTCCGCCGCTGCATTTGTGAATTGTGCATTTTATACCCCCTTTTATTTCTGCTCAAGGTGAATTTAACGCTCAGATGCACACTAGCCGTAAGTCTGTACACGGTGCCCATGACCTTAACTACTCTGTTGGCACTGATTCAGTAATCCCCCTCGAGATGTTTATCGATAAAGGAGCCCAACAAGGACTAAACACAATGGAGTGTTTTGGTGTAGTGCTAGATGTCACAAACTTGTTACCAAAGCTCCACTGGGACATGACTGAGGTGGGAGGAAAGTGCTGGGTTGGAACCATTTGGAGCCATATTGACAAACTGCTACGGGGGGGGGCATTGATTCACTACTAAGTCCACATAGTGACTGCTCCGAGGCACATGATAAGCCTTTTTCCACATTAGCCAAGCTCCCCCCAACAAGAACGACAGGGGGACTGTTTGGAAATGGCTAAACATCACGCAACATTTGCAGTCGGTCATTACTTTGACTGTGGAGTGAGATTCCAAAGGTAATGTTTGGGTTTGTGACTTGGTGGTTTCAAAAAAGCGCTACAGAAAACTGAACTTGGCTTGCCTTAAGCTGAAGATGAGGACATAAGCACGAGTTTCGTTGTATGTGAAGATGATTAAAAACCTCATATGAAGGCCAACAACCCTTAGAATTCAATCAAAAGAGTGCCGCAGAGGTTAGTGGTTTGTCCTTACAGCCAAAAGGTCCAAGGTTTCATCCAGGACCAAATGAAGTCTCTTTCTGTGTGGCATTTGCATATTCTCCTCGTGTCTGTGTGGGTTTTCTCTGAGAGCTCTGTTTTCCCCAACTATTAAAAACATGACTCACCCATGTGAGGTTCATTCTGCTTTCTGATTGCCAGGATTCATCTGGCTTGCACTGTGAAAGAGTGGTGAGACATCATGTTCACACATGGATTGGCCAGATCGTAACCTTCTTAACCCCCGTCTTAATCGAATACATTTTCTCCAGTTCAGTTGTCACGTTTTCGTCCCTTTTGATTGTGTTTTCATCACCAAAACGCAACAAAAGGCCTTCAAAATGTGACAAAAATGTGGCAAAAAACCGTGGCAAAAAAGCAATAAAATCGTGACAAAAATTTAACGAAAATGTGACGAAAATGTGACAAATATGTGGCAAAAAAAGCGACTAGCATAAATGAGTTCTGTAGGTCTTAGCTTTCAAATGAGGCGTTACACTGGCCTATAGGCTGTAAGCTCCAGTCGAGAAGCATTTCGATTTGGGTAAAACTGGAGAAAATCTGCTAGGTTATGGTGGGGTATAAGGGGTTAAACACCTTTGGGGTGTGCTGGAGAAACTTTGCGCAGTGGACACACTCTCCCATCATCAATACAAGATCTTGGTGAAAAAAATAATGCAACACTGGCTCTTTTGACATTGCAGAAGCTTACTGAAACAATGCCACGGCAAATGCAAACTGTAATCAAACCTAAAGGCGCTACAACATAGTACTAGAGTGTATGACTTTTTTTTGTGATGACTAAAAAATGTCTTTACATAACCTGCTATTAAACATTCAATTCAATACATCCATGTGTTTAAGTGCTTTACTAAGTGACACGGCATATCTTCGAGCTCGGTTACTTAGAGAACATGCACCCGCTTTTAGGAAGCATGTGTCATCAGGGAATGGGCGATAGAAAGTAATGTTTGGGATAATTGTGCCACTATTTGGACTAATGGCAGACAATTAGACAAAAAGTGACTCTTTGTTGAAGTGTCATTTTTCTTTGATATATTAATTGTAGTTTTTTGTTCCATCACCTTCATTTCACTTTTACTATCTCAGTACATTTGCTGTGGTCTAATAAACTGCACCTGGCTTATTAAACTTCAGGGGAGGAACACAAAGTGAACTAGCAGTCAGGGTCGGCGGCGTGTATCACAGCAAACGATGAAAGCCCCATTTGAATACTCTATTTGCACTTCATAGAGCTCCTCTAAAGCGCGCTGCTGCTGCCTGACAGTTCGCCTGTTTTCCCATCATCGCTGTGGCCAAAAATGGCTGTGTTGAACATCAGGTAGAGGCAGAAAAAAAAAACCCACAGCGAGCTTTCAGTGACGTGTGCATACCCACTGATGTGCCTGTGCCTCTGTCAGATAGTTTTGACACGCCGGCTCTCAGGGTGCACTCCTGTCTGTGGGCCCACTCCAGGCTGTTCCAACGCAGAGCAGCGATGAGATGAAGGTTGCCCCCAGGAAACAGTCACTAAACACAAGGAAAAAGACGCTGTTACTTCATATGACTGATTACATATGAATGATTTTGCAGTACCTCGGAGTTCGCCAAAGAAATTGCATATTCTATTAAATCTCAGAGTCACTGGTTGCGCAAAATGAAATGAAAAAATGACCTAAAAAAGAAATTTAACAGCCTGTTCACCTTAAAAAAGGCAGTGGCCCTTTAAGTTATGTGTAACAAGTGATACGTATACTTACAATACAAAATATACTGCGATAATTTGTGAAATATAGAATTTCTCGAAGAGCCCAGTACCGGCTGATTGGCATGTGTGGATGGGAGTGGTGTTACCCGATGCTCAGTGCTGGAGAGAGAGAGAGAGGATTCCTCTCCTCTTATTGCGCAGGATGATACTGCAGCTCCTCCACAGCTCCACGCACTCCAACCCACCTTGAACAGGCTCCCCCGGTGCTGCATTCAGGGGGTTGTGAGAAAGACAACCCCACATTATGAAGCTTTTTTTTTTTTACAACATCATGGTAAAACTAATTGTGTTACATTATCTATAGGGACGAAGAGGTGAACTCAGATTGATATCACACTTAAATGATTTTGAAATAGCAATAAAAAAAAATGTGTCTGAAATTGCAGACACCTGTTGATCACGGCTGCTGTTACCATGGAGATCTGCCATGTTAGTGGCTGTTAGCATACATTTTCCATAGAATAACTTTAGCTAAAAACAGTTTAAAAAGTGTTGGGGGAAAAAGCCGTGGAACAACAACTGTTGAGTCACAACTGTGATATATGAAGTGTTTTGATGTGAACATTAACGCTTGTATTTTACCTTTTAAAATCTCCATTAGTTTATTATTGCTGCCAATACCATGATGCTTAGCGATATGACATCACAGTCCTGAACTCTAACATATTTCTAACTTTGTCTTGCAATCATCAGTGACGTTTAAGATCATTTTTAGCTATTGCTTCATCAGAAAATACTAATTTGCAGCCAGCATAGGCGCTAACACGAGGCTTTCAGGTTGTAGGATAGCCTATGTAATTACATTGATAGCATAGCACACACTTAGCATGATGACTTGGTTGTCTGTGGGCTACAAACTTCAATTATTTCGCTACTTACACCCCTGCTTTGACTCGAAAGGACCCGATGTGCAAGTAATGTATATTTTCCCCAGCTTTCCGGCGTCTTCCAAACACCTCAAGCAGGCGGGATGAAGGACGGCGCAGGTGGCCAGTCAGCGGCTCCGTGGCCCCTCACATCCCACAATGAGAGGCGTGCGGAGGCGGGACAGCGGCTATCTAAGGGCTGGCTGCTTGGTTTCACACGCTGTCGACCGCTCTCTCGTCCCATTGGCGCAGGTGATCCGTCTCAGGATGCGAGAGGAGAGCGGAGGAGAGGGGAACAGAGAGGGGAACGCGCCGATGGAAAAGTGTCCAGGGCTCGGTTAACGACGAGACAGGATACCGGCCCCCCCTCCCCGCCCCTGCTTGCTTCCAAGTCCAGTCCTGGGGCAACTCGGCGATGAGAGATCCACCGAAAGGGGCACTTTGAGATATGATGAGGCTTATTTCTGGTCGGCAATAGTACTATGATTTGGTATGTGGCCACTTTGATAGCAAGTGTATTCAGCACCCGAGGAACGGCAGCTCAAGGTGAGTCGAAGTGCGGCGTGTTGGTTTTCATGCGTCTTGCTTTTGAAGTTTTTGTTTTTATTTTTTATTTTTTTCATCCTCTCCTTTTTAAATCGTCTTCAAGCGCCTTTCCCCCCGATGCCAACTTTGAGCGTGTCCCTACATGTTACATTGCACTCTTTACCTACGTCATGAAGTTCATACGTGAGGCTGCACCCGAAGAAGAAGTGAAAGCCGGCAAAACGTAGAAAGACAAGGCACCACGCACGACACAGGCTAGACATAAAAAAAAAAAAAAAAAATTAAAATGTGTAATGTGCATTTAGGATCACGTTGTGGTTATATTGCAAAGAGAGAGACATATTGGTCTTGCGTTGACGAGAGTGACGTAGAGTAGAGTGATAGATTTTGCGGTCTATTCGGGATGACACGTTCCTCCACAAGATTTGAGACTTTCGTGTGATGTGATGTGGTGCCGCGCTCTCGTGGGATGGCTGTGCCCACTGCAGAAGCCGGGTCTGACTCTGCGAGGGGCGCACCGGTAAGCCTCTGCGTCTCTGACAGGTGATTGGTGCGCCTGGTGGAGATGTCATTAAAATGCGATGAGTGGAATTGCCTCCGAGGGACCGGCTGCAACTCCCGAGTTTGTCCG
This sequence comes from Neogobius melanostomus, assembly GCA_007210695.1. Lineage (NCBI taxonomy): Eukaryota > Metazoa > Chordata > Actinopteri > Gobiiformes > Gobiidae > Neogobius > Neogobius melanostomus. The sequence goes on from VHKM01000840.1 coordinate 955,386, forward strand.
CTAGAGGGGGGAGTTTCTGGTTCAGGGCAGGAGAAGGTAATTACTGATTAGGTTATAGCTATGAGAATTTAACTTACCTTTCTCTAGCTGCTCGTATTTTACATTCGCCTGTACTTTTGTAGCACACAAAATGGTTCACTATTTGTTCATACATCTTGGAGTGCGAGGCTTAGAAACCTACTTGCTGCATTTTGTATATTGGCTTGGCATAGATTGTTGCATGTTGCCTGGATAAAGAGATGATTGGTTGCATGAGCACCTTCCACTGTCCTGTTTTGTTACAGTCTTGGTATATGTTGAAATCTTTACATCACTGGCTACTTTCATTTCTGCTTAGGGAGGCCTACTACTGGTTTTCACTTGAGACTTCTACCTTTTCATTGAAGTGGCTGTTTATATTTTTATTGTCTAGGCCTGTTGGCTGGCTTTAGTTTGGTCTGTACAACCAGACTTAACCAAAAGAGACACATTAACATTCATCAAATGCTCCCCCCCCCCCCCCCCCCCCCCCAGCACTCATTTTGAAGGAGCAAGTAAACGGAGCAAATTGCCCGGCATCTGTGTTTGAGTATCACTGATTAAAGGATGAGAAAAACTTCACTCCACGATGAAGCCCATCTTTGAAAATTTTATAGACTTGAGTTTCAAAGTAAATGTTTCAGTTTGATTTTGGGCTATTTTTGTTGATGTCCCTCCTGACTTGTGTTAGCCCGGCTACGAGGCAAACAATTATGTAATGCCTTCCTTAAAGAGGATACACTTAGGAGTGGGCTGCCAAAGGGAGGAGACTTAAGGAGATGGCTTTAAGCAGCTTCCCTCGTCTGCTCGCTGGCCTGGACAGAAAGCAGTGACAGGATGACCTCTGAAGGAGACACCATTCAGACAATCACTGATGTCATGCTTTCGAGCACAATGAGGAAAGCCCTTTGTAGTTTTTGCCAATTTCCAATGACAATGGTTCAGTAGCTTGGGCAGAAATACAAAGACATTTCGATTGGATGATGTGTTTATAGTTTTAAGCATTAAAATCCATTGATTTTCACTTTAATGTGTTCTGTTTGCAGAATAATTTGTATGCATTTGCCCTGAGACTTCTTTGGGGGCTGTACCAAACTGTGCTATACTGACCCGATTTGCACTGTCCTACCCAGTGTACAGGAGGCTTTGGTGTGCACAGCCGGCAGTAGCATCCTCGCTACTCCCTCCAGCTGCTGTTGGCAGAGCATCGGCTCTGGCCAGCACTGACCCTGGCCTGGAGCCAGACCACCTCCCTGTCTCCTCTGACTCCTCTCGGGTTTCTCTGCTCTCACTTTCTCTACAGTCTGAGTCAGGCGCTCACTGCCCTCGCTGCCTCTTCCCGTATTTCCCTGCATCTCTGTCCCATCTTCTGAAACGTGCTAGAGTGAACCTGCCTCCTCCAGGTTATGAGCAGCCTGTCTCAGCGTGGCGGCGTAGGACACTGTGCTGTGTTAAGTGGCGCTCTGCTGAAGCTGCGTGCTGCCATATGCAGGCACACTTGTTACGCACACGCAAACGCACAACGGCCCACAGACACTGAGCCATCTCCCGAGGAGCAGTGTGTCTTTACCAGGGTCCGGACATATGCCCACTAACAGGCTGTCTGCCCCACTCTAAGTAGGACTAATTATGACTAAGCTGTGAGATAAATCCCACTGCAATGTGCGATAAATACGCTGGCTCATGAGTCATTGAAGAGGGACACAGTTTAGGGGCACAATTCAGGGAAGCACAATAGAGCTATGGAAAACAGCCCTCTACTGTCCTAACGTCAACTTCAGGTATTCACTGAATGTTGATCTCTCTACTAATTCTGTACAAAAGCATCACAATCCAGTTTGGGAAATGTAAAATGGCCTGCGGGCTGAATAGCGTCCACCTGACAGTTGTGTCAGACAGGTTAATTACATACGTTTTAATTACCTTTTTATGTGCTATTGTTTTTGCCCTCTTTTAATTGTAAGGTGACCTTGGGTGTTAAAAAAAGGTGCCAACAAATAAAATGAATTATTATTATTATTATAGTACAAATGTTTTACCCGATTCATGATAAATGTCTAAATACTAGGCCCATCCACATGACACAAAAACTAGCACACTGGTCAGTATCCTGCTCTCTGCACTGTTAAACAGCCATGATAAGTTTCATCATAAAATTAAAAATTGACACATCAGATGATTGGTGCATCTTCACAACACCATGATCTGAATTTCTCCTGGACCCCTCATTAACAATCTATGGAATGAGATCCAACAGCAATTTTCTCACGGCCTCGTGTTAGTCACAGTTTGTGTATTTTTAGTTTTGGGTTGACCGTATGTGTGTGAATAGGGCTGGCACTTTGTGCTGGCTGCCTAATTAATTTTATTTGGAGGAGCTTTCATGGTATCTCCAGTTTTTGATGATCCCTACAGTGTGATCGCTTAATGAGTACTCTCACTAGATGTGGGTGGCTACTTGGCAAAAACAAAGCTGCTGACCAAGTTGTGGAAAAGGGAGATTTGTGTCTCATACACAGCAGGGGCTGCAGTCTCGTGGGTGTTCAGCACTTTTGAACAGAAGGAGGCCGCTCACTGCTATCTGGTGGTGAAGACATATTTTATTTTGACATGATGCTCTGCTGTACTGTAAACTGGCATTCTCAGTATGGCAAAAACTAAAATGTTTTATAGAATATTAAATGATTTCTCTGCCTCACAGAGTTTCAAACCCATCTTTCCAATGTGCTGTCTAAAGCAGGGAGGCAGACAGCTCTCTCTTGCAAATGAGACTATGGCACAATAGCATTGGTCAAGGCGAAGTTGGTATCTTGCACACAAACAACGGTGCACCAGTCAGGGTTGCCGGGTCTCGGCAGCCAATCCTGGCCAAAAATATCGAGAGAAAAAACGGCCAAAATCCACAGACTAAGTGGCTAGAATTGTCTGTTTTTACCTCTCTCTCTAATAAAGCTGCTCTTAGAGGTGTTGTCATTAGAAATAGTGATTTTTATTTGGAAAGAAGTTTAAAAAAAAAAGCCTATTTTACATTTAAAACAGCATGGCAAACCCTTTTTTTTTTTTTTCCACCAGCAGCACCGCTTTAAAAGTCGTCCAATTCCGTGGACCTGGCCACCAGTGCTTTCATCGGTAACCTGGGGGCGTCGCTTAGGAGAAAAAGTGGGGTAGACTGAGGCATGGTGTGCTTCCTCTTCGTTCTCTTCTTTACATTAACAGCACAGCCTCACAGATCTTATAAACAACAAACTACAAACTAATTCTCTCACTGTAAGTTAAACACTATCCATGTCCTGCCAGAGTTCGATGGTCCCATAGCGCTTGAGCGTGGGGCAGAAACGTGGTCAAAACACCAACACCCACAGTAGCGGAAAATATACCAGCCTTGTACGGTCTGTAGGAGGTAAAGCTCGGCGTACTACCACTGCAGTACGGTGTCTGTCCAGCCCACCTGGTATGAAGCTGAAGATGGCACATAGCGCCACCTGTCTGTGCAAAAGTCTAGTCTATAGCCTAGATCGGCCCCATTGAGTCTCGAGGGACTAAGACTAAGATACATGAATAAAAACTTTCATACATTTTCTTGCGGAGTTCTAACTGTTGGAAATCGGTTACATTTCTCTGAGGAAGCATTCAAACTTTTTCAAAACATCTAAAAAGTTGTACATTTTCATGAACAAATTGATTTCGATTTGAAGACCCTGAAACAGTCTTTTCCCCTCCTGACAGCTCGGCATTCATCTTTATAAGACAGTTTAATGTTTCCCTTTGAATCCACTCTTTTTCTGAATGCTCTCATCCCCAGTGTCCTGGCAGCCCTGATTATGTTTTCCAGAGACAAGACTTAGCAAAGGCTTAGAAAGTCAAACTCTTCTAATACTCCTCTGAAATCTGGGCTTTCGGTCTGCAGGATGAGCCAGCCTCACTTGTGCATCCCACAGCGCATGAATCTATATTCCTGCTCTTAGGACTTCAAACAGCTCACTGCGGCGCTCGTCCTAAAAAGTTGAGCCTCTGCAACTACAAGGTGTGCATTTCATCTCGTTGCACCAAGAGTTTCCTCATAAAGTGCTTCCCTAATTCGCACAGCTCGGCCTGGATTGAGGTCACACTTGGGGTTATAGTCAGTAGATGCATCTCTATGAGTGTCTTTGCCACGTAGACACTTATTCTAAAAAGGATATTTTAAGTGTGACATCATTGACGGTTATTTTTAGATGTAATTTTCTTGCTGTCATGCTGAGCCAGTTCTCCCTGGCATTTCATTAAACACTTTGAAAGTGGATCTTTTTCTGAAGAGGAAAAAGTAATTTTGAATTTAAAGATGTTTTTGAAAAAGAGACATCTTACAATCCATGTGGAAAAAATATGCATTAGTCGTGTTATTAAATTATTTTTGTATCAAATGTATCCTCCCATGAATCCATACGATTAAACTGACATGATGTTTTTGCTTACAGGTAAGTGCAGTTTAACCCAGCATGTGTTGGTGTTCTAGTTATTCAGTGCAGTAATGTGACTGTGAAGAGTAGTGTGAGTGAAATTACTTAATTCTTGGTGAGCTTAATGAAAAGTGTAAAAGCAAATGTGCCTTCATAAAAGCCACCAACCTTTAGATGTCAATCAATCCTGTATTTAGGCCACGGATCAGTGAGCGAGTGGTGGCTGGCGTCAGACCCCCCGGGCCTCGCCAGACTCCATTTTGGTAGAGTGAATGAACCCGGCCAATGGGCCAACAGGAACGCCTGTCATAAGTGATGCTTCAAGAGTGGCGGCAATTGTTGCTTTGCACGGTCAATAATGTATGAGCAGTCCTCAGAGACTGACTGCAGCTATTTTCAGAGTCCAAAGACGCCTCATTCATGTTTACCACATGGCTGTTAATACTGTCCGGCCTGCAGGCACACTTACTGCCTCTGTCAGATACTTGTTCTTTATGCCTTCCAGCTGGGAGAGATCGTATTCAGTGTCATAACTCTGAAACTGAACAAACCCTGGATTTTAAATCAGCAAGACAATATACTTTATTGTTCCCTGATAAGTTTTATTTGCACCGGATGCCCTATTTCTACCAGGTGATTTGGAGGGGGTATTAGGTTGCAGGTCAGAGTATTATATTATGGAGTGCCATCTAATTCTCTGTAGGGGAGTACACGGGTGATCATTTATGTTTCATTATTCACTTGCACTTAGAGAAGCTTATTCAGTTCATCCCAATGACTTTGTTCACAGGAAATCCAAATTACCATGTACTTTCCCTCCCCTGTCATCAAGAACATTTTCACTTGCATAATCTGTGATAAAAGTATTTGGCGAATCCCATACCACAGTTTCTCACCTTACACAGTGACAGCACAGTGTTTAAACAGGGATCATCGAAGGTAATTTATTTGGTTTAAGTTGAGGCCAATCCATCCATCCTGAGGACTTATCTTTGCGTGTTTATCATGACACATTGCCATTAGCGCCCTATGAAAGACACTATCTTATCTCCAGTCTAGGTTTTAGCCTTGTGCTTGCAGCTTCCTGAATGAGGGTACATTTAATAGGTTGTGGCTGTGCCGATAAGCATGTGCAGTAGACAATATACTGATCAGCACTGGATGCATTTGCAGAAGAAGGAAGTACCCTCTCATATGTGCATCTGAATACAGTGCCCTGGCTCCTTCAGCTGACTCATCTTAAATCTGCCCTGCCAGTAATTGCTGTATCCCTGGTGCAGCAGTTGGTGTGTACAAAGTGGGCACATCATCAAAACACTGTCCTCTCGTATCGACGTCTTGTAGTGGTACTGTGGAGTTAGCATTTGGGAGTATTGAAAATCCTATCCTCCTTTTGAATTCTTTTCATTGGAGCTGGGAGTGAGAGGTTGACGACTCTTGAGGTATTAATTATTCAAACCACAATAGATAAAAGGGGGGGGGGGGGGGGGGGGAGCGTGTTGTAGCCATGTTGTTCTGGCTTCCTAGTTTGCACATTGTCCCCAGCTGTGTGCTTTCAGCTGGGCATATGGATAAACAGATGTACACTGTAACATGGTCCCTCATGGGCAGACTGCGCGAGTGAGCAGGGGCCGTGAAGAACTTACTGAGCGTCTACTGAGCCCAGCATGGGACATTAGACGAGCTCCTCAAAGATTTTCCCAATTTAGTGTTGGTAAATGTCTAATAGTTTCATGTTGAGAAATTCATTGTTTAAAGGGGGGGTATTATGTAAAATCGACTTTTTCAAGCTTTATATCATGTTATTATGTCATTCCCTCATTAAACACATGCCTGGAGTGTTGCCTTGGCTCATTCACATATTTTTGAGTAATCAGTAAAAACTTAGACGGCAGCCATTTTAGGTGTAGCTATGCCTCAGGCCTCCTAGGAACACCCCCACCTCCTGGAGACGCCTCTGGACCTTTTGTCACCAGCCAAGCCACCAACCACTGCTCCTCAGCTCAGCAGAGCCCCCTCCCCGCACAGTAGTGTTGTTTAGATGCCACAGCAGTGTGCTGAAGGGGGCGTGTCAGAAAGCTTCTTAAAGAGACAGAGGCCTATTTCAAGACGTTCAGTACAGCCATTTTGAGAGAGCAATTTTATTCAAGGCAGTTATTTTAATTTACTGCATATACAGACCAACAGAAGGTTATGTCATCATTGTAGTATGCTATAGACTGGTGCTATGTGATTGAAAAAAGCATAATATTAATTAAATCTCATCCAGTGCTCTCCAACCAGTTCTCCAGGTGTTTCTTGGTAGCTCACATTTCTGGTACATTTCTTTAGATGTATTTTCTTTTTGTTCTGAGCATTTTGAACAGAATCTCATTTTTAATTTTTGCCTTCAAAGTATAAGCATCTCTTTTATAGTTTTCTTATGTAAAAGTAACTCACAGAAAAAAACCGTTGCAGACCTTTGATCTAGTCACTTGTTGGTGCTTTTGTCTACGGGCCTAAAGTTATGAACAGGCTTTATTTTTCCTAACCAGCCTTTTAAAAAAGCAACAACTGAAAATAAATTATGTTGGCAAATGTAGAAACAGCTGGTCGAAGAAGAAATGATTATTTTTGTTTGAACACAGTCCCCATCAATTTTTGTAATTGGTCCTATTTCATCATCGCATGAATGAAAAGGAAAACACTCACGTCATTAAACAGACGTCAGTAAACAAATATTTACTATAATAAGACATAAACTCATTTGAACAGAATGTGCATTATAAACTAACCTTGTTGCACAAATAAAAATGCTCACAGCAGGAATTTTCCTTGCTGTCGGCTTCCTATTCTACATCCAGTTCACGTCTTGCAGTCAAACTTAAAAAGCAGAAAAGTCTTCTCCCATTTCCCCCACCCTTCTCCCATCTTGGCTGTGCGTTCTTGCTCCGCTCTAAGATCCCAGAAGTCAGAAGTTTGGATCGATGCGCACCCACTGCCAGCTTCACAGACGCGGAGACATGAGCCCTGGCACCTGCGGGCACAGGAAACAGTCAGGCGGATCAGTGCGCGCAGTATGTCCGTTTACCACGCTACTGTTTCTCCACACTGCTTCTGAATGGGGATTCCTTCTCAAACACGGCCAAGGAGACCATTGAGACATAAGTACTGGCTTGGTTATTGTAATCGCTTCCTGTTAAAAGTCCACCTTGGTTGGCCTCTGCTTTCTCTCTCTCTTTGGACTGTACTCGATTACGCTCGCCCCTCCCGTAGCTGCGGCGTCCTGACTGAGCTGGCTGGCTTCCTCAGCGGCTCATTTTACAGCCTGGCCTACTGATGCAGCACAGTCAGCTTCCTCCTCGCTGGCTTCTCCAGACCCATTAAACATTCATTGGATAGGGCCATAAGATACGTCGCCATAGCCTCAGCCGCTCTACTCTAAATTCAGCTCATAGACGCTTCAGCTTCCCATCAGAACCTGAGATTGTGTGGGAGTGGACGGCCTACAAAAGCGCGGATTGACTGACACTTAACAATGTATTTTTGTAAAGCATTGTCATCAAGTCTGGAGGGATCATATTAACAGCTCAGTCTTTGTATTGAGCTGCAATGTTGGACCGTATCTTCACATGAGCGTGTTTGGCCAAGAATAATGTGTTTACAACTTACTTTTAAGAAGAAAAATATATATACTTATTAGGGCTCTACAATATATCGCCAAGCTATTGTTAACGCAATATTTGGCGACGCAATATCTGTATTGTAGGAAACCACACAATGTAACAAAATCTCTGAAGTCACTGAGCAAAAATAAATAAATAAATAAAATAGATTTACACACCCTTTGTGAACATAGTTTTTGTCCTGATTTCGTATTTTTTAAGTCGTGTTTTGACCAAATTCAATGGCAAAAAATATCCATCCGTCCATCTTCTTTCACTTTATCCTCGGCCGCAGATGGAAAAACAAACATATTACTGATTTGTGTGTGTGTAATATACTGTTAAAATGGTTCATTAAAGTATTGCAATGATATCATGGCAATATTCAATGCATTTATCAAATATTGCACTTTTTCCTCATATCGTGCTGCCCAGTTTCTCCTCAAATCGATATCATCAACTTTCATAGCCAGTTCTGCACGGCGGTTTGACTCACGTACTGTATATTGCACATATACGCAACATTTATTATTGGGGGGAGAAAAAGGAAAGCCCTGATAAAAATGACCAAGATAGATGTTTTATTTCTAATTGCCTGAGGACATTGGCAGCCTGCATCATTGAGAGTAGAATGATACAAAAATGCCAATTTGGCCATAAAAATGGCAAATAAGCAAATAGAGCTCAACAGTCTCACTGGTCACGTGTCTGGGTATTTTTAGCATTGATTTTTCGAAAAATTAAGAGTTTAAAGCAGTACTAAGTCACTTGTTTACCTTAATAAATCTTTTTCGTAGTCTTTCTGGGGGTAATACAAGTGTTGATGGGATATTGGGGGGTCTTTCATCTCCCCCTGGTGTCTCTGTCCAGAAAACCACAATTGCAACTTTCCTGCCACCGGGTAGGAGTCACCAATACACACTAATGGAATCACAAAAAAGAAGCTAACAGGCTAACGGGCAAAGCTAACAGCGGGCTAGCGCCACTTAAACAGTATTTACAGCCAAGTTTGAGTGAAAAAAATCATTTCCATTGTGTAATTGGATGTGCAATATCCCTCTCTCCCTTTGTCTTTTCTGTCAGCGTTGTATTTACTCTCACGGACAATTAATAAGTGAAAAAACGCAACATGTTACGACACCTGCAGTGGCGCTTATGGCCGCTAGGCCTTGAGTTACTTAGTTCTGCTTTAAAAGCACAACGCTAATCAGCTATGTGCTTTTATAACTGAAAAGTTATGAAATCATTTTGCCGTATTTTCAAGTATTGTGTGTTTTCTATCTTGTGAAATATCCGCACAATGGTCGGTAGTTAGCACACAGCTGATTAGCCGGCATTGTGCTTTTAAGCTCTAAATATACATTTTTTTTTTAAATCAATAATACTAATAATAAAAATAAATGGGATATTTTCACCCAGAGGCGTGACCGGAAGTGGGTGGGACTGTTCTAGAAGTGAATAATATTATGCTGTGCCTCTCTGTTTGCTGCAATGTTGTGTTTTCTCTGCGAACGTGGCTCTGAACAATTTGGTTATCGTCCAAAAAGTTTCAAGTCTGGTTTATTTCAAAGTTCAACATTTTGGAAAGGAACAGTCATATGTGCTAATTTTGAATCCACTGGACACTTGGACAGCTCTGGCTCTACTGTTTCTATATATGGCTCTATATAGGGACCAGACGCTGGGGTGGTTTGGACACAGCCATTGTATTGTTAGCAGCAGCAACATCTCCAATGCCCTTTATATGACTCTCCGGCAGCCGGCTTTTCTCCACGCCTGGTTTGAAGGTGTCAAGTAACAACTTAGCACATTGCTGACATTAGCTGCTCTGTCCCAGCTTTAAGAGTACTGATTATTATTCTCCTTATGTCGACACGCTTCAATTACAAACAAGAAATTGGGATTGCAACCATGTAGCCGCTCGAGCCGCCTGTCAGGCATCGCGGTGCTGTCTAAAGACGACGCTCGGCAGAAAAGGGGAGAATCATAGTGTTGAGAGCAGGTAGTGCACGTTGGACATGAGGTGAGCAGGGAATAGCTGTCATGTAAAAATAGAGACATATTAATGGGAGCTGCCATGGCGTCTCCTCTCGCATCAGCTGAAAGTTGCTTACGGGGAGCGTTGCGCTTTGACAGAAGGGTTCAGGCCTGATCGCGTCTTTCACACTCTTTACCCAGTCACTGCATTATATCCTGCACAATAACACCACCATTTACTGTTTTGCCAGATTTCTGTTGTAGAATTTCCGGCTTAACACATTCACTATGACCTTGACAGAGGATAGACATTGCGGAGGCTGCTTTTGTTTAGACAGACTGTGTTCTAAATCACGCTCCAGCTCAGATACGTAAAAAGGGGCATTCAGAACTAAAAGGCTGTGCAAAATCGACTTCTCAGAGCTTTTAAGCAAGTTACATTGTCAGTGTTATAATCTCATCAAAACATACTAGGAGCTAAGTTTTGAACCACTCGAGATTGTTTGAGTAATCTTTAAACCTTCCTCAGTGACTGAAATATTTGTCATAATTTTAGAAAGGGAAAGGACTTTATTTGTATAGTGCCTTTCACAGACATAGTCACAAAGCTCTTTGCAATTTTACAATTTTACATTCACTCCTTACACAGTGGTGGTAAGCTACGTGTGTAGCTTCAGTTTCCCCTGGGGGAGACGACTGCAACGGTCCCTCTGACCAATACCATGCATTCACGCACACACACATTCATCCTGGCCTATTGTACATGTTTTTAGTGGTAGGGGAAACCGGAGTACCCGGAGGAAACCTATGCAGACACGGGGAGAACATGCAAACTCCACACAGTAAGGCCCCGTCCAGGTGGGAATCGAACCCGGAACCTAGCTGTGAAGCCAGAGCACTAACCGCAGCGCTACCGTGCCGCCCGACTTCCTGACTAAAGTTAGGCTAACACTAAATTAAAAGTTGTTTATGAGACTAAAATGTTCAGATATTTTCGTCGACTAAAATATGACTAAATAAAAATGAAAAGACGAGACTCAAATCATCAAAGTCCAATGACAGTTTGAAAGAGCCTCATGTCATCTAAATTCACTGCTAAAGGAAAAGCTTTGGGCTTTGTTCATGAAGAAAACAAACATGAGGCAGATGACCTTGATTAAATATGATTTTAATACATTTTTAAATGTAAAGTTGACTAAATTAATCTTAGATTTAGTCGACTAAATTTATATGCAAGTTTAGTCGACTAAAACTAGACTAAAATTTAAGAGAATTATTTGACTAAATCTTTGACTAAAACTAATTAAACATATGTTGTCAAAATGAACACTGCTATTGGCTGCAGCAGAAGCTAATAATGCTCCACCTGTTTACCCCGAGCTCCTCCCACGGCCCCACATAACCAGGAAATGCTTTTCTTACCTTACATTCTCTGGCAACACTTATGCTGCCTTCATGTGCTCTGGTAAAGATGATCCTTTCCAGTTGTGAAGTGGAAATTACGAGTGCATTGTGTTCAAGTGCTTTTATGTCGTAGCAAAGTGAAACATTAAAAAACAAACAGATGCACGTGAGAAAGTTGTCTATAAACCGCTGAACCACTCCTTTGTATCTGCGTTGATTGAAAAAACATATAACGTTTTGGCTTTTTTTTTACAAGCCGATAAGTGTGGATAAAGAGATATTAAAATTAGACATTCACCCCGCACTCTGTGGTGATCAGTTTCCCCTGGGAGAGACTGACAGAAGCGCTGTCGCGACTACACACATCTGCGCCAACGGTCCCTCTGACCACCGCCATTCATTCACACACATCATTCATCCACTACCTTGTTTAACCAGGAGAAATGGCTAAGGGAGAATTTGAATACATTATTTCAATGAAAACAGCATTTTCTAACCAACATATGATAAAGATGTGTTTGAAATTATCACCAAATAACTCATGTTGGATTCAAGCCCTGGGCCTGACAAAATGTGCTCTTCACCCCCTTGCACCCTGATCTGTCCAATCACTTAAAGCCTGCGAGCCAAAACAGCCTTTGCTAAAATAGATAAATATATATTTCAATGTTGCCGGACGTGGGATTTTTCCAGTGTGTCTCACAAACACAATGACTGAACAGGCTCTCTAATGGCTGAGTGACACATACCCACAATAATGCTGATAATCAAACATGCGGCTGCTATATTCTACTTCAGAGTTGGCATGAGAAGGCGCTGGATGTAAGCTGTAGTAGGCGTGGGCGACGAATGTAGCAGAAGAGAAAAAAAATCACTGTTGTAAAACTGTTGTATGTGGCTGCTACTTCTGATGGTTAACGACAGAAAAACTTAAAGGGTTATTTGATGTGTCTTGAAACACCGCAACAACAATGTCTCCACGTTGAAAGACCAATTTGTTATGAAATAAAGGCCGGCTCTAAAGTATAGTCGCAGTAGTGGAAAGAGCTGTGACAAGAGAGGCCGTTTACCGCTACGTCAAAAAAAATAATTGTGTCTTTTGTAGATATAGTTAAGCCTTCTTCAGTCAAAGCTACCGTGTAATATGGCAGTATTTGTGAGCGTCGTGCTGGTCCAGTAATCATTGTCTTTGTTTTGTTCATGCGTGCTGTAATAATGTGGAACAAAAGGCTGGGAAATTACAAGCACTGCAAATGTCTGCCATGTGGATGACAAAGGAATGTTAATGGTGTTAATGGAAGAATAGCTTTATGTAAGGCAGGCTGTTACATACTATCGGTTGATATTGGGCATCCTCTTGATGATTTTCTGTACTGGAACACTCTTCTAGAAATAGCGCTTTAAAAGAAAGACTATTGTTTTGTTTTTTTAAATGATGATCACGATTCAGTTGCTATCGTCATGTCGCCCTGCACACAACGGCACAGGCCAGGCTAAAGAAATAATTGCATCAGTTTGGGTTCATTAACTTGTTGCCGCTACAACATCCATCACTGCCTGTAATCACAGAACGTGAGCTTATTTGCTTTGTTAATGGCAGGTGGGTGTATTTTTAACTGTGTGCTGTGCTGCTTATATTTCATTTAAGACACTTGGTGCAACCTGGAGAAGACCTTGGCAGCTATAAACGCTATTTCAGTAAGTTTGGGCTTAAGGACCCCCTAAGCTTTGCCTCACCCTCCAAGTAATGTGTGGTGTTATATTTGTAGACAACTGGCAAAAATGGGCTCGGTTCAGGTTAAAACCCTCAAATGTACCAAAAACAAAGCTTGACATTTAGATATGGGTTTGTCTTTAATCTGAAATAATTCCAATGACCCCCTGCTAAGGTGCTTGAGTACCTTCAGGGGTCCACGTACGTACCCCTGGTTGAGCAACACTGTGCTACATTGAATAAAACATGTAATTGCACATTTGTGAATCCGTATATTGTCCCCGCAGACAAATAAACATCACGATACCAAAAAATTAAAACAAAGTGCTCAGGAAGATGATTTGAAGTAGTAAATTGTTTTGTAAGGAAGTGTTTGGGGAATACATTGAAATCCTCTATTTACATCTTCTGCAAAGCCTTTATTGTTATGTGCTAATGAGTTTTAAAAGCATTGCTGGATTCTTCCACGCAATTCTTTTACTACAGGCCTTTCTCAAGAGGGCACACATCATGACCTGTTCCAGCTTTAATACTAAGCGAGTGTTTCCTCCCGACGGCGTTTGGTCTGCGCACACACTGTAGTCCTGACAAGAGAGCCCCACTTTCACATTAGAGTGTCATGCTGTAGCCAAATGCCTGTCATGCTCGTCTCTCTCCTGTATGTTGGAGAGGTTCCAGAAGGTTTGATTCGGAGAGCTCACCTCCCCAGCGCAGTGTTAAACGAGGTGTAATGACAGGATTGCGTTTGTTGAGGTTGCTGTGTGCGTCTTTCCGCGGGAACACAAACAACAAACGGTAACTCCAAAAGTATGTGAGAAATGATTGTATTGATGTCCTGTTGAAGCTCATCATCAAACATTTCCTTGTTACTTTAAGTTCTACCGCAAAAATATCAAGCTAAGGGCTCAAAGAATTTGTTAAACATGATATAATATAGGACAGGTATTTATCTGGATGAATCGGCTTGTTTAGTTTTGAACAACACGCAGCACAGATACAGTTTAGGATAAAAGACACAGCATCATTACTGTATATACCAAAAGTAACAACAGCAAAAGCAGCAATGATTCCCAAAACAGCGCCTATTGTTCTCCAGTGATGTATAGATCGAGGGCCAGATGAAGCACGCACCACGTAATAAGTCAAATGTGCATAAATAATTGCTTAAAGGTCCTATATCATGCAAAATCGACTTTTTGGAGCTTTTAGCCATGTTGTTATGCTATTTCCTTATCAAAAACACCCCAGAGTGTTTTTTGACTTCATTCACGCAGTTCTCAGCAATCCTCCTGAATCCTGCTCCCTGCTCCGCCCTCTCCTGGTAAATGACTGACTTGTTCCCTTGTGAGGTCAGAAAGGAACGGAAGTGCTCGACGTCTGTAATGTAATGCCTTACGGCCTGATTTTAATTTGTAAAACAGCTTTTTCATTATTTCTGTCGTAAGAAAGAAAGAAAAAAAAGTGCCTGATGCGTCCGCGCTGCCCCTGCAGGGAAAACAAACGCACCCCCTGAGCGTCTGAACAGATGTCATGTTTGCACCGGAAGCTGTGAAGAAAGAGCTCTTTCTAACCTACTCTGGAGTCTGGACACCTGTTCTTTTTCCTTACCTAACGATAATGTCACGGAGAAAAGCGCGTTTGGTTGCGAGAGATTCAAGACTTTATTCAACCTTCCACGTTGGAATTTCTCTCCGGGATTCAGCGACTATCAGCCAAAATAGTGTTTGTCTGTGACCGTCACTGATGGATGTTTGGTGAACCTTGGCCAGAATCAAAGTGGATTAACTTTTATAACCAACGCGAGTCCCATAATGTAAACACCTGATGGACCAGAGCGGTGAGTCAATCATAACCCGTGTTAGCGTGTGTGTTAGCCATTTATGAAGCTGTGTTGCACATGTCAACTCCTTATAACTGCATCGTGAAGTCACTTTTTGCTGTGGTATTTATATTTCTACTACTGCTAAAGTTGTATGAGCGGAGAGAGGGGGCGGAGTTAACTGAATCCAAGCGTTTTGTCTTCCGGGTTGGAAAAATACCTCCAGAAAACACTTATATTTATCACAAACATGAGTGCTCCATAGTGGTAGAGGTACAATATATCATATAAATGCCTATACTTTACTTTGGAATGGCTAAAATAGCAGGATACAGATCCTTTAAAAGAGGAAAGAAACTAGCCTCACAGGGACTGAAAAAGTGGCTGTTGTGACTTTGAATATTGTCGCTGCTCATAATTTGATACCAAGGATGTTCTATGTTCAAGGGAAGAAAAAAGAATGGCAGTCACGTCTACTGGGTCAAAGTGTCAAGGAGATGCCATTGGGAGAGCCGCTCGCTGCGAGTAATGCTGTTTCTGAGGTTAACCTACACCGGTAATTTAAAACCACTCAAAGTAAAAGGCAACTAAGATGAGATGACATAATACAGTGTGTTGTTTTACTTAGCTCATTGTATATCTTTTGGAGAAACTGCATTGGTGTGAAAGATTTTTGCAAGGAAATAGCCACCACTAGGGCAATAGCAATAGAATCAAATGTGCAATATGAAGGATCGCAATAATGCAAAGGCAGCTGTTATTTAGGCATGATAGTCTTCTTTACTATCTTGTGTTCATGGGGGTCTTCTTATTATGCTGAACCTGGAGTTTAGATCTTCACAAACATGTTCTTAAAATCCATATAATTGTCATAATAGTTTAGCAGGTCATATGCTAGTCTTCTCTCAAAAAGGTGCTGTACCTATTTCAATATTCAATGTACAGTAACAGGAAAAATCAGGGACATGACTCTTGGGCATCTTTAAAACACATTACATTGAACTGAAATGGTTCTCCCCTGGATAAAGCGGAAGAAAATGGAGGATTGGATTAACTGAAATTGTAAATCTAATCACAATTGCATTATTTGTTAGATTTTTTCTCCCCGCCTATTAAATAATGCATCCTCACAAGCTTCAGCACATGCGCTAAATTAGGTCACGGGGAGGACAGGATTAATTGACGAAATACTCAGTGGACATGTTGTGACAGTAACACTGTGAAAGCCTGCTGTCTTGGGTCTTTGTTTAAAAGGCAGTGACAGAAACCAGACGGTGAACCCGCCCAGGTGGTGGTGGCTGCTCATCTAACAGCAGATGGAATATAAATACTACGTTAATAGAGTATGCAGGGGGTTTAACTGGAGACTGAGAGAAGCAATTTTTAATCGTGATGTGTGGTGTTTTCTGCGTGCACATTTACTCATGCTTGCTAACGTGTTATCCACTATTACAAAGGAAAATGCTACACACTAATATGCCTTGCTCTGCTTGGCTACACATTGATGAACGATGGATCAGGCGCCGCCCCAACAATACTTTGAATTCCTAATGATAAGCTGTAGCTATGGCAGACTGAGAGCAGAGGGCCAGAATTTAGGTCATGTCTTCGAGCCTTTGGTGGAGCATCAGTCTTTGATGGTTCGGACGAGCTGACAAACAAGTTGCGTGTGTGTCTTTACTGTATAGATTCCCCGCTCCTTCTAGAACTGTGATATTGCTGCCTTTAATGTGTCACATGGGAATTGGCGCTCCTAATGACCCCTCTTTATTATGCTTTTGGGTTTGCATGCAGTGTTTGCTACAGATCTTAAAATGCTGCATCAATATCATTCAACAATCAGTAGTTTTAATTCATTGTGCGATGTGATACTGTCTTGAAGTTATAATCTCACAATGTGGTCTATTATAGTTGTAAATGACAACTTTTAATTGGCTTATCCATAATATAGATTTATATTTTATGCTATTCTTTAAGTAATTATATGCGTATGCTTATCTGTAAAGCCCAGTCTTTCTTACAGCCGTGTCTTCTGACAAATATTCATAATCCTTTGCTTTAAATCATTCTAGTCTGAATGGAAGAGTGATTGTCTTTTAGTCTTTTAACAGATAAGAGGGATACGCTTTGAACACAAACACAAATTGAGATTCAAAGGGTAGTAGCCAATGGCTCTATACGTAATGCATCTCACATACCTTTGGATTAGTGGACTCGCCGGCTGGGCCGATGATTAATGCCTCCATTAATTTCACAGGGTTTTTGTTCCCTTAGAGCCACAGCATGGTTTCAACTTTAGGTTTGAGACTCTGAGAACACATTGCATGAATGATATGCGCTTTGTGATCAAACCTTTGTAGCCAAAAGAGCATGCAACCGAACATTTAGATAAGCCTGGTGCATCTTGTTGAGGTTTTGAGGATCTATGAGGTTAAAATGAATGTATTTTATGAGAAGAGCATATTTCCAGCTTGCTTTTGATTTGCATTTTAGCCATTTCAACCTGGATAGACTCAAACAGAGACAAAAGCAGTGATTAGAAAGATTTATTGACATATATATTTTTGGCGACCGGCAATAGACATCGATATATGGATTAGTTAGTATGAAGGGATAGGAATGGGTTCTCCTGGAGTCTGGACACTGGTGGTGTTATGGGAGACCAGTAAAGGATGTAGCTGTGTTAATGCCGTGGTTAGAAGTGGTGGTGACGGGGTGGAGGTGGGTTTCAGCACAGCTGGGAAGCGGACAAGCCATGAACGCTGGAGGCTTAAACACGGGACCGAGGGCGATGATTGTTGCTGCGGTGAAAGTGTGGCTCTGTGCAGATAGGCTGAGGTGGAGGTGTGACCCTTCCAGATGTGATCGTTGGCTGGAGGTGGGTGACGCTGAAATTGGTCTTCCAGGTTCATTTCACGCTAGACTTCATTTCACAGGTAGAGGGAAGAATGAATTAAATTGAATTCCAACAAATTCTGGAAGCAAATGTAACAACAAATGTAAGCTAAGTTAAATTGATAGCTTGCATAGCTTTAAATGGGTCACTGTGGTCTTCACAGTCCCTTGACATAAAGTGTATTGAAAATCTGTGGATAGACCTCAAAAGAGCAAGACATCCCAGAAATCTCTCAAAACTGTACAACTTTTGAAAGGAAGAATGGACAACAATCCCTCAAACTAGAAATGAAAGACTCCTGGCGGCCAAAAAGCATTGACAAGCTGTCATTTAAAAAAAAAAAAAAGTATTTATTTTTGTCACCATTTGTGACAGCGGCCGGTCACTGGTGAAGAAGTCGCCAGCACAGACTTTTTTACTGAAATAGTATGCTCTTGTGCATCATGCCCCTATTGTTTATTTGTTACATCTCACTGAATTGTATGCAGAGTTACATTTGTCACCCACGACTAAATATAGATATGAATCATCTATCCTGACACCGAGCCTGTTGGTTTTGTCGTCTAATTTTATGTTACCAGGTATTTCTGTTCTATGACTGCAGATTAATGGTCTAAGCCCAAGACCTATGGAGCCAAGTGTCACAGGCTTATTATTGTTCGACAGTTCATACTAGGGCTGCAAGCACATTACATTACATTACATTTTTCTGACCTGCACTTTAGGCCTCAACAAATATGTTCCAAATGTATGTGTTTCTGGAATTGGTTTAATAGTTTAGAGCACTGTGTGAGCTCAATCATGTTTTATAACAAAAAGCCTAATCGAAGTTGCATTATTTGTAAAAAGCAATGTTTTTCCAAATTGGTGCAGCCCTTGTATGTAATTATATGCTTGCTAAATCCTTGTTCTAGTGCAGGCCTGTTATGACTGGAGGGCTTTGGCAGAGAAACACTGAAAGGTGCATGGATCAGTGGCTGGTGACCAGGAACGGCTGGTTTTCAGCTTGACTGACCATGACAGCTCTCAGATATATCGAATTCTCTCCCGAAGATAACCACACATTCTGCTAACACGTGGTTGCCATTGGAAACTAGAGCAATTAAAAATAAAATGAACAAAGAAAAAGAGAACTAATAATTACTTATGGTGCTTTCTTGTGGTTCATGTTCATGTTCACGTTAGCACAGCGGTTAGCGCTCGTGCTTCACAGCAAGAAGGTCCCGGGTTTGATTCCCACCTGGACGGGGCCTTTCTGTGTGGAGTTTGCATGTTGTCCCCGTGTCTGCGTAGGTTTCCTCTGGGTACTCCGGTTTCACCCTAAACTAAAAACATGTACAATAGGCCAGGATGAATGAGAGTTTGTGCGTGAATGAATGGTGGTGGTCAGATGTGTGCAGTCGAGTCAGCGTTTCTGTCAGTCCCCCGGAGGAAACTGAAGCTACATACGTACAGTTTCAATAGGGAAAATGTGCAAAAACATTAAGTAAAGATGCTTTGCACCAGATTTAGCTTGAGCTATTTTCCATCTGCAGTCCCTTCTGCAGTCAGCTTACCACCACCGAGTATGGAGTGAATGTAAAATTGTCTCATGTAAAGCGCTTTGTGACCATGTCTGTGAAAGGTGCTATATAAATAAAGCTCTTCTTCTTCCTCTGGAACTTGAGAAAATGCTTTGCCAAGTTGAAAAATCCATGTGAAAGCTCTCACAATTTGAAAAAAAAAAAAAAAAAAAAAAGAGTCAAAAGTCAAAACATGCTGCTCAACTTCCCACCTGTCTGCTATAATCAGCTGATTATTTAATTTATCCAATCAGTAATGTATCAAATTAACTAATCAGCTGATTAGTCCCTTGAACAGCTGCCTTTTGGTCTAACATTGCTACTTTTATGAGTTTCCAGGTCGTTTTATTTAACCAGGAAAGTCCCATTGAGATAAAAAACCTCTTTATCAAAAGAACCTTGGCCAAGCGGCAGAAATACCCGACATTGATAGTTAGTGATGATTCATTAATCCTAAAAGACAAGTGTGTTAGGACTAGCTACAGATAAACTAATGTGATACAGTTTAGAAAACCAATAGGAATGCATTTAGCTTTTGACAGCAACAAATCAGCAACAGTTTGCTCTGTTTAACATTATGGGTTTAATGTTTGCTCATGTGCTAAAGTGGAGGAAAAGGCCAGAGCAGTTGATACTTACGTGTCTAATAAACAACCTACATCCCACGTCCTTTTAAAGTCCTTAATCCTTCCGATTATGAAATCTGCAGGGTCTGTGCACAACGGCGTCAACATAATGAGAAGTACCAAAAATGACCCTGATCAAAAGTTTATTAGCAAGAGGAATGGGCCGCTTTACCATTAGATTATATACACAACCTTCTCCACAACTACCACAAAAGACTCCAAGCTGTCATTGATGTTAACGGGGGCATTACACAGAATGGGGGTTTGTAAACTTTGGATCAGGGTCATTTTGGTACTTTCTTTTTTCATTATGATTTAAAAAGAGCCCAGTTTTTCCACCACAAATGGCTTCCCACAACCATTAACTATGAGTGAAAAAAGCTTTTTGTGTTATCTTTCATATTCTTTGAAAAATGATCAAAAAATGGTCAATAATTCTGCCGGGGTATGTAAACTTTTGAGCACAAATGTATGCCCATGGCTTAAGCACTTTGTACGCACAACACCTCGAACCAGTGCATGCACCGCTGGATGAGTGCACCGAGGTCAGTTTAAAAAAAATATTATTACCTGCGCCAAAACGAGCACGTACTCATTTAAATAACTGAATGATGCTATAATAATAATTATTACTTTTTTTAATTTTATTAAAGTAATAACTATTGCTGGGACTACGGATGGAAATTAGCCTTTGGCTACAATATGGCATTTTACATGCATGTATTCCATGTTTGTTCATTAACATGCACTGTCCCAGTCAAATAAATAAATGATTGTGGACATCTGTCATTATCCATCATAACTTTGTAAATGTTCCCTCAAAGACGCTCGGTCAGGAATAAGAGCAGCAGCAGTTTTGCACAGCCACTACTCATGCAGTAAACTCATTTGCAAATCACATTTGCGGCACTAATAATATGCACAGTTTCTAATAGTAAATCAGGTGAAACACGCCCCCAAAATATCGCTTGCTCATTTTAAGTACTACTCGCAATTTAGCACCTGGCTTAGTAAATGAAGCCCTATTTGTAGTATTAAAGCTTTTATTTGGTTGCATCAAAAACCCCACTTAAAGATAAAAGTGCATGGACACAAACTATATCTCTATTTAATCTAAAACTGATAATGTTCAAATTGTTATTCTTAAGTTTTATTCTTCCGGAGGCTGTACTCCTCTGTATTAAGGATGAATAGAATTAATGAATAGGCCACCGTTATTGCATACATGTTCTTACCATAGCTTAGACGAGTTGATGCGCTCAGTGAAAAGACCGAACATGTTGTTAGCATTTAGCCTCTCCTCATGGACCTAAGTGGCGGTGAGGTTAGAAGTGACCAAGCTCTTCCACGTTTTCCTTATTTAAATACGGTTACGTGAGCGTTTACACGATCCAAGTCTAGTTACACAAAATGAAACGTGTCGATTTTCTAAGCGGATAAAAAGGGGCACTATATTGTAAGGAGTAATAATACCTTAGGAGCACTCCGACAACCGCACAGTGAAGTTGAAGTGCTCCAAAGGTATTATTACGCCTTACTATATAGTACCCATTTTTAACCACAGAGGAGAGGCTAAATGCTGTGTGTTTTAGGGTGACTGAGGGCACGCGTAAAGACCAGACAGGTACGCATCAACTCGTCTAAGCTAAGGTAAGAACATATCTCAGCATGCAAAAACTGTGGCCTATTCCTTGAAAATGCACTGTCATCTAAGTGATTTCAGCGATTTCCCCCAAAGCCTTTCTGAGCGCAGTGTAAATTACACATCTTGACAAAATGAGAAGCATATGACACGTGCAGTGGTTTCACCTGGTCCGGCGGAGGAAACAGTTGGAGATAGTGAGTGTAATTAGTTTTCACTCGGGTGTTATTTGAGCACAACTGATTCCACTAACCTCCGGTACTCAGAGATGATCAATGATTTATGGCTCTTCCCGAGTGGACACACCTGCTGAGAGAGTGGGCGGCTTCATTCACAAGTTCGCCATCGATACTTCCCCGCATCCATTCATTACTTTCATTGAAACAGCGCTCGGTAAATAAAAACAGCATGGCCAAGTTGGACCTCCGGGGAAATCTTCAGTTTTCTCCCTGCGTTTCTCTCCCAGAGCTCCTACAGTAAATGCACACCATTGTTATTCAGAAACAACCAGATTTTCCTGGAGTAGACCTCGAAGACCGTTCTTTTAAATGGCTTCATGAGCAATGAGCTTCAGGACTATGTGCCCGACCGTGTTATGGTCTTATGTAGGTGAATGCTTGTTAGAGGGGTCTATTACTGTTATATGATTAGCTACAGTAAAGTGTTAAGGGTAAATTACATAAGCCAGGGGTGCTCATAGAAATAAATGCTTAGAAATGGCCATTACATATGTTCAAGCACAGTGCAACGAAAGGCAGTTTAGCATCTAAGTGCAAAGTGACCAAGTCCTTTACAGCACTTACCATTATACTTTTCTTTGCACATCTCATTTTAGCTTCGGTCCCAGCCTACTTGACTTGACTCTGGCATTAGCAGTGCTCAAGATAACTGCGGTAATTTGCGTTGCAAAAAAAAGTATGCATTACTTATTACGTGCCTATTATGTTGCATACACTCTTATGGTAAACTATTCTACAGCTTCACGTCAGGTATAGCATGTCCATTTACACGTATGTTGGTCAAAGGTGAATTTTTGAAATGGTGGGACAAATACAGTAGGTATCGGTCGAATCAATACCAGATCCAGATATGGGAAACGGTGGTGCAATATTGCGGTAATGATATTATCATAGAAAAAATGTAAAGGGTAGCACATTGATGTAGTTAATATATCCAGACAGAGATACTCACATAGTTCTTTATTTGGTTACAACATAGAATAAACACTAACACGTTTCGGCATAAGCCTTCCTCAGAGCGTGAGGATTATTCTATGTTGTAACCAAATAAAGAACTATGTGAGTTTCTCTGTCTGGATATATGAACTACATCGATGTGCTACCCTTTACATTTTTTCTAAAACTTATCATTTTTTGGGGGTTTAGCACTCGGAACATTTGAAGACGCACAACCCCCCTTCCTGGATACAATGATATTATTATATTTTACCTAACCATTTCAACATGACATGTTCCATTCAAATGAAACAGGATCCAAACAAGGGGACATTTTAACTAAATTAGGAATTGTTCAACTAAATTGTCACTCTCAATCAGTTTAGTGATGTTGTGATATGTGGATCCTTGTGATACGGATATTGCAACACCTAATATCGCAATACGATATTTTTTGCGATAAATTGTGCAGCCTTATAATCCAATATGGGCATTGGTGCATCTCTAATTTCCATTTCCATTTCTTCTAAGAATTCTCAACAGTAGTCTTGTCACTGTGTATTAAATACATGTAATTGCATTAAAGGCACAGGGATTCAAATGAGTCCACCTGTATGTTAAGAGTCTTTGAGGTACGATGTTGCACACACTTACAATACAATACTCCAGTGACTGTCGTAATCACCCTCCCTCTCTCTTCCGCCTTGCCAATACTCTTGATAATGTGTGTCTGTGCTGTGAACGCACCTCAGTGGCTTTACCTTGTGCCGGTGGCCTCCCCTGAGTCTTTGATTGTAAATGAGCTAAAGCCCATTTGGGGAGGAAGATGAGCACATCGCCTCTGAAAATATCTCTCTCTTCGCTCCATCTCGTCTGCATAAACACTGAAGTAATACCTTCCAAGGGGCCTGTTTTTCTGCGATCTGCGATGATGTCACCAGCGGCCAATCAACACGTAGCGCTCCTCGAGGTACCACGTTGCGTGGCTCGTGTGTGTGTAGAGCGGGGGATGGGGTGGGAGGTGGCGGGAAGTCACCAAAGGGAGACACTCACACTCTTGCTCAGGTATTAACACGTGTCACATCACAAATCCCTTATTGATTATAGGTTTTTTGCAATTTGAAGGCAATATACAATGTTTGCAAACAACGGAAAACTGTTTGCAGCCTGTCTTATTACATTTATAAATTGCTAACTATATAGATTAGACCTACGTAAGCATGTTCTGATATGCATGTGATTCTTGTGTAACTTGGTTGTCTCATTTGTAAAGTGTGTACTTGTTTGTGTATACGTATAAAGACACTTGTCTTAATGGCTCAGTCCTGATACAGGCTCCATCCACATTTGCATTAAGATGCTTAAGGCTCTTTTCCACATGCAGGCGCGTGTCAGCCGAATGGCTCTTTCACCCGCTTTGTCGAGCTTTTCCATAACAAAGGCCAGGGCCAAACCGGTCTGACCAGGTACAGGTTTTGGGACCGACCTCTGGCTGTGGCCAAAGCGCTAACCCGTGTCTGATGTGACGTGAACAGACTGCTGGCCTCTGATTGGCAACGAGAGAGTGAACAGCCCTCACTATTGACACCCAGGTCATACGGATTTAATATTTCACAACATCATACCACTGTGTTAAAAGGGGATCTTGCTGATATTAGCATTTAGTCGCTATTAGCGCAGCTTTAGCTGGTGTTAGCATAACATTTGCATGTAGCTTACCTTCATAGTAGTATTTAGCGGTTTCTTTTCTGTTTTAATACAGCTTGGCACCTCTGAATGATTCCATAACTCCCACCATATGACAGCATTTGTCCACATTTGTTCTCATCGCGGCTCTAAAAACTTTTAATGATGATCTGTACAGCGTGCTCCTCTGTGCGGTGCCGCCCACAACAAATGCATGTGTGTGTGTGGTGGAAACAGAAAGGTCTGCGGGGTAGTGTCGATACGTGCACGTAGATCGTGGCGTGCGCGGCCGGGTCGCGCTATGTGTAACGACGGCTTTAGAGGCAGGATTTAGAGGAACCCTTACTCCCCTGTTTGTTGATTCTCTTAATTGGAGTATTTTAATTCCATCCGCCTGGCAATTACCATTAGACCTAATTAGCAGATAAGCATCTTCTGTTTAGTCCAAACGCAAGATCTAGACAATTAGTTTGTGACCTCGCTTCAAGGTTACCGTAGTGAAAATTCGTAACTTAGCAGCGCCGCACGTCCTGAAGGAATTTGAATGCTGTTTTGATGGGCATTATTTTGTATCAGTTGTTTGGTATCAGGGTAAAAAGCTAATGAATACAAATCTATTACTTGTGATTTGGATTTAAACCATTTAAAGCATACATACTGGGGCCTGTTTATTGTTTCTTCAAAATTGATCCTATCTTGCAATATGGAGAAAATAAAACTGTGTTCAGCTGTGTTCCATGTTTAGAGGTAAATGCTCAATTGAAAACAAAGGGGGTCATTAATGAAGCATTTTCTCACGTGCAAAACTGGATCAGGAGCAGAATCGTGTGCATTTTTCACTCGCGCAGCGTCCTCTCATTTGCAAATATTTAGCCCCAACTTACTGCACATTTCTGACACGTCCTAGAGACACGTACAACATTTAGTTGTACGTGTAAAAATCTCACTAACGCTGGTAATTGTCCCTGTGTGTTGCTCTACCAGCCTTCACAACTTGATACATGGCCCTAAACTGTTCCCTTAATGAGACGAATGCAGTCAGTAGGCCATTGTGTCAGTGCGTGAGAAATGTGCAGACTGCCAGTTTCCTCACAGACAAACCGCACAGGGACGAGCAGTGAGTACATCTGATTAGCTGCTATCGACTGGTAAAATGCTACCACACCAGGTTTCCGCTCATAAAGCCCAGCTACATAGTAATTAGCCTGCAATCGATAAGGGGCGTCCCCGGTTTCAGCAGAAAGGGCCCATCAATGAATGAGTGAGTTATTTCTCAAAAGCATTTGAGGAGTTGTTGGTCTTTACTGTTACACTGACCTCCTTTTGAGTTTTTATCTGGCGACATACAGTACAGACAAGTGAGATGAAAAAGATTCTGTCAAGATGAATCACGTTCACGTCGCTCACAAGCATCGTTAATCTTTCCACCACCAGCCCACTGGCCTTGGCAGTGTATTGAATTTGCCACTAGCGATCTTTGCCAGTCTGAGTGATGGAAGCTGTAGCTTAGCACATGTTCATCTTATCACACACAAACAGTCACCTACTCTCATTCTGTAGAGCTTTTTACTTGTTTTTCTAATCAGAACCATCTCAAATGGTAGTCCTATTGAAATCAGCTTAGCACAAGCTGTTTTTATTTAATGATCATAGTGAAGTGATAAAATTGTTGTAGAATATCAATTTGGGATGAGGACTATCAATAAGGTAACTCACAGGATACACTGGAGTCAAAACCAAATAAAAAAGAATGAGAAATAACTGTAATATTTTATTTTTCAGCTTTTATTCACATCTTTTCAGCTCTTTTCATATCAAAGGATTTTTTTCTTCTCTTGTGCTTTCTTAGTGTTATCTCAACACCCCCATTATTTGCTCCCTCTGCAGTCTGCAGATAACCTTGGACTGTGACCTTGCCTGACCACACAGCTCTCTTCCCTTCCCCAGGTGCCCACGGAGTGCGAGAGGAGCCCCAGTTTGTGACGGCCCGTGCAGGAGAGAGTGTCATCCTGGGATGCGACGTTCCCCGCCCCTGAACGGCAAGCCCTACGTGGTGGAGTGGTTCAAGTATGGGATGCCCATTCCCTTCTTCATCAACTTCCGCTTCTACCCTCCTCATGTGGACCCGGAGTATGCAGGTAATTGCAACACTGGTATATTTTAAACATAACAAATAAACCATACAGGGTTCCACAATGTATTGCAACTGTTATTGTGTTATTATTAACATTTGCATCCTTCATCGCTCTTCACTGGATGCCAATACTGTTGTGACCTGAATCAAGATTCACTCAAACATTTCACTGCTAGAGTGAAATGTTTTAGTGGTTGGTGGCTGGTTAGCTATTTGGGTTGGTTTTATTACTAATTTACTACTGTACCTAAATAACAAAGGTAATAACTATGATTAGATATGAATGAAAATGAAAATAAATAGTTTTCAATAGGAATTTGGTTCTACAAAGGCCGCAAACAATTTCAAAAATACCAAAATACATTGATTGAAGTAAAGATCAGTGTGCAAAATACGGGATACCCCCCTGATTAACCCATCAGTCCCTGGAGCCCGATCGTGAGGGCGAAGGCAAACGTGGTAGGCGAAAGCAAAGGTGCAGAAACAAGCGCACTCTGCACTCTTGCCTGCGGTGTATGTTAGTGATGGGTCGGGCGCGAACGAGGGTCGGCTCTTTTAAGTGAATGATGAGAGCCGAGTTTCACCCACTAGCCGCTATTTATTTTTTTCTAAGGTTGCATGTTGCATCTTTATCAAGCTCCACATGCACCGCTCTCTGCTACATTGAGAAAAATAGAGGAAGGCAAAGACTAAATGAGTAAAGAGAATGGGATTGGGGAGAGGGAGAAAGGAGAACTCTGCAGGCGCAGCCCGTCCGCGAGGAATGAACCTGCTGTTTACACACAAGAGCTCTACAAAATTAAACTAATCCATTAATGTAGTCAGTGCATCCCTAGCTTTCAGCCACTTCTTATTTGAGAAGGATCCGCTTCATATATTCGGTTTTATGGTTAGATAAAGTTACGCTGGGTTTGTGGAGTGAAAAGTAAACAATGCGATCATGCATGGAGCAATGTCGGCCTTTCCCTCTCTTGTGTATGAGCGCATTACAAAAGTAATACAGGAGTCCTGGCTTAAGTTGTAATTTCAGTTATGTCTGGAGTCTGTAACTCTCTCTCTCAGTGCGAGGCTCAAGCAGCTCAAGGAGGCGGAGCTTACACAGGCAGCAGTGCATTTATTCAGTTGTTTGCTTGCATTGTAATAACGCACAACATTGCAAAGGCTATGTTGAGAAAATTGATATCTATTGATATACAATTCGGAGATGGAGACCCCCTGAATATTGACGGGTATTTCGCACACTGGTAAAGATAATGAGGTTCAGTGCACCATTGTGAGCAGAGAATATTAAGTGATGCGGCAAACTTCAGACGGATACTCCTTAATAATTTATTCAATATTTCTGTATCTGCATGCTTTTTGAATCCTTGACTAAAACTGTCAACATCTCACAGAGTAATTTTGATAAGCAGCTTGCTTAGTAATGCAAGGCATAACAAATATGTTTACTAAGTAATGTTGACAGCTCTAATGAGATGACATTTGCTTAGGACGCTGGAGCTCTTTTCACTTCAGATTATTTATATTCTGTCCTCAAGGTGAAATTGTCTGAGAAGGTGAATGGGATTTTCCCATCAGCAGTCTCTCAGTACCAGCATCATATCCAATGCATGTTTTAATAATCCGTCTGTGTAGAGTGCATTGGACTCGGAGAGCTTTAATCTTGTGTCTATTCTGTCATTCTGTCAAAGCAAATTAGATACCAAACAATGGTGGAATTCCCCAGTGTTAACACGGGGAACTAGTTTACCAAACAAAGTGATGTTATTACACTGTGGATGTCAATACAATAACAATGACATGCATTTCATAAGGCAAGAATGATAGGCACCATTATGTGTCCAACACTGTTCGTAGTTAGAGTTTTTAGATTTACCCCCTGCTTAACACTGAAGTAGAGTGTGCCCCAATGAAGCATTTTGGGCCCTGCACTGTTCAGCTTATCATTCCTTTGTATCAATATTTGAGAAACATAATTGTTTCACTGTTATTCATATATATATTTGGGTATCAGCTATTGGCCAATCTAACGCAGATAAAAGGCCGATATCTCAGGAAATTTCCTAGGCCTCAAGGGAACTGAGAAACAATGCAATGAAAATTGGTTTGTACACCTCGGATGTTGTAGACTTTTTTGCTTATAATTTTGGAACCATAAGAGATAAAGACTTAAGACTCAATTTTTGTTTTGGAATCTGCTGATTGTTGTCTTTAAAAGGAGTTCACTCTGAATCAGCCCTATGCTACAGTTCAACACTGACACATTGACACAGTTTAGAAACGTACAGGGTTATAGGCGAGACATTTGGAAAAATCAGCCAAAAATATCGGCCGTGCATATTGGCATCAGCCATTAACAATCCCCAGGAATCTGCATAGTTCGACCTCTAATCGCCCGCAAACAAGAACTGACAAACTGACCCCTAACACAAACAAAATTTTAATTCTTATCTTTGGGCAATCTGAACTTGTTACAATATCACTATAGAACTACTGTATTACAAGAAAAGAAAGAAAGACAGACAAACACCAGTTACTTCGTGTTTTTTCTATCATGTTTTGGAAAATTGCTGCTCAGCATTGTCTAAAAATCAACTTAATGGGAAACTAGTCACTAAAAAAATGGTTTGCACAGAATTTTACATTTATGTAAGAAAGCCAGCGTCATGTCCGAAAGCAATGATTGTCTCAAACTACATGGCACAAAATCAATACACACTGCATCTCATTGATAACGCGTGGAGGCACAAACTGTCAGCCAATGGTTCATGGTAATGACAGTTACTGGACCAATATAAACAATTGCAACTAAAATCCCTGGATAATTGTAACACATAAAGGCTGTGCTCCATAATCTGGATTGGGAGCCAGCTGGAGTCTGGATCAGATACAGAGACAAGCTGCTTTTTAAAGTGTCCTTTCCAGTTCTTTTAGCCTCTAGGAGAAAAGCTAGTCTGACAGAGCTGGAGATTGTGGCAGAGTACTGAAGCTTTATGTAATCGTCCTGTATACTCTGTCTTCATTGATTAAATCACTAAACGCCTGACACAAAATTCTGCTCAGTTTGGGATGCTTTGGTTTGAGTTACATCAGTCAGACCACAACGAAGAGAGGAGCCAGTTACAGATGCAACTCCTGTTCCCTGAGGATGAAATCATGCGGTGAATACAGAGGTTTCAAACTTAACTTTTTTTTCTTCTTTCTGCAAGGTAGGAATAATAATGGTAATGCAATTTCTCCTGAGCTAAAACAAAAAGCGCCGGATTAAGATGAATAATTCATTTCTCCATCATTTTGCCGGTCAACCTTTACGGCGGCAATGAGACGAAGATATTTCTGTTATTTTCCTGGCCTCCTCAATGTAACGATTGTGCTCTGTGAGGTCAAAGGCTGTGGTGGAGCTACTGTAATACATATAGGAGTGCATTGTTCCGAGTTTAGATTCATGTAATATGGAACTTTGATAATTCGATGGGTCATTTCCAAGTCCTTCTTTGCTCTGAAACATTTTATTGTCCGAGGCAGGAAATAGAAGACTTGAATGTAATGAGCTATAGATGGATATCGCGCTATAAGGCAGGAAGAATCCAATTGCAGTCATGAGAAAAACTCAAGAAAAGAATAAAGAAGGCATAGAAACTGGCGTCTGACTGAACTACTCTGTTCGCCCACGATCTGGACATTTCCTGAAGATAACAAACAAGAATGACTGATGTTTTGAGAAGGTTTGAAGAAGAAGAAGAAGAACTTTCACAGACATAGCCACAAAGCGCTTCACATGAGACAATTTTACATTCACTCCACACTTTGACAGATACTCATATACTATATACAAGCAAGTGGAAAACTGAGCCCATAGATGGTATGTCCAATAATAATAAGTGTGGCTGTAAGTTTTGAATTGATTAATTTCGTTTTGTCAACAAGTTGGTGGTTCCTGCACGTGTATTTTGTAAAGGGATTGATAAACCTGTCGATTAAAGTATCGACTGCAGGAACCAAATTAAAAAATCTTTAGAGACCAGGTTTTAATGCCTGTTGGTCCAGGGCACTAAAGGCAGTTACTTGGTTGTTTCAGCATTAATAATAATACAAATAAAAAAAAGGTCTAATAAATTAACATTATTGTTCTGTTTTCTGGTTCTAGACGACAAATTTAGTATGAGTATCAAAAAAAGTATCAGTAATCGTCATTGACATACAAATTAAAGCAGTACTAAGTAACTCATGCCCCTAGAGGCCATAAGCGCCACTGCAGGTGTCGTAGCATGTTGCGTTTTTTCACTTATTAATTGTCCGTGAGCGTAAATACATCGCTGACAGAAAAGACAAAGGGAGAGAGGGATATTGTACATCCAATTACACAATGGAGATCATTTTTTTCACTCAAACTTGGCTGTAAATACTGTTTAAGTGGCGCTAGCCCGCAGTTAGCTTTGCCCGTTAGCCTGTTAGCTTCTTAGTTCCATTGCAATTGTGGTTTTCTGGCCAGAGACACTAAGGGGAGTTGAAAGACCCTCCAATCATCCCATTAATACTTACCACCAGAGGGACTACGAAAAGGATTTATTAAGGTAAACAAGTTACTTAGGCCGTTTTCACACGGAGCGCCTTGTAGGTCGGCCCGAGACCTCCCTAGTTCCAACTGCATTAAGTTAGTGCAGTCCGTGTTCACACGTGCCCGCACCAAACATCGCACCATCAACCACGTAACAAACGATCAGCTGTTCAACGAACTTATTCCCATGACAACGGGCATCAACCTGTCATGTTATGCTATGATCACTCCTCTCCCTCGTGGTTAAAAACAGGCTGCATTGACAACACAGCCGCTCCAAACCTGAGAGCGACTCAGGCCGCTTCGAGACCACCTGTTTCAGCCGCACTCGAAGCGGCTGTTTAGACCGGCGTAAAGTGCTGCGGTTGGATTCACACTGACCCAAAAGTGCCGCTAAAGTCCCTTCAGGTTGACCTAACTAGAGCCTGTGTGTTAGTTCTTCTTGAAGGTCAGCCATACCATGAAGCAACTACCACACCCAGTTATTAATTACTCTCACAACTAATCAAATACAGAGGAAGTTTCTCTTTGAGGAATACAAACGCTGTATTGAGCCTGTTTGAAATGAGATGTGAAGTGTGCGAGAATGTACAGGACACTGAATGACTGTGATGGAAAGTTCAAATGATGTCGGCTGCAGCTTCATTTTAGAGCCGTGATTCACCACACAGCTTGCTGGCGACCAAGTCCACTTCTTTTTCAGTGTCCCTGTGGCGTAATAAGGCCCGAGTGCAAATTGTATATCACGCATTTTACCTTTTCTTTTCTACAAGGTAACTGTGAAAGAAGAGCTTTTGTTATTTCCGAGTTTAACATCCTACTTAGAAAGACTGGTAGTGACTTTGATTCAGATTGGTTTGAAATGTAACAGAGAAAAGGTATTCAACAAACGGGGCCAGAGATTATGCAGATCGTCCTTTTAAATGTCACCGCAGCCCTCCAGTGACCCTGCTTAAGTGTGCAGGATTTTTTACCTGGACTTCTTCTCCCGTTGGCCTTAATCACATCACAAAATCACACCACCGCTTCTCCGCAGAGTATTTGAAGGAGCAAATTGGCCACTTCTTACGCGCGAGCTGGTGATACAGATGGCCTATATTTTTATCACTTTGATTGGTACTACATATATAGGGCAATACAGCTTTAGTTGCAGCCTCTGGTTTGGTGAGTACAGTAGCAGATACAGGAGTCAGTGTTAATTTGCCAATGAAACAGTTTGAAAGAGCCTCATATCATTAAAATTCACTGTCAAAGGAACATGTCTGTGCTTTGTTCATGTGGAAGAAGCTCCATGGATTAGAGAATATGTTTAAATGTGTTTGAATTAGTGCTGTCAATCGGTTCATTTTTTAAATCTTTAAAAGTTTTCCCTATAATTATATGAACTATTAATACTTGGCCGACATAAAGCACTAAAATTCAAAGCATTTGCTCACATTTCATTCACCAAATATTCACAGTTTCATAGTTCTATGGGAAAAGCCCAACAGCTTATAACAGGGATCTCCAACCAGTAGCTCTCGCTCTCCCAAGCCCTGATAATCACATTTTAGATACATTTTCTTTGGTGCTGAAGATTTTGAACAGAATGTGCAAACTTTTAGGTACATAAAGTAGAGTATAATGATGCTATGTTCGTTGAAATAGCATCATTAGACAAGCCTCTTTGATGCATTAGTAGCTCTCTGTCGCTTTTGTTACATTAAAGTACTTCATCATGTAAAGAGGTTGGAGAAGGGGTCTCTAAAGCGAATACATTAGCTTTGTCTTTCCGGTAATGTTGTCATGGTGTGATGGTGGAACGAGGAAAATAAAACCCAAAATGCAGGACTGCAACAAAACTGGTGATGTTTAATGAATGACGAAAACCAAAATAACAAAATCCAGAGATGGCAAAACTCAAACAAACCGGGGCTGACGTACTGTACACAATGACACGACCAAGGACAAGGGCGACACAGGGGTGAAAATACATGAGGAAACGGGGCACAGAGAGAAACACATCTGGCAGGCAAGTAACGAGGGAAGTCAAACAGAAAATCACAAAAAAACATGTCAAAATAAAACACCAAGGACAGACACAAACACAAAACAAACCAAAACAGGGTAACAAAAGGCCGAATCGTGACAAAGGTGTGTGCTCAGATACAGGAATTTGTTTGGTCAAAACATATATTTGACAGCCCTAGTTTGAATATAATAATACAAAGTTGGTTAGTGCTCGTGCCTCACAGCAAGAAGCTCTCAGGTTCGATTCCCACCTATACTTTCTGTGTGGAGTTTGCATGTTCTGCCCGTGTCTGCGTAGGTTTCCTCTACCGCTAAAAACATGTACAATGGGTTCCCCCCTGGGGCTAGGACACGGGGTCTACCTGTGTGTCTGAGAGTTAGCCTCCCCCGTCCTCCCAAAACACATGGACCTTGCTTGCCCACAGCCGCAGCAACTCAACAAACCTTCATCTGATATAATTTCAATGGACTTCTTGTATGAATATGATGGAATACAGCATTTAAATCTAGTTTGAAATGTTAAAAGCTTTTTTTTGTGTGATATTAAGATAAGTGGTCTTCATTTAGACAGCCCTGCTTTATAAAGTTTACTAATGATTCACATACTCGGTGTTACTTCTTGACAGCTCCGAGTATGTGATGTCTGACTAATAAATATGCAAATATCACAGGTCAGAAAACTGCTTTTTCTTCTTTCTTCTTTCTTTTTTTTACGTCACTCTAGGGCTCATCTGATCTTTGAGAAACACATTTGTCACGTTGAATAAATGTCCTGATGCCTTAAATACATGCCCTTTTCAAATGTGGACATCTATATGCTGAGTCACATGTATGGTGTGATATTTTACGTGGGTACACAAACCCAACCTCACTGAGTCTGTGTATACAACCCACAGGCTCAACGCAAAATAGCTGCAAGCGTATAATTTTACATTCTGTGCTATCAAACAAACACAGATCATACTTTTTAAGATATTCAAGATTCTAAACAATAAGTAATACATCTATATTTGCTAACACATGCTACTGTATCTCTAATTCTTTGTCATATTTTCTGTGTCATCCCTTGCATGTGTGTTGTGCCACAAGCCGCAAAATCCTTAGGAGCATCCCCAAAGTGAGTAGGATAGAGCCGTGTGAGAGGATTAATGTGGGATATCCAGGCTTTGATAATGCTGACGTATTGAGCCAGTGCGTGTTCCCTGAAAGCCTTTTGTTTAGACCTTACTGCAAGTCACCATCTGCTAATATCCAGTTGCCAGATGGCTCTGAGCAACACCATCAATCCCCTCTTTGGGCTGTGGATTCGCAAAAGTCAAATTCAGCTTCTCCTGACTCCAAAGCCTGCACATCAGCGATGATGGATAGTGACTGCACTGTCACCTAAAGGGCCCTTCCTTGTGGACTCGTGCACTTCCTTCTCCTCAAAGATCGCACTGACCTGTCCTTGCCTCGGTACCTCTCTAAAATAGATGTCTCGCACATGGAGATGAGGAGCCCCGGCAGCAGCCAGGCCCGACACACGTTCAGCTCTGCGCCTTTGATGTTGCTGCTGTGGCTTTGTTGCCGTTCGTGTGCGTGCGATTTGATTTGACACCCACACAAGCGCATGCCACTGTACTCAGTGAACTCTTTACCTGAGCTGTGTGTGGAATTGTCTTCAGTGCATTCTCCTCCATTAGCCTTATTAAATTCAGCGCACTGGCGGCTCTCACCTCCGCGCGCTACCCTCTGACTGACTCCCTGTCCTTGTCCCCTCTCTCTTAGGCAGGGCCATTCTGCACG
Source organism: Neogobius melanostomus (assembly GCA_007210695.1). NCBI lineage: Eukaryota > Metazoa > Chordata > Actinopteri > Gobiiformes > Gobiidae > Neogobius > Neogobius melanostomus. Next base: position 990,475 of record VHKM01000840.1, read on the forward strand.
GAAAGTCGTCCCTGCGGATAGAGAACGTGCGCTCGGACGACCAGGGCTGGTACGAGTGTAAGGTGCTCATGTTGGAGCAGCAGTCCGACACTTTTCACAACGGCAGCTGGGTGCACCTCACTGTCAACGGTAAGCCACTCACGATACACGTTCACATATTGTGGGGGTGATTTTTTTTTGGCCTGTAAGCTTCTTTCGGTGGGACAGCGCAGGGGAAATGGTGTGAAACATTCAGCAAATTGTAGGAGCCAGGACTTAAAGCAGTACTAAGTAACTCTTGCCCCTAGCGGCCATAAGCGCAACTGCAGGTGTCGTAGCAAGTTACAATTTTTTAACTTATTAAATGTCTTGGAGAGTAAATACTACGCTGATAGAAAAGGTGAAGGGAGAGAGGGATGTTGTACATCCAGTTATACAATGGGAATATTTTTTTTCACTCAAACTTGGCTGTAAATACTGTTTAAAGTGGCGCTAGCCCGCAGTTAGCTTTGCCCGTTAGCCTGTTAGCTTCTACTTCGTGATTCCATTAGTGTGTATTGGTTGCTCCGCCCCGGTGGCACTCAAGTTGCAAGCATGGCTTTCTGGCCAGAAACACCAGGGAGATGAAAGACCCTCCAATCATCCCATTAATACTTGTATTACCCCCAGAGGGACTACGAAAATGATTTATTTAGGTAAACGCGTTACTTAGTACTGCTTTAAACCCGCGACGCTGTGGACAGATCAGTATTCTGCCACATGTCCAGAATGTTAATCACTAGTTTATCAGCTTCACAATGGCATTTTGATATGTTTTCATAGATTTTGAATACATTATACACGCCAGTGCCTTTGTGAATTTGAAAACTCAAATCTCAAAACAAATCCTGCCTCCAAGCACTAGGTAAGTAATTCTTTCGTTAGTCTTTTGCCCATTTAAATTCAAGAAAATACAAGAAATCTTCTTAGAAAACAGGAAAAGAGGTCTGGCTGGCCAGGTTAGACCTCTGTTGGGTGCCGGCACAGAAATATAAATTTGGATGACCCAGAGAGCCTTCTGTGCACGACATGTCTAGCTGGTCTGCATGTATCACACAGCCCGACAAGGAAGAACATCCACAGCCATCAAAATGTTACCTTTAAAAAAAAATAACAACTGTATTAGAAATAGTATAAAATGGCATGTCCAGTAGAGACTGAAGATGGGACTGCGGTTTGCTTTTGCCGCGTTGTAGATGACAAACTGTACTGACTGAAATTCTTCACAGCTTCTGATTTTGCATCTCGCACGTTCATTTGGTCAATGTGTCCGCTCATTATGATTATTATCAGTAAAATTGCTTCTGTGATGAGCTTTTGTGAGTCAGGTCGAGCTGCCACTATGTCTGGGTCACCTCTCTACACAGCGTAAAAGATCTTTGGGAAATGGAAGCGAGATTGGGCAGAGAATGTAAGCAGCACAAGACCAACGCCTCTCGGGACTCCGGCACTGCAGAAACCAAGAATATTCTTTCACTTTTCACTTTGGCAGCCGGAGCAATCGTCAAATTACGTGATCAGGGGCATGTTCGGATGCAGTTGCTGTGGTAACAGACACACAGGGCCTGTCCCACCCTCACACACGCTCTGTGGTCACACCACATTAGTTCAGTTTCATCAGAGCCGCTCTTCTGTGTGACTTCCCTCTGTCTCTGCCTCCTCTCCCAGGCTTTGGGCTCAGACTTCTGCTGCCTTCATAGTTGTCACTGCTTTAGGCCCGGCTCGGGAAAAACTCTCTGTGGACAGAAACTAGTGTAGTACAGGACACAGCTGACTGCTCTGCTCCCTCTACAAGCCTCGCAGAAGTTTGTCGTTTCTTGACGTTTTGACACAGTGTGATGCAGTAAATCGTTACAGGCCCAGCTCATGAAGTGAACAGTTTGGGACCGTTACCTGTCTGCAATCCTCTGAATAATTTGTCTAGTTTTCAACGAGACTGGGAAAAATTGATGACACAATATGTAACTGTGTGCCTAATAGATAAACATTCTTATTTCCATGAGGTCCACCATTGACATAGAGAAAGAGTCCAGTTTTAAAATGGATTCAATCAGGCCGGCCGACGGGGCAGCTGCATGGTCCAGTCCCAGCATAAGACCCGCGTGAGGCCTGTGTCACTGTCGACTACAGAGTTATGCGCATGAATAATAAAAGCTGTTGATATATTGGTTGCAGGGGGCTTTGAGCTTTGTGGCTGACCTGTGCAAAGAGACATAAAATTGAAATTTATACATGTGTACTCACTCAGGCCATAAACACATATCAGTGTGCACGAAGACAGCCAGGAGCAACTTGCAGGTGCTCGAAAAGTCACTCACACCAGTGCCAAGTTATGATAGCCAAGTACAGTGTGTCTCATTCAAGTGTTTGTCATTTGTTATCTTCATTATGTTGCTTTCACAGTGGGGACAGTGGCTCAAACCTATATAATCTGTCTTTTCTGTGCAGTGTAGCGCTTTGAGAAGCTTGTCAATTGAGGCTTGTAAACCACAATATGAGAGTAAGCCATTATTAATATTGTATCTATAATTTTAACTTTCTATCTACAGTATTTTCGATTTGGAGAAAAGTTGGAGCTTCTGTCTGCAAAGTAAGATTTCTGCGACACTGTAGATTACAATACCCGATGTGAAGTGACTCAGCGTTGTAAGAAAATGGACAGAAAGGTCCTGCACACTTTTTATAGTTCAGCCCTTTCTTCAGCTGCAAATGTCATTGAAACTCAGCCGCCCACTCTCCACCACAACTACAGACCGAGGATACATATCTCAGCTTTTAGCCTGGGGTCATTAAATTGAATTCATCGGTGAGTGGTGGGTGAACACCTGCCGGTTAGACAACGTCTTCTCATTACCCGTCCGTCCATGAATACGAACGGTGACTTCCAAAAAGAATACTTAAGGCCAAACCAGCAGCCTGATAATAAGAAGCATGTCTATTTATAGCCGCCCATTTGCAATCCACCTCTCCCTATCATTGTCAAACATCAGCGCTTGTCAGTGATTACTCTGAGCACTTTAGCTGTCAGCTCGCTGGCGTTAGGGCAGGAAGCCATGCATAGAGATCCAAGCCGAGATGCATATAGATTGTATTTGGAGAGTGCTATATCACGCTCATAGCTTAGTCTGCCAATTTTCACCTCTGATCATCCCTGTGAACTGACATTGCCCTTAGGTGACTTCTAACGGGGCGTGCGGAATAGGTTAGCGCGTCGTTAGGAAGTAAATCATATCATTCCTGAACATTGATCGAAAAGTGGATATTTGTCCTGCGCTCGAGAGTCCTGGCCCTCTTTCTTCTTCCGCACGAGCACTCCTTTGTGGGGTGAAGGCAAAGTTGCAAGGTTGATATCTCTAAGGGTTGCACTTGCAATGCCCCTCTTAAAATAGCCATCCCTTTTTACTGCAGCAGAATTCTGCAGTAGCTCCACATCAGCCGCTTTCTCACTCTTTCTCTCCTTTATTGCATTGCACTTTCACGTCCTGTTCCCTCCAGTGTTCAGCCTCACGCTCTCAGGGTGACATATATATTCATGGAAATGGCAATTAGTCATTTAGCAATAAAGGTGTGTTTTTTAAATACAGAACGATTTGGAAAATATGAATTAAAATGGTTCTGGGAATACATTTTAAGCAGCCTGTGGATGCAGCCCTAGCTTGCAGCAGAGTTCTACGGATTCCTAAATATAAATTTGATTAGCCACAGGATTTGACACACGTGATTTTCTTTCTATTAACATAAGATTCCCTTACAATCGCTAAGAGACACCGTGAGAGGAGACACGACGACAGCGTGCGCTCAGGGGCAAGATAAGAACTGGTGATTGTCGCTGCCCAGTTTTTTTTCCATCAAATCTTCTGTATATTGCACACTGAAATCATTGGAATAAGAAAAGATAATGCACACACATCAGTTGTCAGCTTAATTTTTGTCCTGTTAGACATGAGCAAACTCAGAAAAGAAAGAAAGTACGCTCTTCTTCTCTCATACAAATTTGATTTATAAAGCATACTGTATTGCATGTGACCAGCCCAAACTCAATGTGTAATTTGCTACAGTCCGCTCCCTCTGAAGTTGATTTTACATAGAGCAATGTTTTTTTTCCGAATGACAAATTTGCCACACTGAAGCAGATTCATTGTTTGATTTGTGTTTTTTTAGGCGCTGCACATTCTGTCGCTTACGCACCACTTTACAATTTAACCATTGTAAAGATTTACTGGGGCTGTAGTCTCTTATATTGCGGCTGCCTGCTGTGAAACACAGTTTGCGGTATAATTTTAGTGGCTTTCTCATATTGTATGCCACGGCTTAGAATATAGGTCAGTGCGTTTCTGACCTCACTATGGTAATCACTGCCACAGAAGATTTATGAAGCCCACTTATCACCTGCTGCTTGTGCAAGACAGGATGCAGTTAAAGATGACTCAGGAGGTGTCTACCACCTTCACTCTATCTGTATAATAACCAGCATCTTTCTTTTATCCATCGAAAGTGATAAAAAACCTGAGCCATTTAAACCCATTATACATTGATAATGAGTCAGATAGTCCACTGCCATCAACTATTTACAGTTTTTGCAGTAACATACATAATATAAAAGTCAGTGAGAACACACAGTAAGACAAGGACATGCTACTCTACAGTGTGAGTTACAGACCTGGCTTTGATTGTTGTAACCCCTGAGGAAATAAACTTTTATTGTTGATCAGCGGCCAAAGAATAATGATTTGGCCCTCGGCTTCTGCTGCACATGTGACATGCCACGTCTGGAAAGGCTACAGTACATATTGCAGGATTACACACGTAAGCAGATCAGCCTCTGTTCTAAGGTGATTAGATTGAGAATATCAATACGAGCTTTATGAAGTAAATCTGTGCTGGATCACTGATACAATGTCCGGGTTAAATGTGCCGAGTCCCACAGTGAGCAGAGGTTTGGAAAAAATGTCCCGGTATGTCTATTATCTGGATCAGGAGGATATTTCATAAATAGGTTTCTTAGCTTGCCTTGCACTAAAAATACAGGTCTTTTTCACTAGTGGAACCTGTCCAAACTTAGTGTGCCTTACTTTGAACAAAGGTAAGAACAAGGAAACTTTATCGTCCTTGAGAAAGACGATAGGCCAAGTCCAATTTATGACAAAGGTAGTTACTTTGAAAATGTCAGCTCCATTACTTTGTGGGCAATTTGCGCTTTGACAGATGTGCTGTGTCGGCATATATCTTATAAATATTAGGGCTACAGCTACCACCTTTGCTCCCTTGCAGCTTATCCTCCCAAAGTGCTCATGTTTTATGTCGTTTTATGCTCTGGTATAATGTCAAAACGATGGAGACGTGGAGATGTAAGGGCAGAGAAGTAAAGGTAGAAGTTACATTATGGCAGTGCTCAGTGTCTGTGTCTGATGTCACCGTCTGCAATTGTAGTAGAGGTTTTCAAACATACTCAGACTCAGATGGCAACACACAAGCAAGAGGCCTATTTCAACTGTCACACCTACTCCTTGTTAACACTAAAACAGTTTCACTGATTAGAACAGTTTTTTGTTCAGGGCCGGGGCAAAGCTCAGAGTCATTAGGTAACACATGCATTAACAAAGCCCTGCTGAGGAGTCCATTGTTCAGGGGACACAAATTATGCCTCACCACTGCCACGGTTCAGAGTGGGGTTGTGTCTCCAATTGATTGTGTCCAATTGTCATGGTAACGCACCTGTTTTGTGGCTCCTCAGCTCCCCCCACGTTCACGGACACTCCACCTCAATACGTCGAAGCCAAGGAAGGGGGTAGCATCACTTTGACCTGCACGGCCTTCGGAAATCCCAAACCCTCTGTCAGCTGGCTACGAGAAGGCAAGCTCATGGTCAGCAGTGCCAAGTACAAGGTAATATCACAGTTAGCAGCTGTAGACCTTGAATGCGTTAAACCTGGTAAATAAACTGTACTTCATTGTTAATTGTAAGGATTACCTTTATGTAGTGGCAGTGTTGGAGAGGATACTTTTAAATTGTATTGAGTTACAGAATACTGAATACTCGACTTAAAGAAGAACTAAGTAACTTGTTTACCTTAATAAATCCTTTTCGTAGTCCCTCTGTGGGTAATACAAGTGTTAATGGGATGATTGGGGGTCTTTCATCTCCCCCTGGTGTCTCTGGCCAGAAAACCACAATGGCAACTTCGCTGCCACCGGGTCGGAGCCCCCAATACACACTAATGGAATCACGAAGAAGAAGCTAACAGGCTAACGGGCAAAGCTAACTGCGGGCTAGTTTGCGTGACATTATTTCCATTGTGTAATTGGATGTACAATATCCCGCTCTCCCTTTGTCTTTTCTGTCAGCGTAGTATTTACTCTCACGGACAAATAATGAGTGAAAAAACGCAACATGTTATAACACCTTCAGTGGCGCTTATGGCCTCTAGAGGCTTTAGTTACTTAGTTCTGCTTTAAAATGTATTGTAACATATTCCGTTACTTTGTCCAGTCAGAGAACTGTATTCAGAATACTGAATATGTTGACACGCCTATTAAAGTGCTTTGCAAATGCACCAGCAAATCACAACACATCACATGACTCACGGTACACATGTGTTTGCATGAACCGTGTGAGGAGTTTTAAATCTGTGTTTGTGTTTTGGGAGAAGAGACAGATATTTGATTACAAAGCTTGACATTTCCCTGATCATTCTTTTCTTTATCAATTAATGTGCAACATGAAGCTGAAATGTAATGATTGAGTACTGCAATGTATCCCTTTGATTTTAGGAAAGTAACTGTATTCTAAATACCTTCACATGAAAGAGTAACTTTATTGGAATAAAGTCACTCAGAAAAATGAGTATTCAGTTACTACCCAACACTGTGTAGTAGTAGCATACCTAGATGTAGTCAAAAAGTAATGAAAACTTCAAGAATCAAGACTTATTTCTGTGTTCATTTAATTCCTTTCTGTTTTTGAGGGTGCCACAGTGAAGGTTTCTTTTTCAGCAGACAGAGTGGGTTCAGTGTCTTGCCCAGTCTACTCTGTCTGGCGAGATTGTTACCGCTGACACCTCCCGTTTATGGGCAAATTCTGTCCTTTTGAATAATTTAGTTGAAGCTAATGTAAATAGATCTCATTTCTTACATCTTTTAAAACATACAAACATCCCATTTGGTCCAACCTTCAGATGTCTCTTTGCTTTTCACTCTTTCGAATGTCAGTTTTTGCATCGGCTCGGATCCGTGCATTCGCCGTGCAGCAAGTGGTGGTGAGTGCTGCACGGTGGAATGGAAATGACTCCCCCACATTAAATCAATTATTCAAATGAACCGAGCTCTGTTCATAAAAGAGTACCACAGCAGTATTTGCTGGCGTTTTTAGAAGCTGCTTTTCTCAAGTCAAAAAGTGGCACATTTTCAGTGGGGAAAAAAAGTATTTAGTCAACCAACAATTGTGCAAGTTCTCCCACTTAAAAAGATGAGAGAGGCCTGTAATTTTCATCATAGGTAAACCTCAACTATGAGAGACAAAATGAGGGGAAAAAATCCAGAAAATCACATTGTCTGATTTTTAATGAATTCATTTGCAAAGTATGGTGGAAAATAAGTATTTGGTCAATAACAAACAAGCAAGATTTGTGTCTCCCACAGACCTGTAACTTCTTCTTTAAGGGGCTCCTCTGTCCTCCACTCGTTACCTGTATTAATGGCCCCTGTGTGAACTTGTTATCAATATAAAAGACACCTGTCCACAACCTCAAACAGTCACACTCCAAACTCCACTATGGTCAAGACCAAAGAGCTGTCGAAAGACACCAGAAACAAAATTGTAGACCTGCACCAGGCTGGGAGGACTGAATCTGCAATTGGTAAGCAGCTTGGTGTGAAGAAATCAACTGTGGGAGCAATTATTAGAAAATGGAAGACATACAAGCCCACTGATAATCTCCCTCGATCTGGGGCCCCACGCAAGATCTCACCCCGTGGGGTCAAAATGATCACAAGAACGGTGAGCAAAAATCCTAGAACCACACGGGGGGACCTAGTGAATGACCTGCAGAGAGCTGGGACCAAAGTAACAAAGGCTACCATCAGTAACACACTACGCCGCCCGAGACTCAATTCCTGCAGTGCCAGACGTGTCCCCCTGCTTAAGCCAGTACATGTCCCGGCCCGTCTGAAGTTTGCTAGAGAGCATCTGGATGATCCAGAAGAGGACTGGGAGAATGTCATATGGTCAGATGAAACCAAAATGGAACTTTTTGGTAAAAACTCAACTCGTCGTGTTTGGAGGAGAAAGAATGCTGAGTTGCATCCAAAGAACACCATACCTACTGTGAAGCATGGGGGTGGAAACATCAGACTTTGTTTTTCTGCAAAGGGACCAGGACGACTGATCTGTGTAAAGGAAAGAATGAATGGGGCCATGTATCGTGAGATTTTGAGTGAAAACCTCCTTCCATCAGCAAAGGCATTGAAAATGAAACGTGGCTGAGTCTTTCAGCATGACAATGATCCCTAACACACCGCCCGGGCAACGAAGGAGTGGCTTCGTAAGAAGCATTTCAAGGTCCTGGAGTGGCCTAGCCAGTCTCTAGATCTCAACCCCATAGAAAATCTTTGGAGGGAGTTGAAAGTCCGTGTTGCCCGGCGCCTGCCCCAAAACATCACTGCTCTAGAGGAGATCTGCATGGAGGAATGGGCCAAAATACCAGCAACAGTGTGTGAAAACCTTGTGAAGACTTACAGAAAACATTTGACCTCTGTCATTGTCAACAAAGGGTAAATAACAAAGTATTGAGATGAACTTTTGTTATTGACCAAATACTTATTTTCTACCATAATTTGCAAATAAATTCATTAAAAATCAGACAATGTGATTTTCTGGATTTTTTCTTCTTCTCATTTTGTCTCTCATAGTTGAGGTTTACCTATGATGAAAATTACAGGCCTGTCTGATCTTTTTAAGTGGGAGAACTTGCACAATTGTTGGCTGACTAAATACTTTTTCCCCACTGTAAGTCAAGTTTGAATCACCAACTGTGTGTGTAATGAGACTGGAAATAGCTTCTGATACAGGGATGAGATAAGGCACGAGTGTCTCCTTTCAACCTGCTCTGGTCAGAAATATTTGACATTTAGGCAATCAATGTTTCAGTTTTTGATGTCTGAAAGCTTTGCAGCAGTGGGTATTAAATTGTAATAGTCTCCTAAAAGCCTGTTTTAAGACCGAAAATGCCCAACTGCATCACAGAGAAAGATTTACAGTATAAGAGCTTTTCTTAGTTTCAACTATATTTATTGAAGGTATTTTACAAGGTTATAAGCTATTCAAGACATATTTCTGATTTTCATTGTATAAAAGCTTTTCTGCTTGCGTGTGCTATAGGCTAAGATATCCTTAAGGGTGTAGTTATTCTACTGAGTCACACCAATAGTGTTTAACCCTTCTTGTGACCGTTTTTTTCGATAATTGGAATCAAAAAGCTGCGCAAATGTGATTGTTTTTACAAAATATGAAGCTGCCTCAGTAATAGCACTAAAAGAACCACAAAATCTATGTTATTTATTACTTACAATGACTCCACATTAGCTTTTGAAAGTGTTTTTTTAATACACTATATAACAATCACAAAATAATATGTAATGGATTAATCACAGTTAGCTCTTGGAGTCTTATGCACGTATTATGCACTTTAAATGTCTGTTGTTGTGCACAGGTGTCTGATGGGAGTTTGACGGTGCTATCTATCACCCGGGAGGATCGCGGGGCCTACACGTGTCGAGCCTTCAGCCCACAGGGAGAGGCCATTCACACTACACGGCTGCTAGTACAAGGTGAGGCTGCCTGAGCAACCAGACCCATTCACTAAATACAACAAAGACGGCAAGGCATCCTGGTTGGTTAATTATAAATGAGACAAGCTTAAGATTAAATGCTGGACCTAACTCAATGTCACGATAACACAATCTAAAGTTTAATATATTGAGGCAGGGAAATAAACTATATTATTAATGACCTTTTAATGTCACAGAAGCTAACTCTAAGGGCCCGATAGGTCAAGATTAACCGGTTTTACGATTACCACGATTATAAAAGGAAGCGGTAGGTTATCCGTAAGAATTTCAGAAGCCACGATTTACCGCGGAAATTTTCCACGCTGACGCACGAGCCGCTGCACTCCATAAACGGCACGTAAACTCACCGGTAGTTGAGCGAGACAGAAGGACGCTCTCCTCCAGTGTTGTATCCACCCAAAAACGACTGAAGTCAGCAGAGTGGGACATCTTTAGGATCCAAAACATGACCAAGGTGTTATTGTTGTCGATGGAACATCCGTTATGCAAACCCTGTCGTCAGAAAGTTGCCTCAAAAGGCGCTGATATCGGCTACGTCGAATATGAAACAACATCTTGGAGATAATCCTTTGCTGTAAATGTCCAGGTCAAGGTAACAAACATAGACCGTTAAAAAGAATAGACAACTCCTCCTCACTCTTCCCCGTTTACCATAATGACCACGTTCGAGGGGGAATTCATGGCGGATTTACAGACGCGTCCCCAACACCCACCGCCCCCACAGTAGCGGAAAATATTCCAGTCTAGTACGGCCTGTAGGAGGTAAAGCTAGGAGAGAGACCACTGCTGTGCATAACATCGCCACGGGGGTCTGTCCAGCACTCACTGCGCCAGGTATGAAGCTGAAGATTGCACAGAGCGCCTGTCTCGTCTACAGTCTGCGTTTAGAAACACAAGAGTGGGCCCTAAAGCTTAAAAAGGATAGTTTAAGCTCTTTTCGAAAAGTACTTCATCTTAAAATATCCCATAATTAACACCCCACTTACTTTGGGGTAAAACAGAAATGGGGGAAAATGCAAATAAATGTACTGTTTGATAAATATTGAGCCCAAAAACATATTGTTTACTTACCATTTATTGAACGATAAGTCAATGTATTATTTATCATGACAGCCATAAACGTACCAAACAGGAGATGTATTGTTTAGAGATCCATCTTTTTTTTTCATTTCTGATGCAGATACTGATACCAAATACCAACAGATACCACTGGACACTTTTAAAGTAGACTATTTGTTGTCTAGGAAACTGGTTTGCAGCGGGTCTATTAAACAAGGATGATATGAGGTTGATAGCTGTGACAAAAATGCATCCCCTCGCCATTTAAACCGACCAGCATCAGTATCGGTGCATCCTTAGTATTGCTTTCATAATGAAGATGGATGACATCTTTTACAATGTGAAAAGTCCTTACCCAGACCAAGGACACAGGGCATAAAGCAGACCTACACATACTGTAGATTGTGTCACTTTTGGAATAAATCTGCCCACATTTAGGATGTAGATACTCGCGGCTATATGTAATTGATCTCCATTGCGGCGTAAAATGGTCTCAGCCATCGTTAGATCAGCCTGGAGCACTGTTATCCTTGTGCACACACGGCAAAGCACAACTCAAATAGTGTATGATGCAGCAGTATGTTTAGCGGCCTGGCTGGAGCGTGCTGAAATTAGTCTGGGGCCACTAACTACTGTGTTTAACATCCAAAGCTTGATGGAGCAGAACAACTGTGTTTAAGCATTTGCGAAGTTAAATATTAATCCAAACTCACTGAGGAGCAAGTGTCAGAGGATGTGGAGCTCTCCGCTCTACTTTTAAATGAAATGTCAGCATCTGTGGCTACGGCAATCGATCTGTATCCAGCCCCCGCTTTGCTACCGCCACAAAATCCAGACCTACAGTTTGCTCAGGAAGTATTCATACTCCTCTGTTTATTCCTATGTCATTACATTGAAACGTGATGCTGAATTTGGACGATGTAAGATTTCCCATGTGTGTTGATGCTTCGTTTTTATTTAAAAGCTCTTTAGCGAATGAATGAATGCTTGTGTGTGTGTGGTGTTCCAAATCATACACACGTCGCTGCTCGAAGTCAATAGTTGAAATGAGAAGTAAACACTCTCCACTCGTCACGGCTCACCAAAGAGGACAAATGATAAAGCTCCAAACATGGCATTCCGGGTCATCTAATTTAAAGAGCGCGGTCCCCAGTGAGCACAGCCGAGTGGTCCTGACCTCATCTGAACTGTGAGAATTGGAGAATTGAGGTTCCAAGCCTGACATTCAGAGCAGTTTACACTCGGATTCTGCAAAGGTACAATTGCTCCATGAACGTTCCTCTTTGGTCTTGTCAAAGCCATCTGATCCTGCGAGTTGCCGACACTTGAATCAGATTTTGTGAAGAGCCGACGTGTAATCCCACTGCCTTTTTGCATAGGCTTTTCCTCTCTCCAAATCATCTTCATTTTGGTTGGGAGTCGTCTGTGTTTTGCAGCCGTATTTGCACATCACACGTCCCTTCAGCCCAGCCAGAGGCGCGGCTTGACCCCTCCTGTATAATTTACGGCACACAGGCGGATTAATAGAGGGCCTCCTGGAAAGCCACTGAGCAGCAGATCAGCAGAGGGACTCGTGTGCCAACAAATCTCCGGCACTCAGCTGGTTCCAAATAGGGCGGTTTGGCACTCACGCACACAGGGACGGGCAAGCATCCACTCCCACTCAGAGAGCAACAAACAACCGCGGCAGCCGGGCCAGTCCTGCTTGTCCTGCGTATAGGGCTTGGCAGATGGAAACGCTTCGCCTGTGAACAAATGAGGCTGCGGGGCACGGAACACATGTAGGAAAAGCATTTAACTTCTATTATTTATTTTTGTGCATTTAGTGAGAAGGACACTCATTTCAAATACAAATATTACAAAAGATTTACAGATATTTACATCGACTCCTTCAGTCACAGTCAGCCCCTTCTTTGTAGAAACCTTGGACAAGCAAAATGCTGTCTCTTGTAAATAGATTCAGTAAAAGGTTTGACTTCGAGTATTTTTGCTATATTTTTAACTTAATACTCTACTAAATACAGAATAATCTATGTTTAGTTGCACACTTTGTTAAAATGTAGGCGGTACTTGGAGTATAAATGAATGCCTCAAGGGGTACATGGGACAAAACAGGTTTGGAACCACAGGGTTTGTAGGTTTTATACATTTATAAGACCCATAGAGACAGATTGGTCATTTGCAGAGGATTTTACTGGACCTTACTATATGTCTACGTTACTGCAGATAGCGTAACACGTTTTCTATGTTTTCTTTGACTGTTAGGTGTAGCATTTATCTGCCTCTAACTGCTCACCGGTGAAGAGGGGAAAGGGGGCAGACGGTGCATAAGATTTCTGACATAGAGGGCACTAATGTTGAGCTTGGTGAAGTAATTCTGGCAACTCACTGTACGCACAGTTAGACTGAACGATTCAATTCACATAATGGCTTATTCTGCAATTTTCTTATCTTCAGTCGACAGGAATCTAACCAAATATTACGCAGTAAAAATGACCCTAGATATTTCCACACAAATACAGTACAGAGGAAAAGCAATGCGATACCTGGCTGCCTCTGCATCAGAAATGTAATCATGAAAGTGAATCATTCTCCGAGTTGAATGTGTTAGTCACTCAATATATAAAACTTTAAATGAGAGGACGTTCATGGCTGCGTCATGTCTGCACTTTGTCTGTGCAGGTGCCATGACTCAAAGGCACATGTTTCTACAATATGTGCCCCTCTGGGAGTGTACATTCTTTATAATAATGTACTGTATGTCGTTGATCTCCTCCAGGCCCTCCGTTCATCGTATCCCCACCGGAGAACATCACAGTCAACATTTCGCAGGATGCCTTCTTCACCTGCCAAGCCGAGGCCTACCCTCGAAACCTGACCTACACCTGGTTCTGGGAAGAGGACAACGTCTTCTTCAAGAAGTAAAGTTATGATCGGGTTCATGATTGTCCACCATCCCACCCTCATTCACAGTGTCTTGTGCTGGCTTTGTGTGTGCCAGACTATCACTCTGTCTTGTGCCACTGTCTGTCTAACAGCCCCATAAGATGCATATTGTTGGAAAAGATTAATTTATTTAGGCTGTAATATATGTAATGGTGATTCAGCACAATCCAGCTTTGCGGCAGCGTCACAAAAATCGCTAATGCTTTCTGTTGTATTGCAGCCTGCCAATCCAATGTGGCTTGACCCGGATTGACCCTCGGCCACAAGCTTTCTGTTCTTAGGTCGATTATAATCTGAAATGAGACCTCAGAATCATTGTCCACTCGAATCATTGATATGAACAGGGTTGCCCATAATTGATGCACAGGCTGCCATAAAAGTGCCATTTAAAACATCCAAAATGTGCCCTTGAACAATTGGTGGGATGCCCATTTTGAGCAGCATGCCCTCGCCAAATCCAACTTCTTTGTACGGAGCATATTGCTGCAATGCTTTCAGGCATTGTGTGTGAGGCCAAGTCAAGCATAAATGTAAATCTCTGGGATCTGCGCCAACATACAGATGCCGCTTGGTTCTTGGTATTAAATGCAAGTGATTAACTCCTATTATTTCCTTCATATGAATGTTCCGAGTTGTTAATACATCTGAACAAAACACAGCCAGTTTAGAAAGTCACAAAGAATACAAAGATGGTCTTTGCTTTATGAATTTGTGCAGACCAGGGTTTCCAAAGTGGCGGTCGGGACCCCACTGAATCTGATGTATTAGTTTGGGAACCCATTTGTTATACCCATTTTTTGGTACCCCTTCCATTGCATGTATTTGGCTTTGGATTTTTAATATCCCATTGTCTCTGTTTTGACAGTGACCTGAAGCGCAGAGTCAGTATTCTTATTGACGGCTCCCTCATCATCGCCCAAGTGAAACCAGAAGATGGTGGGAGATACACCTGTGCACCTAGCAACAGCCTGGGCCGGCCACCAACTGCCTCCGCCTACCTAACAGTGCAATGTAAGTCCGCTAGTAGGCGTCAATGCTGAAGTGCTGAACAGCTGCATTTGTACTAAAGATTCCAGTAAGTTTCATCAAAGGGACGGCTTCAAAGCACGAGAAAGTTCAATCCTCAGACGCATATTGCTGTTTGTGGTGTTTGCCCACATGAATTAAAGCAGTCGGGTGGTCTTTTCAAAAGTGTATTGTTAGTCTGCAAAATGCACTTGGAGCATCCTCTTCACCGTGAAACTGATTTGGACACTTTGCCAGTCTGTAGGCTAACTCTTTTCACCCTCCCCACCACACATAATCTCAACAAAACCATCCTATTTCACACCACTCTAACTACGCTGTTTCTCATTTGCCTTCGACCCTTTGATTGTCATTTGCTTCGTCTCGCAAATTGCCATGAAGACAATTCTTAATTTATTTAGTACAGCCACAATTAAGGTGCATATGCATAAAAGAAGAAGAGAGAAAGACCATTAGTCCATTAGGGTTGCACAATAAAATGTAAATCTCAATTATAGGGGTTGCAATTAGCATATCACAAATATCCATCCATCCATTTTCTTCCACTTGTCCGTTGCCGGGTCGTGGGGCCATAGCACCAGCCTCTTATGGCTCCTCCTGCAGGTGGTGGGTCCACAGAAGGACGGCCTCATGGTTCTAACCGGGCCTGTTGGTCTCTCATAAGGGGCTTCTGAACCGCTCTTTGTCTGACCCGTCACCTAGGACCTGTTTGCCCTGGGAGACCAGGGGAACGAAGCCCCCGACAACAGAGCTCCCAGGATCATTCAGGCGCTTAAACCCCTCCACCACATGAAGGTGGCGGTTCCAGGAGGGGGCATATCACAAATAACAAAACTTAAATAATACATTAAACATCTATAACAGGGGTGCCCAAAGTGGTGCCCGCCAGAGGGTGACCTACTTTTGCACCGCATCTGGTTAATACTAACTCTCCCGTTCATTCTCAATGGTAAATATGGATGCAGTACACTTTTTGGCCACCAGCGTCAAATTGGGGGCGCTGTTTCACTCCTTTCGCAAAGTTAAGGAAACACTGTTCTGGGGTCTCATTTATGAAACTGTCCGTGAGAATCTGCCTATAAGAGTCCGTACGAGCAAAACCCAAACTTCACGTACGGAGAAAAAAATTGGGACTTATGAAACCCTCCGTACGCGCAGCACCACGTAAACTCCCCTTCACAAATTCCACCTGGAGCAGAAATGTGCGCACATGACCCCTCCTCACGTCACGCCCCCTGCACGCCTCCATGTCACCATATAAGGATATGCAAAGTAACTTATGAATGAGATTTACCTAAACATGAGGCGATAATGAGAGGGTTTTACCGAGACCCCGGGAGCAGAGAGGGAGGGGCCACACGCCGCAGCAGTGACGGCAGAGGCCGAGGTGGATCTTTACTGACATGTTACCGCTGTTTCTCTGATCACAAGTAACCTACTGGCAGAGTGCAGAGTCTCATCAATAACACTTTTGGAAATACACTTTTAGAACGTAAAGAAGAGCCTTTTAGACGCTGATTGTGATATTTGCCAGTGCTGTTCACGGAGCTCATATTTCCTGAAACTACAGAATAAGCTCGGTGGGCTTTGAATCACTCAGATAGTCTATTGTTTTTTTAGCTCGCTGTACGTGCAGTGGGGATGAGGCACCGGTTCGCTTTGGGCATGAATGAGGAGCAGAGTCCGGGTGGTATGAGAAAGAGAGAGGTTGTGGAGCTGCAGCGCGTAATTACGCAGCGTCTCTGAATGGACTTGTGCCTTGGACCAGCCCTCCGCACGGCCTCCACAGGAGTTGGTCAGACTTTGGTTAAAAGCACAGAGCGGCTCCGATCCTTCCTGCTTCTCGCTCCCAGCCGGCGGCAGTGCGCTCCGGTGTCCGTGCATGAGCGTACATGAGCGTGCACGTCTTTGAGTGTCACACATGACTACAATATTATTATTACATATATAAACGAAAGATTGAAACACTACACAAAGCCGACGGTTGATTTCCTAGATTTTATTTTTAATGATCTTAATCATTTCTGTAGAAAATAAAGAAATGAGCAGTTTAAAATGTGCACCAGACTTCATTTCCTCAATCCGACCTCCCCTTGCTGCTTTCCCTCGCCTCTCCTCGTGTGTTTGCAGCGTTTCTGAAAAGTGCGGACTGCGTACGCCAGGTACAAACCTAGTGTGGAGGTGCGTAATATTTCACGTTCAGTTTGATTTCTATAAATACCACCTTTGGCGCAGAACAGTTCGTACGGAAGGTTTTGGCCTCATTTTGTCCGTACGTGGGCTTTATAAATGAGACCCCTGGTGTCTTGGTATTCACAGAGCATAGTATCAGTGATCTAATGTGGCATTTTCTTTGAGTTAACAAATGAATGAGGTAAAGTGACTGTAGGTGCTGTAGATACAGGTGGTGTTGTTGTTTACATTTTGCACTATATTGCTACAATTATTGATTATGTTCTACTAAAACTTGGCTTTTGCCATAGTTAACATTTATTTTAATGCAGCATGATATTTGCATATATGAAAAATAAAATAAAGTAACTATTATTGTTTGCAGTTATGTGTTTCACGCTTGACATCGCCGTGTTTGGCCCGCGACCCACAGGCACATTTCCATTTTGGCCCTTGGAGACAAAAAGTCTGGGCACCCCTGATCTATAACAATTAGCAATGTTCATCAACATAATTGAAATGAGCTTTTTCCCTCCCCACACTCATGCATCCCTACTGTACACATTTGGACACTGACCCAAAAAAAGTCACCAACTGGATTGAACTAACTCTTTGCTGACTACCTGAACATCCTGAATGACCAGGTTACTCATTACATCATTGGATTTCTTCTTCCGCCAATGGCACGGGTATATTCCAAGATGACAATGCCTGGATTCATCGGGCTCACATTGTGACAGAGTGGGTCAGGGAGCATGGTTTCAGCAAGCTTTTTTCTGCTCTAGTATACTCTTCGGTCTACTCCTTGAAAGCGCCCGTGTTTGTCTACTTATTTTCGATTACCCAAGAGCTATTTGAAGCACTCACCTCTCAATATTTATCTGCGAGTTAAGATCGCCACAGAGTCGGATATTAACCCCATTGAGAATCTTTGGGATGTGCTGGAGAAGGCTGTGCGCAGTGGTCCCACTCTCCCATCCTCAATACAAGATCTTGGGGAGAAGTGAATTCAACACAGGGTTCTTTTGACATTGCAGAAGCTTATGTGAACAATGCCACAGCGAATGTGTGCTGTAATCAAAGCTAAAGGGATCCGACAATATATTAGAGCGTGTGACTTTTTTTTTTTTTTGATCTGGTAGTGTAAATTGCCTACACTGCCTGCTTACTCTCAGATCACAGTGTAAGACTTTTTTCGCATAACATCTGTGCTTAAAGCTGACATGGATGTCATACTGTTACCCTTGTCAACCGGTCACCAGCATCCACCAGCAGTCGTCACGGCAACAGACTTTTATTTTTTGCATTCCCTTGCTCTTCAGCTTTCCTCAGTGGCTCCATATTAGATTGCGCGTGGAACAGCGGCAGGCAACAGCAGTCGTGAGAAGGGAGGGAGGGGGCATTGGAAGGGATTACATCATTGCTGTTAGCGCGGGCACTTTTCTCCGTCAGGCTGCAGAGGGCTCCCAGCATCTCCGTCCTCTCCTTATTCTCTTCAGCATTCCCAATTCCGCTCTCGTATCCTTAAAATTTGCCCGTCCTCTCTGTGGCGCCTGTCATCCTTTTCATGTCTCCCGTCACAGTGCTCAGCCAATTGAAAAAAGTTGCCCAAAAGCGGCTCTTGCAGCGGGATACCGGCGTGTCGTGAGCGATAGTGCTGTCTCGGGGCTATTTTTAGCAGCTTGGCAGATATTCTCGTCTGTGGCACTTTCGCCCGGGCTCCTCTGGGCGTGTTGTGGTGCGGGTGGTTTTTGGACAGGAGTGTAGTACAAAGTTGTGTCGCCGTTCGTGCAGTCAATTGATATCTTTTTGCCCTTCTAATTGTCCCTTGTTCCCTTTGCATTCATCCCAGTGCGCACCCCCCCCCCTCCATCATTTAGCGTGGTCCTTTGTCAGAGCAGAAGACTGTCATGTGCTGATTGTTCTCACAGAGTCACACCAGCTGGTATGCTCTCCTCTCTCTCGGCCTTACGTCATCCTCTCCCATCTCTCCATCTCTCTCCCTCACCTGTCCTCGTTCCCACGCTTTTGCTCGTCCTTCCTTTATCGCTCTGCTGATAGCACCCGCACTCCTCCTCTTCTTCACCCCGCCCTTCTTCTTTCACACCAATTTCCATCCTTATCACCTTCTGCCTGCTCCCGAGCTCTCCTCCGTGACCTCATTTGGAGTCTGTGGTGTTCTGGCGTTTCCATATTTCTGATTTGCAATAGAAAAGTTTTTCTTTCTTTGGTTCTCTTCAGGCGTACAACAGATGACCTTTTTCTAACAGACACAAAGTAAGGTCTGTTTTAATTAATTAAAGATTACAGATTGTGACTGCAGCAGTTGCAGCATGACATCATCTAGTCTACCACACAGCACGGTAGGGCAACAAAACTAATCGCCATTTGAATGTTTGCAATCAACTAATGGTAAATGTTATAATTATTTAGGCAGAATATTATCTTTTGCAAAGGACTAAACATCCAGTCTTAGTGGGTTCTTATTATGCACAAAACTGTTTTTTTTAGACCTATACTAACACGCTCTATAATATTATTACTACTGTATTATACTTTAATGAAGGTTCTTGAGTCATCTTCTGTACTCTGCGGTTGAAGGGTCGAACGTTTCACCTCTCATCCAAAAGGCTTCGTCAGCACACTAAAGTTTCAGCTCAGCTCGCAGACCATATATAGACCAAAGGGAGGAGTTCAGTTTGACTAAGTCCCTCCCCTCTATTAATGGCTACTCTCACCTGTAGGTAAACATCTGTGTCTTTGTAGTTCTAGGTCCTAACAACCTAACTCACACCTGAGTTTCTGTCTGAACGGCCCTGCTCTCAGCTGATCACGGCTAATTACCCGCCTATTGTTTACAACAATCTCCTTCGCTCCAGGCCTGGAGAGCTCTGTCATGCTAATGAGGCTGAAACTCAGCCCAGGACAGATCAATAGGCAGGATGAGAGGCGAAACGTCCCGAAACGTCCCTCAACTACAGTGTACAGAAGATGACTCAAGAACCTTCATTGAAGATGGACAACACCTGTACGACTGAGACACAGACATACTGTATTATACTGTATTTGTTAAGTCATTTTAATGCACCTGGACATATTAAAAACAATATCCCAATTAGATATTTTACCTAAATTGTTCAGCCCTACAGGAGTCTTTTGTAAAAGTAGTTTAGCATTTCATCTATTTGACGAGAACATTTTACAGAAAGATTTTTGTTCAAGTTGTTGAAAGGCAGTGGTCCTGTCTTGCAATAGAGTGAATTATGGGCCTAGACATTGGCTGTCACTGTCACAAAGCTTGCATTTACTTCTGTTGAAAACTAATGTTTTGATTTG
Organism: Neogobius melanostomus; assembly: GCA_007210695.1. Lineage (NCBI taxonomy): Eukaryota > Metazoa > Chordata > Actinopteri > Gobiiformes > Gobiidae > Neogobius > Neogobius melanostomus. The sequence continues at coordinate 1,010,878 of VHKM01000840.1, forward strand.
TTCCTTAACTGACTCTTTGTGGCTGGGATCAGTATCTTTGAATTATCTCATGCTTTCCTGGGACGTTTTCTGAATACATATTTTTGGAATTCGGAGATAAACCAAGAAACCACCGAGCCAACATGGGCTAAAACAGATGTATTTGATTTGTAAAGTCATGCCAAAAAGAATAAGGAAAAGGAGAATTTACCTGACATTGTGTAAATGTGTGTTATTTTCCACAGATCCTGCCCGTGTGCTAAACATGCCAGCTGTCATATATGTGGCAATCGGCCTGCCCGGCTTTATCCGCTGTCCTGTCGATGCCAACCCCCCTATAACTATGGTGAAGTGGAAGAAAGATGGTCTTCCTCTTAGGATAGACAAGGTCAGCTCCTTCAAAGTCGCGTTTGGTTCCGCTCACTTAGGCCCTCTGTCATTTGTCAGGTTTTTGCTGTGAAAATTGCAGAGTGACAAATAGGATCTGTTGCTTAAAATTGCGCTCTCGCTCTGCTCAGTACCCGGCTGGAGCCAAATGGAAGATGGGAGCATCCGTGTGGCAGAGGTGACGGAGGACTCACTCGGCACCTACACCTGCATGCCTTACAACGCCCTGGGTACTATGGGCTGGTCCCCTCCTGCTCCCCTGGTGCTAAAGGTACATCTTTAATAATTATGTTCAATTCACAATAGGACTGAAAGTATGCATCATAGTATTTTGAACATGACGTGCAAAATCAGTCATTGTTCCCTCATCTGAAACATACCTGATGTTGTATTTTGCTTCATTCAAGTTTGAGTCATTTTCAGTCTATATTCCTTGGATTTTTTTTGCGTAAAAGATAGATTTTTAAAGCCCATTAAAGAGGGGGTATTATGCTTTTTCAATCACATAGCACCAGTCTATAGCATACTACAATGATGACGTAACCTTCTGTTGGTCTGTATATGCAGTAAATTAAAATAACTGCCTTGAATAAAATTGCTCTCTCAAAATGGCTGTACTGAACGTCTTGAAATAGGCCTCTGTCTCTTTAAGAAGCTTTCCGACACGCCCCCTTCAGCACACTGCTGTGGCATCTAAACAACAGTACTGTGCAGGGAGGGGGCTCTGCTGAGCTGAGGAGCAGTGGTTGGTGGCTTGGCTGGTGATAAAAGGTCCAGAGGCGTCTCCAGGAGGTGGGGGCGTTCCTAGGAGGACTGAGGCATAGCTACACCTAAAATGGCTGCCATCTAAGTTTTTACTCATTACTCAAAAATATGTGAATGAGCCAAGGCAACACTCGAGGCATGTGTTTAATGAGGGAATGACATAATAAGTCGATTTTACATAATACCCCCCCTTTAACTGTTTTGGACTCAAACTGTGTTTATCAGGACACCACAAATTTATTTGCATGCCATTGGCTATAAATGATGACTTGAAATGTGTTTTTATCATGGTCCAAGCAACACACGAGATGCTTAAAAGAGCAGACACACATTCATTTAAATTACAGTCGAAATATCAATGCTAAAGTCTCCAGATTGCTCCTTGTAAAATGCCTCTTTTAACTCTGATTGTGTCTCTGGACAGGACCCTCCCAAATTCTCGGTGGTGCCTGGAGGGGAGTACAGGCAGGAGGCTGGGAGAGAACTCGTCATCCCCTGTGAGGCCGAGGGAGACCCCTTTCCCAACATCACATGGAGAAAGGTAAGTCGACTAACACCGTTGAACATTTTAAGTAACTACTCTAAATTGAATTGCGCAAATAGCCCAGTGCTACTTAATTTTAAATGCATTTTAAATGATGTCTATGAAAATGTAAATCAAGAAAACATGTTAGACCTTAATGGTGTGAATGGTTCTTAAGCAGCATTTTTTTTTATTTATAATACAATTAGCCATTCTTTGTTATTTAATCATTTGAATCATTTAGGCTTCATACATATTTCACAAATTAAACATGAAAACTCTATTTGCTCTAAGTATTCTTCCCCGTGTTCCCTTTTGTGTCTGTCTTGCTTGTCTGACGGCAGGTAGGGAAGCCCAGTAAAAGCAAGCACAATGTCCTGCCCCGCGGCAGCTTACAGTTCAAGTCCCTGACGAAGGACGACCACGGGGAGTGGGAGTGTGTCGCCACCAACGTTGCCACGAGCATCACTGCCAGCACGCACGTCCAAGTCATAGGTAGATAGCACTGGAGGCTTAAATGTTACAGATTATTGTTTCTACGTATGCAAATGACTGTTCCCGCACTTTTTGCCTGAAGTGTAGTGGCTCAATTTGTTTCTAGAGCCACAAAATAGCTTGTGAAACACTGATCCAGCTTTTTTGATGCCGATACCGATACCCCAGTATCGGTATCGGTATTGGTATCCTATATACGGATACCAAGAGACTTTCTTAGTGGATTTCTCTGAGTGAAAATTTTAAGATCAATAAAGTCATATTTTATTATCATAAAGTTACAGATCAATTATCAATTATATCAATTGATAAACTCTTGTATAAACATTTAACAATGAACACTGGACTTATCTACACTAGATATCCTTGGGTATGACAGGCTTTTGGTTACATTAATGTGAACAACTCACATAAAGTGATCTGATCATTACAAATATGTTAGATCAGTTATTTCTTAAACTAAAATACACACTTGGCTTCAGCAGTGGCCGATTTTATTTTATTAGGCTACTTTAGGTAATTCTATCATAGTTTCTGACCCAGCCTCAATTAGTTTTCATTAGCATCAGCATGCTCCCGCTAGCTTTAGCATGCTGATGCTAACTGCAACATTTTGCGCGGCAATCAAAAATACATTTGCGGAGGTTAAAACTAAATGATTGAATTCTCCAGGTTCTTAGCTTCCAAATGAGGTACAGCATGTCCATATTCACTTTGGATTAGGTGGTAAAAAAAAAAAATCTTTGAATCTTTAAAAGTTGTATTTTTTAAGGGGTTCAGAGCCAAAACTGGTATCGGTTCAGTATCGGATATTTATAGCCGATACCCGATATCGGATTTTTTCCAGTATCGGCTCCGATATACGAACCCAGTATTGGATCGGTGCATCCCAAAAACAGTTCTGGCATTTGTCCATCACATTTGTGTTTGACTAACTAAATGAAATCCTGGACATATAACGTATTTTTAAAGATTACAATCTAATGACTGCTCTGTCACCTCGAGGTGAAACTTACTGAAGACCAATTAAACATCTGACTCCGCCCACATTTACAGTGTGAATGTTGAAGCCGATGTGGCTGCTTACAGAGACTTCCATGAAGGGAAACACACACAGTTTTAGACGAATGTGACTAGTTTGAACTAGAATTGATCAGCTGAAAAAAGTTGGTGTTTAGTTTCTCTTTAAAGGTGCATTATGCAACTTTTCAAAAAAAGTTTACCTTGAAATGACCCAGTGGCTGTATGAGTGGTCAGCATGACGCCTTTACTTTGGATCACGGTGGTCTCTACAACACTCCAGGATCCATTGTTTGTAGGTTTTCTGGTGAGAGGAAAACCTTCCAAACATTTGATTATGGAGCGTCCTAGAGAAAAACTGTGATGGAAAGTAAAGTTGCCATGCTAACTTATACATTTTGTTACTACTACTTCTAAACATTACTACAAGTGCTGAATTAAACTCATATTACTCTATTTGTCCTCTTTAGGCACCAGCCCCCACGCGCCCCCAGGGTCCGTGTGGTCGCCTCCTCCACCTGGGCCAACGTGTCCTGGGAGGTGGGCTACGATGGGGGCTACCAGCAGACATTCTCAGTCTGGTATGGCCATGTGTGAGTCATCCCAGCATGCTTTGCTTCCTGCTTTTCTTCTACTCCCGCTGTTACTTCTAAAATGTCTTTTCCAGGGTTGTGTTCAGAACAGTTGTTTCCAAAGAGATGGAAATACACGGAGATCCGCTGAAAGTGCCTTTTCATCTCTTAATATTGAAAATTTGCCGGAGGAGGTCTTCAACAACTCCACTGAACATGACCCCCGTTCTGTCCCGCTGCTGCCGCTTTGCTGCTGTTAGGAGGAAACGTGAATGGACCAGACCAGGGTTCACTAATTTACTCAGGCTATTGATCAAATTTAAAAGGAGATGTAAAAAATTATTCAACATTTTCAGAAGAAAAGCTTTATGTTTTCAGTATTCTTAGAGGATATCTCTCTTGGTTTTATTTGTCATCATAACCAACCCATACTAGACTTTGAAAATACATCACGTTTTAAACTTACTAAAAGTACTTTCCCTTAATTTATTGATAGAAGCTTCATGATACATTTTCATGCAGTTAGACAGAAAAACTTATAACACCCACCTTTTGAATAATCTTTTCTGAGTTAAGCTGTATGAAGTGAATAAACAACAGCTTTAAAACAGTCAAGTAAAACGCTCTTTTTCTCTTCACAGTCATTGTAAAAATTGAGATTAGACGGATATTGCTCTGATAAACTTTAAACAAAGTGTACGTCATGCTTTACAGCCCAGTACCTGTTATGCTGTCACATAAATGACTTTAAAATCCTTTCCACCCTCAACCACACTCCGCTAAATAATCCTTATTGGGTTTTTTTTCCCAATTTCGATGCACACTACTGTTAAAAAGACAGAGTTCAACAAAAACTTCTTACTGTAAGCATATCAGTGTTGCAGCGCTTGCATGCGTACAAGTTTATGCTTTGTTGATCCGAGGCTGTTAGTGTTAATTGTATGGCATGGGCAACCAGCAAACTGCAAAGCAGCATGGGCTGATTACATTAGTGAAAATTGTGACGTCATCATAATCATAGTCCAAGATTTATGTCTGCTATATAAATAAAGGATGTACAGTACTCACGTAGCTTCAATGATTAAGTCTTTCTATAGTCAAAGCACATAATTGTTAAATGCGTGAGGTTTATAAATGAGTAAAGAGCCAGGTCTAGCTTTAACATACAGTATGTGCCGTCTTGAAGACATTACATTAATAAAAGCTTTTACTTGAGACTGAATTATTGAACGGGTGTTAGTATCCTCACCCCTGCTGTGTTATTTTTAATCCCTTTCTTCTCTGCCTGACGTGTGAACAGGCTGAAAAGGGAGCGCTTGGGTCCACACGACTGGCTGTCCGTGGCTGTGCCGGGGGGCCGTGACTGGATGGTGGTGCCGGGCCTGGAGCCAGAGACGACGTACCAGTTCAGTGTCTTGGCCCAAAACAACTTGGCACTGGCCCCTTCAGCGAGGTTGTCACTGTGAACACACTAGGTGAGGACGGACTTTACTGCTCAATGGCGACGTGCTATAAACAGAAAGTGAGGCACCGATGCTTAAAGGGCAACTAAACACCTTACTCCGCCCACATGCGCAGTCCAAAAAGCACAGGGGGATGACCGGTTTATCACATCGCCGTGCAGTCATTGCCTTGGATTAAAAATAGAAATCATCCTTGGAAAACATCTTGTGAATGCAGTTCTAATATGTATTTACATTTTTTTCTGTGTTTTGGCACCCATTCAATATTTATTTATTGTTTTAAATTTGCTTAGCATCATCCTGTTTGTGCTGCTATTTGTGTATTCTACTCTATTTTCAATGAAACGCAATTACATTAGATGTACAACAAATAACATTGATTAACCTTTTAGTAGGTTTAGTAGGTTATTTGAAGGTTGTAGCAGCTGGCAGGTGCAGCTTGAGAAAGTCATGCTGCAGTTATACAGGTGACTGTTTCACACGAGTCTGAAGCAGCACCTCGCGGATGCTGTGAGTTTTCACAGCCTGGAGTCACAAATCTTACATCCAGCAGAGGCGCTCCTGATAAAGATATGCAAAAGCAGAGCATAATTAATGTGTGGCAACTTTTACTGTTCAATAAGTAATAAAGAATTAACTATATTCAGAGAGGAGGGATTATTGAGCAAGGATGGTAACAGAGATTAATAAAACAGTTTAATCCTGCATAGAATTTGCCCAAAAAATCAGCACAGATACGAGGCTAGAGCTTCATAATAGCTGTTTTTTTGTCTGTCTAGTAGTTGCATTGTCAGTCAATCAGTCAATCAATCAATGGTTTTGTAAAGCCCAATATCACAACAGGAGTTGCCTCATAGGGCTGCACCGAACATTAAGGCAATAAACAGAGCAGTAAATAAGACAATGTAAAGTTCAGGTGAATCAAGTATCCAGGCAAACATAATGTCCAAATAAGCGTCAGCAGTAGGTGGCGACGAGCGGCGCAGGCGTCCCCTGTCCTTAGACTCTCCAGCACGGCAAGGAAAAACTCAAAACCCAGGGGGAGAAAAGAGAAACCTTGGGGAGAACCACAGAAGGAGAGATCCACTCCCATGGACGGACAGGCTATAGAGACCCAGAGCCGATGGAGTCCCTTAAGCAGACGGGCCAAGATCGAGACCGTCCAGTCCTTGTTGTCAATCCAGTAGGCAGGGTTCCTCTGTTCAGCCGGGTTCCTCCGCTCGATCTAGACAGGCACTCCCGAGGGGGAGTGGGACAGGAGACACCATGTGAATACTAATGAACAGACTACAGATAAATAAATATTGTATCATAATGAGACAAAGTCTGCAGTAAGAATAAGAGGATAGCGCTCAGTGTACCGTACTTCCCACAGCAATGTTTCTCCTAAGGCAGCTTTACTTCAGGCTGTGGGTTAGAGCTAACTGACCTGATCATAAGCTAATTCGAAGAGGTACATTTTTAGCCTAGTCTTAAATGTAGGGACTGTGTCTGCTTCTTTAACGTGAGCTGGGAGTTTATTCCATAAAAGTGGAGTCATATTTTTCTTTAAATCTAAAACAGGCCTTTTTGTAGACTAGACTTATAAAGACTTATAAATGATGTTCACCATAACCTTGTGTGATTTTTATGTATTTATTTTTGTACTAGAGAGAAACCCTGTAATATCACCCATGTAATATTTCCCCAGTTGAAACTGACTGAGACAAAAGAGGCAGGTATTAAGGAGCTGTCACCGATTATTATGTTGAAGTAAGTGACAAGCTCAAACTGGGAAAACTGCTCACGCTGCGTCACCTTTGAGCCTTCCAAAAACAGGAACAAAGCCAACACAGTACTAAAGCCTGCTCTAGCCTTTCATTTAATTCAAACACATTTTACAGATTATGCGTGTTCCAGATGCGTTGTAATATTCCTGATAGAGGTGTGTGCCATGACCACCTAAATATTGCATAGCTCCCTTTTCTGCTTTTTAATGGCCTATACATGAAGTTTAATATAGATCTTTCTCTTCTGGCTGTAGGTATTTTTATGTATGTGTTTTATTTGGCGTTACTGACTCAAGCTTAGCAAGTGATATGATATAACTATACTATACAATAACTAATCGAAAAGTGTTGGTTAAAAGGTTAAGGTACATAGAGTCTGTACTTACTCTTCCATACTTCCTGTCCTTGCAGTATTTCCTATAAGTACCCCTGAACCATTGGTGCTGCTTACCCCACCACGGTGCCTCACAGCCAATCGCACGCAGCAGGGAGTCCTGCTCACCTGGATGCCACCTGCCAATCACACCGCACCTCTTCAGCATTACGTCATGGAGTTCCGTCTGGGGGAGAGATGGGAGGTCCTGGATGACAGCATTCCTGCGGGAGAGACGGAGCTGCTCGCCCGGGACCTTATTCAGGTAAATACTAGGTTCAACGAGGTCAATGTTTTAGACAAACACAATCAGTTAAATCTTATGTACTTCCATATAAATGTACCATAAATGTGTTCCATGTGCAGCTTAAGACAAGACATTCCTTTTGTCACTAGCACAATTCCTTTTGAGCTATTGCTGCATTTACCACAGAGCGTAGCAACTATTCCTGCATTTTTTCGAGTAGCTTTCTGGCTGATTTGTAAAATAGAAACTTCTGTTAAAAGAAAAATTGACGTTGCAATTTGCAGTATTTATTGATCATCTCTCTTAAAATTACAGCAATCTTCTTGATCTTATCAGCTCTGCGTTTTAATCTTAACCTTCTCTTAGTGCTGCTGTTTCCAAAAGAAAGTCAGCTCATTGTGCTTGCTTACTGTAAATGTCACTAATGTGAGTTACTTAGACCTGTATTAAACACAATTCACTGCAGTGGTGGATGACTCGTTGAATTTTTTGATGGACTCTTTCACTTTTTCAGAATCACACTTTGGCAAATTTTCCCAAACACATTATGCAACATTAGACTTTAAACTAACCATCAGCTCTTAGCTCAATGCAGAGGCTTATATCACTACTTTTACTGCACAGCAAACACCCACTCACTCTCCTCTCACTCTCCTGCTGCCTATACTGTGCTCTGGCATTCACACATTATGCATCAATACCTGTTAGTTGTTGTCTTGTTCTACATTCCTATGTTTAAAGACTGATCTCATAATGCATTCTTTCAGTGACTGGGGAAAATATTTAATGGCATTTTTTTCTGACGTGAATTGTGATTTATGTTTCAAAGTAAAGATTCAGTTCACAGTGCACATTTTAAACATGTCCAGGAATATTATGAACGGCTAAGACAAGAATCAAAAGTATTTTCAGAATATTGGCGGCACGGTGGTGCAGTGGTTAGTGCCTTCGCTTCACAGCAATAAGGTCCTGGGTTTGACAGTGGGGCCTTTCTGTGTGGAGTTTGAATGTTCTCCCCGTGTCTGCATAGGTTTCCTATGGGTGCTAAAAACATGTACAGTAGGTTAATCTTCCAACCAGGGGATTCTGACCATTAGCCTGGCTCCACATCTGGAGATGGGTCCCGGGGCGCTGCCCACGGCTGCCCACGGCTGCCCACTGCTTCCCACGGCTGCCCACGGCTGCCCACGGCTGCCCACTGCTCCTGACAGGTTGCCCCACCGGCATCGAAGGATGGGTCAAATGCAGAGGACAAATTTCCCTACGGGGAACAATAAAGTACACCTAAACCTTAACACTTTAACACCTTAACCATGTTTGCAGAGGTTAACTACAGGGTTATGGTTTTATCAAGGTCCCTGCAGACAATAATTGCAGATTCAGCAAAAAAATTCAAATAAACTGAGGCACTCCAAAGTAGAGATAATAAAAGCCTTTATTAATACATGGCTAGATGAGATAAAATCATTGCCAACGCGTTTCGGCTCTAGGCCTCAATGGAGAATTAGATTTGTCAGTATTTTGTAAAATGTATGGGTCTAATCTTGTACAAATAATTATGTACAAATAATTATTCACATTTCTCTGTTTAGAATGTACAGAACAGTGTTTTATATTAATTAATTAATTTTATATTATTACAATTTACATTGTAGATATTTTAATGTTTAATGTTATGTACCAGGTGACAAAGAACACACCCACCTTTGACCAACCCATTTGGGACATGTGACCAATGCTGTAAGCTTATAGCTGTACAGAGGCAGCCATCTCGAGCTTGCCTGAAGAAGGCCTAGAGCCGAAACGCGTTGGCAATGATTTTGGAGTGCCTCAGTTTATTTGATTTTTTTTGCTGAAACTTATCCTGCACTGAAGAGCACCCAAAGGACAAAGTTTCATACTCTTTTACATCCAAGTAGCACTCCAGCCTCCCAATTTTTCAATAATTGCAGATTGCAAGTTGCTAATCACAATCATTGAAATAGCCATTTGACTCGGTTGTGATTGATTGCACAACCCTATTTTGCTTTGCACTAATGATGTTAAACAAGCATTTGGCTATTTTGTTATTGATTTTTAAAGCCTACATGTCTGTTATGTGATATGTTCAGATATAAATTCAATTATTACATTAAAATGTGCATCTTCAGCCCTGTGAAAATGTAAAAAGCCTTTCATGTTTTTAGGAGGCCTGGTATGAGTTCCGTGTGATGGCCGTCATGGATGATACCATCAGCGAGCCGAGTAACGTCGTCGGAGTGTCCAGCACAGGTGAGGCGTCATGTCGCAAAACCAGACTTTGTCCTGGACGCAAATTAGTCCTATAGAATATGTGATATTATGATTATACTGTATGGGGCCCATATAACTCGTCAGGCACGTCAATCACATCATGTTATACATACAGTAATCATTGTCTTGAAGTCCTTTATTTATATTGTGCAGTGTGATTGAATACTGACAGTACTTTTTAATATTGGGAGGGGTCGCTTCAGTTATTTTTTTGTTGGCAGAGACGACATCGAACTTAACCATAAACCACTGAATTCTGGCCTGTCCTCCACCTACAGTATTATCAAACTCTCCTCTCTTTAGAATTTTAAGATGTCACAAGAACAGAATTCCTTACAAGAAAGCAGAACCCTCTCTTTGAATTCACTACCGCCGTTTTACACTGGTTTGGAACTATATCCAGCCTCTCAGACCCGGGGCGATCTTAACATTCCTGAAGAAGACCGGGGATGTATTGCACACGCAGCAAGTCCAACTTCACATTCAGGCTACTCAGCAGTATTCCGTTTTAGGGCTCTTTGTAGTATGACATCATTGTCTTGCCCGTCTCACACACGGAGCGAGTGCCGCCAGACTTTGTGCTAAAAAAAAAAGGATTTGTTTAGTTTAGTTTGTCAGTCCTGCGCTCAAATCTGAAATCACAGGACTTCAGATGTCGCTACGTTGCAGAGGTCACCGAGTACATATTATTCTGTAAGAGCAGCTGTTGCTAGCATTTATTAGGAAGATTTTTGCAGATGTTTCGAGGTGCTGGTGCTGCCCCCTGCTGCTTGTAATGGGAACTGTGTATGAAACCTCAGTTTGAGTTGTATTTCGATGGAGGATCCCTATTTGCACCCGTGTGAAACTCATCCCTGGGTCTGTTTGTTCTGGAGTCGGCTACAGATGTCACTCGTCAAACTTAAAGGAACAGGCCACTGTTTTTTCCATACTTATGTTCTTAACTGAGCTTACAGTAGACGAGTTGCTGTGTACCTGTCTGGTCTTTGTGCGTGCGCTCAGTCACGCAAAACGACCAAAGATGTTGTTAGCATTTAGCCTCTCCTACTCCCCTCTATGGGGCCAAACGGGGTGAAGTTAGAAGTGACCAAGCTCTTCATTGTAAGGCGTAATAACACCTTAGGAGCACTTTGACGTCTGGGCAATAAAGTGAAGATAATAGTGGAAGATATTAGTGGAAAACCCGTACTTAAATAGGGGAAATGTGGAAGAGCTTGGTCGCTTCTAACTTCACCCCCGTTTGGCCCCATAGAGGAGAGGAGGAGAGGCTAAATGCTAACAACATCTTTGGTCGTTTTGCGTGACTGAGCGCACGCACAAACCAGACAGGTACGCATCAACTTGTCTAAGCTCAGGTAAGAACATATCTCAGTATGGAAAAACAGTGGCCTATTGATAAAGAACAAGTGGCACTGAAACAGATCTGGTAATGAAAAACATTGCACTGTAAAGAGGGGGAAAAAATGCAAATAAACCCTTCAATTATTTTAGTCATTATGTAAATCCTTCATATTTAAACAATTATTTGTGAAATGTTTTGCTAAACAATACTATACAGTTGAATATGCTTTAAACAATATAAGGGCAAATGATTTAAAGTACAGTATGTTCCTTTGTAAACAATGGAGTGAAGTGTAACTTTTTATGAACTATAGAATCATACTTTGAGATCAGCACAGTGGGCGAGCTTCTGTGGCGCACATTAAGCACATTAAAAGTTAGTGTTATTAATTGTATTTTTGTCTATTATGTTAAATTTATAATCAATTGATGTAATAATTATAATCGTAACTCAAATTTATTAATTGCACTTATGCTTGGTATGAACTTTTTCAACTTTCTTCTTCCAATATTACTTGTTTTTTTTACTAGCCACAGTTAATTCAGAAGTAAAATAAAAAGATATATAGAGAGAGGAATGTGGAGGCTTCTATCAAACAGGGGGGGTATATCTTGGTTGCTGAGTCACTTTTGTGCTATTATTATTATTATTATTAATTTATTTATTTATACAGGTGGTCTCTTGAGACTCAGTGTCTCATTTGCAAGAGAGACCTGTTAAAACATATAAGGCAAATAACAGTTAACAATAAGACAACAGTGGAACAATTACAGCAACTTTAACACAATACTAAGAAAATGTATAACACTTAAACACAAGAGCAGACACATGGAGGATACTCCTTCACAAGGGATTTAAACTGATAGAAGGTCACAAGATTATCCACACAAAAGGTTTTCTGTGCCTCATTCCAGACATTTGGTGCGAAGTAGCAAAAGGCCTTCTTCCCCCATTCTGTCTTTACACGGTGTGACTCAAGAGTCAAAATGTCCTGAGACCTCAGCTGGTAAGCATTTTACCATAGACTGTACAAATAATAGACAACTCCTCCTCACTCCTCCCCGTTTACCATAATGGCCATGTTCGAGGGGGAAATCATGGCGGATTTACAGACTCCTCCTCCCCAGCTCTGACGAAGCATGTTCCTAATAAGGGCATAAGGGCGGGATCTTCACTGTAGACTCGGCCCTTGCGTGACGTGTAGCTCCCGCAGCTCCAATGCTAACAGTCCGACCCCCATTAAGTACGAGATTTCTAAAATTTATCCTACGATAACCAGCCCGGTGCCTCTGATTGTGTCTAACCCAGCGAGGAATATCTAGCTGTAGACAGTTCCAAAAAATTAGGCACCGGGCATTAAAGTTGTTTTTAACCTGTCTAAAGTGGAATGCATTCCAATGGGGGACTAGCGGCTATATGGCGGTACTACAGCAATGGCGGCCTCCAGTGTCGTCGTCGCAAAGCAGAGCAGCCAGCGGCCATTGCATTTTACCTGACATTTAAAAGATTTAACAAATAATCAGGAAGGACACCAAGAAGAGCTTTGTAAATAAACAGCAGACAGTGCTGCTCCCTCCTTGCTTCGAGAGATTGCCAACCTACTTTAGCATAGAGATACAGTGGTGGGTCCTATAACCATTTCCAGTAATTGCTGAATGGAAAACTGCATTCAGAGGCTTTAACACAGTTGCAGTGGAATGCAAATATATGATATCACCGTAATCCAAAACAAAAAGCAACGTAGCCTGAGTTAACGGTTGCCTCTTGTTAGGAGGTATACAATTTTTGTTTCTGTAGAAAAAAGACAGCTTTGCTTTAAGTGTGTTTGTTAGTTCCTGAACATGTTTACCATGAACATGTTTACCATCAATCCAGATGCCAAGATATTTATAACATGGCACTTTCTCATAATGGAACCGTCTAAAGCAGAGACTGACACGTCCTGTGACAGAACCGAATGTTTTCTAGAGAACATGCATTTAGTTTTTAAAATGGCCATTCCAAGCACTCGTAAAACGCTTGCTGTCTTGTTTTGCTTTGCACTGTGCTCACACCAGTAAACGCTAGTTCATAATAACAAATAAAAAACACAGTGTAACCGCTTGTCCCCATTGTATGATTCATGATTATGTAGGCCACCAGGACAGTGCGCCTATTTAGAACTGGGAAAAGAGAGCAACACTGAATGAAAACTGTTTATTTGTCCCATGTAACAACAGCACATCAATATGCACTCTCCTTCTCTCCATTCTGCCCAGAAACGTCCACAAGTAAAAATAATAATCATGTGCTGAGCTGCTGGTATGACTCATAAAATGGACTGGTTTACTAACTATGAATGTGCATTGTACATGAGATTATTGAGCAGAAAGGGGCAAACCATGATTAGTTTAAAGTGCTTTACTTCAAAATAAAATATAGCTTTTCCCTATTTTGATTGCGGAACATCTATTCACTGAATAACACATCATCACATATAACACGGATCAAAAGGGATAAATCAGCCCGATGTGTCAGTTCCAAAATATAAGCTGTTCTTCATTGTAATTGTATTGTCGGCCATGAAAATCCCATACTGGTCGACATCTACTTTCAAAGTCTTCCCTCTTCTGTCCTGCAGACTTCTTCCCCCCTCCGGAGATGGTGGAGGAGAGCGGACTGGCTCGACCTGTTGTGGCTGGGATTGTGGCCACCATCTGCTTCCTGGCCGCGGCTGTCCTCTTCAGCACCATGGCCGCCTGCTTCGTCAACAAGCAGCGCAGGAGGAAACTCAAGAGGAAACGAGGTAATGCTCCCTCTCGTGTGATTCACTGTTTCTCTGCGCGTCTTATCCACCAAACTGATTAGTAGCAAAAGATCTTGTACATAAACAAAGTAAATCAGTGGTTCTTTAACTTTTCATTCAAGCACAATTCAAGCACTTCTAATCTAAAATAAAACTAGAATTAATAGAGCAGTTTTAACAAGGACCTGCCTGAAGGAGGACAAAAACATTGAGAAAATGCTCTCTAAATTAAACTAAGACTAGAACTGCCATCAGAGATTCTATGGCACCCGAACCACAGTTTTGCGTAGATCATTGTTGTAACTGTAGTCCTGATGTCTTGTCTTTCAGATCCGCCTCTTTCTGTCACCCACTGCAGAAAAAGCCTGGAAACACCGTAAGTACCACCTACAGTACATCACTCACTTCACAAAATGGGAGCAATCATTGAACAAAGCATTTTCATTCTACAACACACTTTTACTAAAAATGTCTTGTCCTAAGCTGCAGTGTAGTGTCATTTTGAAGCTGAGGTTGGGTGAGGATGTAAGGATGATGTGATATCTCTTCAAAACGGGGTATTATACTTTTTGCAGGTATTTGCTAGTAATGGCACATCTTTATCACTTACTACACTTTGTTGGTTACAAAATGCAATATTGACATAACAAAATATCTTCACTTCTCCAAATGAGCTACAATAACCCCCTCCTCTAAATAAAAATAACACGTCACATGCAGTGATGCCCGTAACTAATTACTTAGTAACGGATTACTGTAATCAGATTACTTTTTTCAGTAACTAGTAATCTAACGAGTTACTATTTCCAAACAAGTAATCAGATTTAAGTTACTTTTCCAAATCACTGTGAGTTACTATTTTGTCATTTTCCTTTGGAACAAAAGACATTTATTTTTGCATCTCGACGAGTGACGTTACATAATGTCACGTTTTCAGCCTAAAACACTAACACTGGTCGGGGAGAGAGATGGATTTACGTCTCTTTTCTGAGTCTGTGTCTGTGTCACCTTTGTTGACGTTACTGTTAAAATGCACTTCCAATAAAGTGAGTGTTGGTAAAAGGGTTTGTCATTAGTGTGTTGAGGCGGTGGAGATGTTGTCGGCAGTATCTGAATGTAACTAATAAAGTAACTTGTAATCTAACTTAGTTACTTTTAAAATTAAGTAATCAGTAAAGTAACTAAGTTAAGAGAGTAATCAGTGATCAGTAATATATTACTTTTTCAAGTAATCTGTGGCAACACTGGTCACATGTGTAGTTATGGCGAGTGTTTTTACCTCGTGATGAGATGATTAAGCTTAGCAAGAGATTGAGAGGTGAGGAAAGCGTTTCCTGGATACAAAGGACCTCAGGAGGAGCTGTTTGGGAGGTGTCACTGTGGTGCTAAGAATTGCCACAGGAGAAGATTCAAAGATTTCTCAAAGATGCGTTAGAGGCTCGAAACACAGCTCCAGGTGTGTTTTTGATGAGAGAACAACACTGTAACATGGTAACAAGCTCTAAAAATATAGAGCATAAT
Organism: Neogobius melanostomus; assembly: GCA_007210695.1. Classification (NCBI taxonomy): domain Eukaryota; kingdom Metazoa; phylum Chordata; class Actinopteri; order Gobiiformes; family Gobiidae; genus Neogobius; species Neogobius melanostomus. The sequence continues at coordinate 1,026,411 of VHKM01000840.1, forward strand.
ACTTACCTTTTAAGAAAAACAACCATGGAAGGGTCTTGACATCTGGAAGTTTTGAGTGCACAGTATTTGTTGTTGTTGTTCCACATAAATACAACATTTCATGGTTTTGTTATGCGTCAAAAGCTGTGAGTGTAATACTCATGTCCCATTCACTATCTATACACTTGTGTTTGTGATATTAAAACAATCTGGAATTCACAGATAACACTGGAAAAATACTTTTGAAAGTTTGAAGTTGAAGTGTCACATGACAAAGCTTTGTGCGAATGCTAACAGTAGATGTACTTTTCGACTGTTACAAGACACTCCAGGTGTGTGGGCTGCGCAGCTGTCAGCAGAAAGTGGGCCTTCGATGGAGGACATCATCTCTCAAAATAAATGCATTTTCAAATATTCTCCTGTATTCTACTCACTTAAATGTGTCGATATAATATTGACTCTAATTAGGAAGTTATTTTGCATGAATGTTGCGTATCTCTTAATGTTTTCTCTCTTGAGCCAAAGCATCTTTCTCCAAATGACAAAGCATCATTTTCATTTGTATTTTTTTTTTTGGCCAATTCGCCTTATCCACAACCTGTTTATGTCCAAATTTTCCAGGAGTCCACTTAGCTTCATACCCAGTGTTGAACTGTACTGGAATGGGCTTGACGCCAGCAGGTACAGGCCCCAAGCCTTCAGCCCTCAGTGAGTGTGCCAGCTCGCTCCCTCTGTCCTGTTCACACTGTCTAAACCTCCTCCACTCGGTCCACAACCTCCCTTAACCTGACCCGGCTGCATGTTGGCTCAAATGTACCCGCACGGCAACAACAACACTGGGCTTCTTGAATAAATATAAACTTTAAAAATGATATGTCACCATTTGACACGTTCTGCAAGTTTATTTATGGTATAGCTGCTAACGCATGTATTCTGACAATTATAGACCCTATACCCAATTCTTAGTTTACAATGAAAGAGTTAATTAAATTGTTAGTTATGGTTCAGACACATTGTTAACTTTCCTAACACATTTCTAACATCCCAGGGCAGGGTCACTATCACAGAAATGCTGAAAAACGAGCCTGCAAGTTTGTGAAATTGATATTTAGATGTAATTTTGCATAATTATTACATTACATTCAGCCTAAATCCACATATAAAGATCATAATATATTTTTATTTGGCCTTGATTTAAATGCTTTAAATTGTGCACTTTTTTGTCAGTCAATAGTTTTATGGTAATGATACTCTGTTTGTAATGTTAAAAAAGAGTTCATATTAGTGTATTTGACCTTTCACTGACCGAGAAGCTGTATGGGTGGTTTCGCTTTCCATCCCAGTGGCTCCTATGATGCTCCAGGATCAATTTTATTTCAGGTATTTTAGGATTTCTGTTTGGTTTTTCGGAATGGAATGCATATATGTAACCATAGATACGGTTCAATCAGCAGTGAAAACCTAAAAAACAATTGATCCTGGAGCGTCCTACAGGCCTTCGGGATGTTAAGTAAAGGTGCTACGCTAACTACCCAAGCATCCGCTGGGTCACTAAAAGGTAAAATAAGCATTAATATCAATGTTTTTCTTTTTTCTTTTTTTCATTTAAAGTTACATAGTGCACCTTTAAGTCACAATGATTCATTTGACGCTGCCTGTGGAAACAGTAAAAAGCATGTGTTGTGTTTGTAGCCATACAGTCTATGAATACAGTATTTATATTTAAGCAATCACCTAAGGTGTTCATTCTGGAACTACAGATTCAATAAAAATGAACTATTTATTACCCTCAAATTATCTTTAAATATATTGAAACCCAGAGTGCTCATTTTCACATTTGTTTGTTAAGAGTATTTCGGATATGAGGGATTAAACGTTGAACCTTGTGAAAAAGTGAAGCGCTACTCTCTGTGCACTTGTGTAACTGTGTCTTGCTTTAAACATAATGGCACATTGTTTATTTAATTTCATCATGTTTACTTTGTCAGGCTTATCAAATATTAATACTATATATTCTGTACAGTATTTTTAGACATCAGTGGAGTATCACCGCAACATTATGAAATCATTAACACAGTATGTGACACACAGTATGTGACTCCTCTAGCTTACAGTATAGTCAAGCAGTTATATCTCAATATAAACTGAGTGTCAGTTTGTACTATCCCATATTTCTTGATAAAGTAACCCAGTTCGTTGTTGTCACTTGTTTTATGTTGCTGTACTCAGGCGTGCATGAATAAAGAACGTATAAACCCTCTGTGTGTTCCCTATAAACCTCTGAAGCCTGTGTGTTGTGAATGAAACCTCAATTTGACCACAGACTGTGGCTCCTGTTTTGTGACTGTCTAACAAAATTAAAATATCTGTAATATTTGGGGAAAAAGAGCAGGAGACTTGGCACCTCACTGTGTCGTGGCATGTAACAATAATCAATGCATAAAGAGTACACTATAATAGAAATCTATTTGAATACTGTTACCTGTTAAATGTGATCCTTGGAATTTAACAATAAAAAACATGAAACGCTCACTGTGCATTTGTCTAGACAAAGCTGTATTTCAGCAATATTGTGAGCCTTTTGAATGACATGCTGCATTATTATTATATTGATTGTGACAATTTTGATAAAATACCATAATTGCACATTGTATGCACATATAGGAACCATTAAAATCGTGTCTCCTCCTTCAAATATACCATCTATTTCTCATGAATAATATGTCCAAATCTAATTTTCCCACTCTTAACGCATTTTCAAAATGATTATTCAAGTTCATTTAAATAGAGATAAGTATGTTTCATGAGCTCATGTTATAAACATTATAGGCAAAGCAAATTCTCAGTCCCTTGTCCCTAGTTAGGCCTTTACACTGAAAACTATATGTCAATGGTTGTAGACCAATTTTTTCCCAATGTTGGGGGGCAGGGGCCCGATTACAACATTGCTTTGAAACTAAACAAGGTCTTGCACAAAGTCTTTTCCCCCTTTTCTCTTTTTGTGCCAAACACAAATATATTTTTTTCCCCAGGTCATCTTCAGGAAAGGCGAGTCCAGAAAGTGTCCGCTCCAAGGGTTCACCGTCAGAAACATCTGAAGACAGTCATGACCAGCGTGACAAAAAACCACCTCCGAGCCCAGGGAAGAAAGAGGAACTGTCTTTGTACACGAAGACCAAAAGAGCAATAACAAGCAAGAAATACAGCATGAAGCATGACTCTGAGGCAACCACACCAATTGAGCTCATCAGTCGAGGTCCAGATGGTCGCTTTGTCATCGACCCAACTGATATGGAGATGTCCATTAAACCTCGACGAATTGAAGGCTTCCCTTTTGTGGAAGAATCCGACCTGTATCCTGAGTTCCGGCAGTCGGATGAAGAGAACGATGACCCCAGGCCTTTGCCCCCAGCTATGGCCACACTGCGGCCTCACCAGATCTCCCCCATCTCCAGTCAGGAGTCCTACATGCAGCCTCCTGCCTACAGCCCCCGCTTCCACAGGCCCTTCGAAGGTATGACCATCATGGAGAGCAGTCGACTGCAGGCTACAGGGCAGATTCGAGGGTCTCTCCACCACCACAGGGCTTTCTATGGCTATGTAGGCCCCCGGGGGATCACGAGCCACCTCCTCCTTTTTATATGCCTGACACCAGCCCACTCAGCTCTGTCATGTCGTCCCCTCCGTACCTGTCTGAGGGGCCATTTGGTCACCCTGTGATTCCTGAAGAAATGAGCGAGAGTGACTTTCCTCAGTATACTGTCTCTGGATTCCCAATCCCCCTGACACTCTCTTCTACGTCTCGCACACCAGAGATTTGGCAGGGATTGGATTTTACCTTTGCCAGTTTGGAGGGGCCCCAGTTCATCTTCCCACCATCTCACCCTTTGCACCTACGTCACGAGTCCCCTATCCTCCCCCACCTCATGTGCTTCCCCTTAGTGCTTTTCAGCCTTCCAGTCTCCCAATGCCAACTTACCCAACTGTCCTGCCGCTGGAGGCCCCAAAGAGCCACACGAGAAAGTCTCCAAGCAAGGCCAAGCCTCATGGCTCCCCAGCCAAGCATTTAGCTATGCAAGAGGCACATTTAGGGCAGCTAAGACATACAAGCCACGGTATGGGCATACCGGGTTTGCCTTACTCTGATCCAATGGCCCACATTGTCCCTAGCACATTCAGTAGCCTGGACACGCGATGGTTTGATCCTAGTCCTCGGTTCAGTCCGCGACAAGTTCGTAGAATGGATTCTGGTTTACACCAGGTGGTTCTTCAGCCCTCTCGACTCTCACCTCTCACCCAAAGCCCTTTTAGCTCACACCAGGGTTCCCCTGAGATTGTAGTCCGTCCCAGACCACGTCCCAGCATTGTGCAACCATCTATACCTCCGGAGATGTCTGAGATTACCCTCCTCCCTCCTTCCACAGCCAGCTTCTCAAGAAGATCCTCCCCCTCCTCCTCACCCGCCCTCGGCCAGGGAAGCAGGAGAGCCAGTCCCAGCTACCGCTCCCACATGGCCTTTGCCACCTCTGCGGCCAGCTACCCAGCCTCCCAGTCCCCATCTCCACCCATGGAAAGCAGCAACATGTTTGGGCAGATGCCGTCTCAAAGAAGGACTGAGGAAGAGATCCTTCCATCTGAGCCCTCTCCACCACAGTTGTCCACTTCAGGGTAGGTGCCTTAGGCATGCTGAGAGGAACCCATTTGACTCATTTGCCCCAACCCATACGCTTTGATGTGTTGAGTTGCTCTGACAATTACGTTGCTATTCCCATCCTACTCCTTAGTTATCAGCTTTTTTGTTTTTTTTGGTGAAATTGTGAACAATATTTGTGCTTACTTATCCCTCCGAGTGTTCATTCATGTTTAATCAGGTCAGTGCTGCTTTCATGTCAGACACAACGTCAAAATTGCCCATTACATCTGTGAAGCTAAGTTTTACATGACAACTTTAAGACATTCATCTTATAATTGGGTTGGTATAAAAATAACAAAGACCCAACCAGACAGCCATATTGTAATGACGTAAATGCACTGGCTTCACAGATCACTCAACAGACCTTTTGGGGCTAGTGCTAAGTATTAAAAGCAATACATATTTACTGACAGTTATGTGGCGTGTGTTTGGCTCAAGCCCCTTAATGCCTGGGAATCAGAAACCTCACCACAAGAGCCCATCTTGTCATGTGTCCTGCTTTCACTTAATGGGAGGGAACTCATCCATTTGACTGATACCACATAAGAACAAGGCCATTGTTATGTCTAGCTTCAAGCCTTTGAAGGTGCCTCCATCATGCAGAGGGATGCTTAAGAAGAGCTCATCTTGGCAGGCCCTGCGGCCCATGCATGACCTTAGTAACCTGACTGTTTAACCAATTCTCCCTACTAGCTTCTACCCTTTCAGATTTTCCTACCCTACTTGCCTTTCTCAACCCTTCTAATTGCCCCGGGACACCCCAGGTCTGACCACCAAACCAAGGTTGTTGGGCAAAGTGTGTCACAGGGCCTGTCCGCTTCTCATGTACTGCAATGTTTCATCATGAACTAGGGGCAGAATGGTGGTTCTTGACGACTCCTGGAGTCTTACCTGCTTTGTTTTTGATTGATCTCAGCTACCTGGGCAGCGTTGTTGTGACCAGGTCCTCTACACCGCAATAGGTAAGGGTTGGATCCATGTCTGAAAGGGGGGGGTTAGCAGGTGGGACTTTTGATCACCGTCCTTTAAAGGGGAATACAAGACTCTGAGTCTGCCATTTGTTCCTTCCACAGTTTGAGTTCCTTCTTTTTTCTTTTGTCAAAGAGGCTATGCTTTTTCAGTTCTGCAGTCGTATGTACAGTTTGCATTCTGACCGAAGCATTTTCATTTGTTAGGCATCAACAAAGGTCAGATATGTATTACAAACTTTACTCATGCTTGAGTGGTTTGCTAACTAACCCCATTTCTTGCCAGAGGCATTTAGAGGCAAGTACTTTCAGTGCATTTATTTCTACGCATTTATACATGTCAGATCTGCCAAGTTGCTTGAAAACTTTCTATAATAACATTATCATTTTTAAGATGAAAAACTAATTCCACATGTCCTTAATATAACAATCACCATGTGCTATCGTTTAGACAAATCTTTTTCTTTTTTCTGTTTATTGAGTCTGCAATACATGAGATTGAATGGTAGAATTCAGGTACTTTACTTATCACAGTGTCTTTGACTCTGATCTATTGGTAGAGGTGGTTATTAATACTACAACTGATTGATAGACATTTGTTCCAAAGAAACCGTAGAAAAGCGTTCTCAGAAACTATAGTTGCTATATACAGTTTGCTTTAGCATTCTCCTCAAGCGTGACATATTTTTCCATTTACATTTCAGAGATGCATATGTTGTACAATTCAGCAAAACTAATGTTTTGTAAATTTAGTTGCTGGACATTATTGTAGCTGCATGTCCACTGGGATCCCATGATCCTGGTTGTAGCTTATCATGTATGAAGTTCAGCACAGAGCATGATAAGCATCTGGATGAATGACAGTATTGACCTTGAGACATGGATGCAGCTTTGAGTTAGTTGAGACTGCAGAACATTTCTCATTCTCCTGTGAAACAATATCCTGCTAAAGCACATCCGGTATTTCTTCGTAAGGTTACGGAGCAAAGATTTTCCTGGTGCAACTACCTGCCCAATGAAGAGCTGTGCAGTGTATTCCCCTTTAAAGTCGTGTTCCATGTGCAAACTGCCATGCATGCCATTGCTAAATATTGCTCTTCCGTTACACAAAATAAAACAATATATGGATAATTCTTGTTCCAGTTGTTGTCCTAGTGCTTCGCTTTCCTTTGGCTTATTTTTCATTATGTGACTGTTCCTAAGTAGTCATTTCCCCTCCCGCCATCTCTCCCCCTGTCAGCATGGTGAAGCCCATTGTAGACAGTATCCATGTCTATGATACACATTGATAATGCTTTGTTGCTGAGCTGTGGTTTCCCCCTCTACTAACAACCTTGGCTTTCTCTCTGCAGCCACACTGGGAGTTTTGCTGTTTACTGTGCCTTGAGAGAACCAAGCATTTGTTTGTGCTAAAGACTTGTGGGCTGTTGTGGTATAACCATAAAGGGATGGATCTATGATATAATATATATACTTTCAGAAAAAAGCTCAAAAAGACAGACATTATGAGCTATGATGCTTAATGTTTTTATTTGAAGTGTGTTCACTAAAAACAGAGCAAGCTTATTGGTGCATCTATCAGATTACAATAATTTAACCGCTGCAGGGATATGGCATTACATATTGTAAGTATTTCTTCCTTCATTTGCTTCTTCAGAGTTTCACAATAGGCTGCACTTTTTGCTTGGCGCAAGCAGTGCTGTGGGTTTGGGGCTGGTGCCGCTCTGTTGTGCCTACAGCACAGGGGTCGTGTTGGGCCTGAAGTTACCTGTGCTCTCCTCTCTTTTCTTCACGCAGAAAACGCCGAGGTGCAACGAGTGCCCTTTCAGGGTCTGAGAGGATTGATGCACTGAGATACCAGCGAATTAAAAAGGCCAAGAAGATGACCATGAACAACAATAACTCCAAGATGAGGAAGAAAGCAGGTGTGGCAGTTTGCACATGTACAATATGTCTTCATAGAGAACAGACACTGCAGGACAATTCTTTGAATGAATCCTAATAATAAATATTTATGCTCATTATTCCCAAATGTATAGTTTTTTGTGACCAAAATAATTACAAGGCGTTTCATGATCACTTCAGAATCAGAAGGAACTGTAATTTAAGACTAGCCCTACAATGCAACAGCAGTTTGCCCATGTACCCAAAGTCGATCTTTGGCTTCCCCAGTGCACACTATTGTTTTGTCCATTGGCAACACACTTAATCCTCCTTGTCTTCAGTGTCTGCATACACTGGTGCATAAATGTGAGTGTGCATGGGTGAGTGGTTCCTTAATGAGCGCCAATTGGAGGTGAAAAGCACTATATAAATAAGACCATCTCCCAGTTAGACTGAATATGTATAATCCGTGTTCAGGATGAGTTTCATTTACTGTGCACTAGAGGATGTGTGATTTTTGTCAAAAATGTAGTACCAATAAGCCAGGAGTGAACTTTCTTCTCTAATTACTTGTTTTGTTGTTAAATGATGGTTGATAATTCAGAGAAAGTGCCCATTGTTGCAGTGTTTACTTATACGTGTTGGTGTGTGATATGCGTGTTGTCTGTGCAGGTGTTTCCACCTCTCAGACCCAGCAGGCCTACACCTCTCAGGTACTCCAGCCCGAAGAAGCTCTCTACCTCCGGAAGAAGAAGAAACGGCCCCTCCTCCATGACCCGTACATGCGCTTCTCTGCTCTGCTGTACCGCCGGCCGCTGCAGGACGACCAGAAGGCCATCCTGGCCTGTATGGACAACATCGACCCTGACCACGCCACTCTGCTCTGAGACTGTCTCACCTGGTCAGGAAAACAGATCAATCAATGAGTCCTGAGGGATATAGCACTGCATTTACACGTTCACAGTCAGTGTAGAGTCATGGATTCTGTATAGCTTTGCAAATTTACAGTTTTTATTACTAACATGCTATTTAATATGTAAAGATTTAAAGAGTGCTTGTCCAAACTTTTTAGCAAATGTATAGTTGTTGCAAATAATTTGAAAAACTAGATCACTATCAGTTATTGAGAATATTGATTGAATTTGAAAAAGTAGTAGTGTAGTTCGTCAACAAAAAAAAAGATACAACTATTTGCCAGATTGTAGGTTTTACTCCAGTGCAAAATCATATTGTGTCTAACAGAAACTGAACCAACCAACCAGAACTTCATAGCCCTTTTTGACAAACAAATCACAGCTACACTCGGAGGAGCAGCATTTAAAGTTCAAATGAAACTCATCCTGAGCCTGAGCTATTTCTTCTGCATGATAGCAAATGCTTGTTTGAAAATGATCCTCTCTTTGTCTGTCTGTGACTGACAAAGAGTCACAGACAGACAAGTCTGGATACGGGGTGCAGACCTGGGTGAAAGATACAAAAGTAAGCATTCCTGATGATAAATACCGCTCTATACTCAACAAATCCATAGCTCACAATCGGGATCAACCAGCGCGACAAATTAGCCCCGACAAAGCTAACATTTATTTATCTTTTTTATTAATAAAAAATGTTTTATGTTGCTTTTTACGTCAAATAAAATGGAACATGAAGCGGCTCCTGAAAAGACTTTTACTGTACACGAAAAGTGATTTGCACTGGAGCAAAACATTGACGTACCATACCTGTGTGTCCATTTAGTTCATCATTGTTCTCCTTTTGGTGGGTAGAGGGCTCCTATCCCTATTCAGAATCCATTAGACCAGAGAAATGAAGAGAAAAAAAAAAGTAAAGAAAATGAACAACTGTAGAACACAGGATAAGACTGTGCCACTGAATACAGTAGTATTTTTCATATTAGAGAACATGACTGACTTTTCTTTGGCCTTAAAGAGCTTCAAATTGGTTGCCTAATTACTTAAATGTTACTTTTATTCTGTGTGTTTTGAATGTGTGAGGCCATTTTTTTGCTCATCATTGAAATGATAAAGGCTGAGCTTAAACAACATGATGATCCTCAAGGCAACCTAATGTGAACCATGTATTTTGTATTGTAAACAACTAATCAGCTTTGTTTACTCATTTGAAAATCAATTTGATTGTTCATTCTTCACAAAAGGGGCTACAGGTTTTAAGGAGTTTATATTGTGCCAACTTTGATCATGATTATGACCACAGTCTGAAATGTGGGTGGTGTGCTGCGGCATACTGAGGCCTGTAACACAACGAACATACAAAAGAATTAACCGATTTCATGCAGTTTTACAGTTATAATACATAATATAATACATATTTTAAAAATGATTTATCCCCCAAAGTCCACTGTTGTGCAATAACTTAGAAAAGAGAACTTTCTGGTGCTACTGTCCACAACCATAATAAATTATTGTCATGATAAAATTGCCAAAGTAAATTCATACACAAAGCCATCTCATTCCAGCAGAGCTAAGGTGCTACGCAAACCAGTTAGAAAGCTGCTCTATTGTTACGGCCACGAACTGGTGCTGCTTTTGTGTTACACAATATATGAAATTACTATGTTTAGAAAAGGGGTTGATATGTTTCTTGAAGGTGAACATGATGAGTGCATAATTAAAAATCCTTGGTGCCATTAGTTATTGTTTGCATGCTGCCTATAGAAAGCAGGACATCAAGAGTAGGATTAAACACGGTGTCAAACCTTATCCAAGCTCTGATAATCTTCTCAAGAGAAGAGAGCGTTCGCCAAGTAAATATCAGAAACACAATTCAAAAGTGACTCTAATGTAATCGTTTCCATGTGGTGAGAATAATGACTTATCTTTCTCCTCAATCGGTCGATCAGATTAACAAACGCCTATCGCATACCAAAATAAACTAATGGAAAATAAATTTAAAAAACACAGAAATTAAACCCCAGATTTGTGTGTGAAATGGATGACTGTAATTACTGAAAATTACATAATTCTGATACAAATACAGTCAGGAATGTGTGAGCATAGGAAAATATTCTTCAAACTGAGCATATGACTGAAACTGGAATTAAATAATTCATTAAACTCTTCTAAAAACATTGTACCATAACATTACTTCCAAACCCTGGAAAGGACTCGCAAGAGTGCAGCAGCAGTACACCTCCATGAGTCAGGATCGAATTACATGATTTAATTGTAACAGTTTTATTGTATAACTATATAAATATAGTGTATGATAAAAGGTGCATATTTTATTATATTGAGACATACTATGTAGTAATAGTAGGCATGCATCTCAGAGGTTAAACAGAATATATTCAAAAGTCATTTATATATGAAAACAAATATTTATGTAACAAATTCAATTTACACTTATGTTGACAGAGACAGTATATTTTCCAAACTAATAACTGCGGTCCCAGTTTCAGCAGAAACAAGTGCACTGAATCACACAATATTCTGTGGTGGCGACTGCTCTCGGCTTGGGCGCGTCAATTGTAAATTTACAAAGACCACCATTAAGTAATAATAAACATAAGTGGGAATGATAGTTCTGACATGGACAAAGCAGAGAGAACGTACTGTACTGTAAACTTCACAATGTGCCACTGAGGGAAACGTCTGTGTACGTGGACAGGTTTGCATGGGATAAAACTTGAATGTGATAGACTGTTAATGTTTTTAAGTCAGAAAACCATAAAAGTACAGAAAGTAGAGCATCATCTGCTGAAACCCAGTAGGTCAGTCGTGTAAATCTGAGGTACGCTCATTATGAAAGAAACAATGGTCTAAAACTTAACTTTAAAGATGACAACACTGTGTCATCCTCAACACTATTTAGCAAAGTAGGAAGTCAACCCTTTTCCTCAGGTCAGCCCCAAACCTGGATAAATGAAGACTTTGTGTCTGGAACTCCAAGCTTGAAAAACAATATACGCACCAACATTATGTAACTGCACAGCAACTTTGCGATGCAATAACTGCTTACCTTGCGCTTTCAACACATGTACTAATGTACTACTCCACTGATACAGTACTGTACGAGAGTCCAATAGTTTCTCTCATTCTCTCCGATAAACTCACTTTAATCTCTGCACTGAGCCATAGTTGTTTCTTCTTGAGGAGGAACGACTGTGTTCTTTATGAAAGGTTGAGAGATTTACAAATATGTGTAGACAGACTTTATCCCGCACACTGTTTAGGCATAGGTTTGTTTAAATGCACCTTTTGTTTGCAACACCTGACTGACAAACCAATATGGCTTTGTCGTCTAAACTGAGAGATGGGTTTCCAAACTCGTATAATCCACACTGAAGCCCAAAATAGAAAAACTACATACTTACCACACATGCTCATTACCTTCTTTATTTTAAACAATACACTTCTGTAAATACAAATATTGCCGTATATCTTGCAAATTCTACGTACTTGGCCGCAGTTTTCAGTGTTGTCCAATTAATCGATTCATCTCTTTTTTTGATTGATCTTGAACCGTTTTGCTTTGTCTTAACCGAAAAATCAAAAACCTACATATGAAACATTAACTCTCAAAGGCACAACAAACGTCACTCCAAGACGCTCAGCTCTGTCGTCAATCACGTGCGATAATACACTAACAACTTCGTCCCAAAATGATGTAAAAAAACTCCCAAAGGCCTCGAGATAACAGTGTAAATACTTAAAAATAAAACACATCTTGTCACGGCATACTTTTCTTTTTGTAGGGGAAAAAAAAACAATCTCACACCTCGTATCCTGTCCTGATAACTTGAGTGGGGACTGCGTAGTGTAGGGTCTGCATCTGTGACACAACGTACTACTGTAAACAGGCCGCTGTCTGTCTGTCTGTGAGTGATGGAGAATCTTCTAGAAATAATTAGTTTTAAGGATTTATTCTAGAACTGAAGCATATAGAGAAAACACACACATATATATATATAAATATATATAGATAAATATATATTGTCATGGAACCAAATGGTTATATGAGTATCTATATTTGGGGACAGTTTTGTTTCTTTGTTTGTTTTAAGAGAATGTATAAGTCTATTATTTTTCTATTCATGTGTTGCTTTACTATTGTAGCAATGCACACCGCTAGAGAAATATAACTCTTTTTTTTGTGTGTTGTTGTGTACAAAACAGAAAAGATGGTGCACTGTACTTCTTATATCACTGTCCACTGAGAGAGACTCCAGAGTCAGTTTTTATTATTAGCTTGCTTGATGTGTGGTGCTTGTAAATTTCTTTGTGGGCGATCATCTTCCAACAACAACAACAACAACAACAACAACAAAAAAACAAACCTACATCAATCAAGCCTTGCAGCACTTATCGACATTGAAAGATTTTGTACGTTTTATCAATGTTTTGTTGGCGCGCTCACAAAAAGTCCTAACTTTGGTGCTCCTCATGATGTCCTCAGGGGGTCTCCAACTCGCTCTCTCCAAGTGGCTACAGTGGATGAGTCAAATGCAATTTCTGCCTTATAGTGGCTTTTTCTCTTTGTGCGTGAAATGAAGAATAATATGTTGATCTCAATCCACAAACAGTTAGGGAAATACAGAGGTGGTCAAAGTACTTGAGTTCATTGCTTGAGTAAAAGTACAGATTCTATTGGTCAAATATTACTCCAATGAAAGTAACGGTAGCTCAGTCAGTTTATTATTTAAGTCAGGGGTGGCCAAGCTTTTTTCATCGAGGGTTGCATATCGAAGTGTATACGGCCAAAAATCAGTAGCCAGTGCAGTGATTTTAAACTCTTCACCCCCGCCATTTTCTCCTGTTTTTGGCTTTTCCCAAATATTAAAAGCTTCTTGGTAAAAATGGTCAAGATAGCAACGAAAACGCGGCAAAAATGTGACAAAAAAGTGATGAAAATGCAACAAAACAGTGACAAAAGAGCTACAGAAAATGTGCAAAAAAAAGTAATGAAAAAGTGACAAAAATGTGTGAAGAAGACTCACCATAAAGCCACAAAAGGGCAACAAAAAAGTGCCAAAAAGCGTTAAAAATGTGACAAAAACGCAAAAAAGTGCAAGACCTTTTAAATGAGGCTAACAGGCTGTGACCTTTTCGATTTGGGTAAAGCTGATGGTTTAAATCGTACCCTCCACCTTTATTTAAGCTTGGAACCATAATGCCAGCTCTGTCTCACAATAAATTGTTAGCGTCTGAGGTTTTAAGTAAAAAAGAGTGGAGTAAAACTGCGAGCTCTGGAGATACCAATTCAACTGGAAGCCTGAGTCTTACTGTAGGGCCACATTTGGCCCCCAGGCCGCACTTTGGGCACCCTTAAGTGAATGTGTGGAAGTATTTGCTGCAGGAAGTATAGAAAGTATGAATCCGTTTAAATAAGTGTTTTCAAAAAATACTTTGCAGCTTCAACAAACACTAACGCTGGTTGTGAGTCAGCGGCATTGACGGTACATCTGCACAGCGCCACCTACTGTTCATAGATTCCGCATTAGGCTTTTACAATGAGTACAGATCCCCAAAAACTCTACTCAAGTACAGCACTTAAAGGGATATAGCAGGATTTTTGACATAGGGCGTTTCCTAGTTATCCAGAGTGTTGTTGATTTGTTTTTTCTTCTTTTATAATTCATGCAGTCCTTATATTTGAAGAGTTCAGTGGTGCTAGGCTAGTGCTAGGCTAGCGCATGTCTATGGTAACTAGTAGCCTGCATTAAAAACCTCTTCAAAATCATCGGGTAGTCCTCCAGACGTTGCCATATCTGATTTGTAGAATTCTCCTTTGTGAATCCCACGTGGCAAACAAACTACTGTAGATCCGGTAACCTAGCAGATCACTGCGTCGCTCACAACCAGGAAGCTGATGCTGCTCAATAATAGGTTATTTTAAATGCAAAACAGTCATATTTCAAAAATTATTCAGTCAACACAGACAATTATATCGGTAGTCTGGTGTTTTAAGTGATTTTCCTCAGGTGGGCTGTGCTTGGGTCAGACTGTTTTTAAGGCAGGCTACTAGTTACCATAGACATGCACTAGCCTAGCACTAGCCTGGCACCACTAAACTCTTCAAATATAAGGACTACATGAATAAAAACATAAAACAAATCTCCAGAAATCAACAACACTCTGGATAACTAGGAAATGAGGCCCATATATTTACTCCATTACTGACCACCTCTGGGTAAACACAGAGGAAAGTAAATTTATTGCCGTTCTTTGTCATCCTGGTTACTAATTGTCCAAGGTGTACTCCGTTTTTATTTTGTAAAAGTGACCCGAGTGGAGGGAACACGGTTGGAGACCCCTGATCCATCTGAACAAATGATGTGATGTGCTCACTGCAGAATCACATGTCTGTAAGGATGCAAATGTGGATTATTTTATGTTTTCCGTGCGCTCAGAGCTGTTCAGTCCCGCTACGTTTATGCTTTTACTCGCAAGCGGAGGTTTGCGCATGGCAGCAGTTGGTTCGAGGAGAGACTTCCGTGCTGTACATTGCCAAAACAATATCATCATCTATCTATGACATTATATTGAACAACTGGTGCTATTCCAAAACAACATGTGTGGTGCTTTCTTTCAGTTACTTATGTCTCGCTTCAGACAAATGTAGCTCTACAACGTACTGTACTTACGAGTCATGCAAGGATCTTCAATGTTAGGATAGTTTAAGGATATACTGTTAGTTCTGTTTCTAAATCTAATATTCCTGAAGCAGTTTGTCGAAAGTAGGCCAGACTACCGCGCACGTGGTTTTACCTCAAGAGCGGTGAATTTATAGTTACAATGTCAAGTAAAGATTGCTTACTGAAACATACAGAGAAAAAAAAAAAGAGTTACATGCGCAGGTGTGATGTGACGTAGCCTGAATAGAAGTTAACAGAAAGACTCTCGAAATGTAATCAAACGTTTGAGTGATGTTTCCATTGGGAACTCACATCCAAGACTGGAAAAAAAAAAAGTGCTAGATTTGACTGAAGAAAGCATCCTGATTGCTAGATGCTATTCTTAATTCACTGCACAAACCCAGACATTTTGGAGCCTTCTTGAAATGAAATTTTGTATGTGGAAGTGTCATTTTTCTTTCTTTACGATGAACCGTCAACTGCATATTAGTGCAAGTAAAGACTTACCCGTCTCCTGGTAATGTTCAGTCTTCCTGGAGCTGTGGGTTACTCACTTCTATCACAGTGCTTTGGTTTTTTAACGCCACTTTCAGACTCACAAAACTGCAGTAAAAAATGTGTTTTCATTTTTAGATACAGACAACTCAGTACCTCAATAATACCACTTGTTACACTTAGCTACAGAACAGGTTTTACTTGTCTGAAAGGTCTTACTCATGCTTTTTTTTCTAATTTCTTGGCACAAACACAAGAATGTATGGCTACTGTAATTTCCACCTCACCACCCCCCCACACTTCCGGAAAACTGAAGCTTTTAAAGCAACTAAATTGTCAAGTTTTTTTGTATTTCAAACGTCTTGGTATGCTTGTTGTAGTTGTATACTCATAATGGTGTATATTACATCAAATTTTATTTATTAAAATGTTTAAATTTTCTACAAACACGTGTCAAACTGTGAATTTTTCTTTCCCTGGAGTAAAGGTGACTGAAAGAATATACTATTCCTAACAATGCTGTCCACGGATACATGTTAATAACAAATACATCTTAATGCCTGTTGCCTGTAAGTTTTTACCGTATCCGGACAGCACTGCGCATCCATGACTGGAAGAGGAGTTCAGATGCACCGTCCACACTGAGCGGTCAGCTAATTAACACATACCAGTTATAAAGATGACCACGGATTCAGAAGATTAACTCACGAAGATTTATTTCCCTGCACAATTGGAATCTAAACACAACAAATTGCTTCCCCATTTCCCTGTCTGCCCGCCTCCGTTCCCCCCGGGGAGAGACTGACTGCCTCCCGGGGAGAGCCGAGCAAACGTCACATTTTTCCCATCATGCCTTAGACTACGTGTCGTTGTTTCCATTGGTCCCCAAGCCGTCATGTGACGTTTGGCTCCGCCCTTGGCGGCCATTTTATGAGTTCGTGTGTTAGAGACGGTTTTCCTGTCATTTTGAAACATTTGTACAGACTGTTGATTAACATTTCTCAATAGCTAAAAAGGCATAACTTCACATAAAAATATTATAACTTTTCATGACCAACTCAAAAAGAAGTAAAAGTGGTGGGACCAGATGGGATGGACTATGGATTATTTTGCTAATCGATTAATCTGCCAATTATTTTTACGATTAATCGATTAATCGCTTGGCAGTAAAAGGTGCATGAAAAAGCTTCTTCGTTTTTTCTTTTTCTTTTTAAGATTTGAGGACGTGGTGTTAAATTGAATATTTGTAGGAGGTTCTTTGTGCTTTGACAAAGTCCCTGCAGCTGAACCCGGTTTGCTCAAAGCTGGACATGAACACAAGCACAAGTTTCTGTGAACAGGCCATTCCTCATTTGAAAGCTAAGAACCTCCAGAGTTCAAAGCTGTAACGACCGGAGGCTGCACTGACACTGACTGGGACTGTATCGGGGACCGAGCTGGAATTGAGAACGTTTATTTCCAAACTGGTTTAAAACTACTGGATCTGGCAACAATAAGAGTGGAGTTAATTCTGCTTTCTGATCGGATAATTAGGCGCAGACAGATCATTTATGAAATGTATAATAAACAAAACACGCTACACACAAACTGAAAACAAAGTAGTTTTTCATCAAAGGTTCTTCATCATTTTATTCTGTATTTGAGTCTGTGTAAACCAGAAAACGATTAATCGATTACTAAAATAGTTGACAACTATTTCAATCATCGATTGCCCGACAAAAAAGTAGCAAAAGAGCGACAAAAACATGCTGAAAATGCAACAATATAAAAGCGACACAAACACACGACTAAAGAGTGATGAAAAAGGAACAAAAAAGCCACAAAAATAGATAAAAAGAAACAAAAAACGATAAAAACATGACAAAATAGCGATTAAAAAAGACGAGAACGCAACAAAAGCACCTCCAAAAATGTGACAAAACACGGCAAAAGAGTGACAAAAGCGTGCCGGAAAAGCAACAATAACACAACAAAAAAAGCATTCATCAAGAGTGATGAAAAAGCAAAAAAAAAAAAATTGAGTGACAAAAAGACAAACAAAAATGCGATGAAAAAGTGACCAAAACATGACCAAAAACACGCGACAAAAAGTATAAATAGGTCTTAGCTTTCAAATGAGGCGTCACATTGGTCTATAGGCCGTAATGTCCAGTCGAGATTTAGATTTGGGTGAAGCCGAACTGGAGAAAATGTAAGTGTGATGTTGTAAGTCTCAAAAGCAGCCTCAGCGATAAGAGATCACAACCTCGATAGTCTGTATTGTAAATTGTACGCAAGGAACATGGATATCATCATCTGTTCATCAAACTTTAAAAATGTTTATTTCTTGGCAACGTTGTGAAAGTGGGACATTATAAATATAATATATAGACTATAAAAAAGTGGGACGGGGGATAATGCTGCCCAGCCAAAAGAGAGACAAAGATAACATACCAAAAAACAAACAACACTTTGAACACAAGGGGGCGTAATTAGGCTGTAGATGTCGTTTATCGCACAGTATTAGCCCAGAATCAGATTTATTACTGTTGTCAACAAGTGTTCAATTGATTAAGACTAGATTCTCTAAATTCATCGACCTTTGGCAACTCAAATACGCCTTTAGTGGGCACTACTAGCCTTTGCAACGAGGGAAAAAACAAGGGAAATAAGCGTCTAAAGTCTAACTGAACGCAACAGCTTGCTGGAGACGTCCACCTTTTACAAATATCATGAAGGTTGTAGTAACGAAACCGACAAATAGGTTCAATTTCTTATTTTCTATTTGTTTTGAGCTTTGCTAAATTGTAGCGAGTCCAGTGTCTCGCGAGATCAGCGGTCACTCAGCAACCAACATCAACACGAGCGCCCTGCACGAGCCCCGGAGGATCTGAAGTGTCATTCTGGGAAATTAATTAAGCTGCAGGATGGAGGTAAGTCTTCTACTTTGGTATTTGTAAAAACAGAGGAGAAATTAGACAGTGTGAACTTTCACCAGGGACAACAGTAGGCTGTTCTGAGGAATGAGAATGTTACAAAAAAACTGAGATAAAAATTAGCAAAGTTGGCGTTTAAGATTTACTTCAGTGGACAAATGCTGTATACTATCAGAAGAATAAACTACTTTGGATTAAAGCTTTATTTTAACCCCTTAACCCCCGCCGTAACTGAGCAAATCTTCTCCAGTTTTACCCAAATCTAAAAGCTTCTTGACTGTAGGCGTGTAACACCTCATTTGAAAGCTAAGGCCTACAAAACTGATCTAAGCTTCATCTTTGTTTTTGTTATCACGTTTTAGTCATTTTTGCTGCATTTTTTAAAATCACGTTTTCATTGCTTTTTGTGGCATTTTTGTCGCATTATTGTCACTATTTGTCACCTTTTCAATGCTTTTTTGACCGCATTTCTTTTTTTCTGTGTGTGTGTGTGTGTGTGTGTGTGTGTGTGTGTAATGTAACTGTGATCAAGCCACAAAAACTCCATTCGAGAAGCTTTTAGATTTGGGTAATGCCGAACTGGAGAAAATGCACTGGGTTAAGGCAGGGGGTAAGAGGCTAAAGGCTTTTGGCGAAAATAGGATTTATAATGATGATAATAAAAAATCAATAGATCCTAAATATGAAATGAAATAAATAAAATAGACCTAATAGATAATATGAGAGTCGTGTACTGTATTCAGTGTCCCAACCAAAACATCAGCCTGTACGGTATTAAGGATAATGATCAACAATCTGTTAGTTTTAAAGAGATAAAATCCTAAAGATTCAGATAAACCATATGTGACTGTAGTCCATACCATGGTGTAGCCTGTTCCCCAGCCTTTACTGACGTCCGCTGTCTGTGCAGGAGTTTGAGCCTGAGGAGAAGCCGGCTGGAGACACCTTTGAGTCTCTGGAGGAGTTCTACGTGATCCTCAATGAGCTGCTGGGCGACCAGAGCATGGACAAGGTCCGTGTGGAGTATGAGAAGCTCCTCCACGTGCTGAAGAAGTCCAAAGACAACGAGAGGAGGCTCATGTCCAAATGCAGGGAACTCAACGCCGAGATAGTAGCCACCTCCACCAAAGTGGCAGCCGCTTTGAAACTGTCCCAGGACGATGAGAACACTATCGCCTCACTCAAAAGGGTATTCTTTATATTTTGCTTTTACAGAGAAATCCTACTGCAAAAAGTAACCTTGACACAAGTAACATTTTCTTGGAATAGGTATCGTACATTTGTCCTTGATTTGATGTCATATTACACTTAAATTAAGAAAAACACATCTACAGCCATATTTTTTTCATGTCCATTTAGAATAATAAGAAAAAACTGTATCTGATTTTGGGAGCGATGAGATATTTTTTTCTTAATTCACATTTAAACAACTAGCACTAATGGACAGATTTCTTGAAATTAGTTAATCAAGGACAAATGCACTTATTACAAGAAATGTCACTTATTTCTAGATAATATTTTGCTTCGACTTCTGTTTTTACTATGTTTAAGTCGGATTGCCTACTATTAAATGTACTATGTTTCTGAAAAAGTACAAAGCTTTTACATAAGCCTGCATCCTAGTTTTTTCAGAATCAGACTTCAACATAAGAACAGTGGATTGAATAGAGGGCGGGGATACTTTATGAACCCACCGTGTTTTATTTGTATGAGACTAAAACTTTCCTAAAAATGTGTTTGTGTCACTACAGGAATTAGATAAGGCATGGAAAATGGTCGACACTGCCCATGAGAAAGAAAAGAAAGACAAGGAGATGTTGAAAAATCTCAGGGAAGAAATCGGGGACCTCACCAAAAAGATCGAACAGCAAACAGCCTATTCGCAGGACCAACAGCAGAGGTGTGCCCCACAGGCTGACACTTAACGGCACTTTTCATTGAACTGCATCTGAATAGCTGTGTGTTTACAGTGAGCTCCTCAAACTGAGCGAGGCGCTGACCAAAGAGAGGGACGAGCTGCTGGCCTCGGCCGAGGGGCTGAGAGACAAAGTGCGGCAGCTTTCTCAAACGCAGCAGGAAACCGAGGCTCAGCGGGACCAGGCTCAGGAGGCCATTTCACAGGTAAAGTATCCCCGCAAACAGCACGGCAGCCTGTCATGGAAAACAGCTCACATTCAGGTCTTACCTTAGACAAAAATTACTCAAAAGTGCTTGAAATATCAGAATTTGTGCTGATTTGAAATAGGTTTGGTCTATCTGGAACAAGAATGATTTGTCTTGCCTTCTCTTGAGTTTCCTTGTGTACGAAACGCATGGTATACATAAAGTTGCCTTGCCTTTTCTCTTTTTTGCCTCATTCCAATTGTTTTTGTCTCGTTTTTAGTGTAAATAAGTACATTTTAAGCATTGCTTTTTGCATTGGCAATCTTATTTCAAGAAACATACATATATACATATATACATATATGTATATATATATACATATATACATATATACATATATATATATACATATAGTACATATTAATAGTCTCAATTCAAGCACCTTTTAAGCAATTAATCTAAGACATTTTTTCCAACCTGTTTTAGTTTCATACATCATATCTTCCCAGTCTGATACCAAAAAAAAAAGTGATTTGGATTTGTCTTGTAAAAAGCTTGCTTGTCTGTGACCAACTTGTACCTACTGTAAAGTTTCGTCATAGTAATTAGTGTATGTTTTCAAGTTTTACTATACAATGTGTTCCTTGGAGACACTGAGCTTGACTTTGTTGAGGAGTTCAAGTATCCCGGGGTCACACTGGATTCAACACTCTCCTTTAAAAAACACATTAAACTCACTGCAAATACAATAAAGTTAAATTTACAGAACTTCAAACAAATCAGGCCCGTTATGACAACAGATTCAGCAAAGATGTTTCTACACTCAATGATATTTTCACACATAGAGTACTGTATTACAGTACAAACTGGTCACTTACTGGAGAAACAAATATCAAACCCATAGAAATCCTCTTCAAAAAGTCCATAAAAATTCTGGATTAAAAGCCTTGGTCATATCATCACTGCAATATCCTGGAAAAATATAAAATGCTAAGTTTTCAAAATTTCATAAATTTTAAAAACTGTTGCCTTGTTTACAAAGCACTTCATGGTCTTGCCCCGCCCCCACTATGTAACTACATTAAACTTAAAGCAATGAGGGGTCTCCGCACCAGAGCCTCCTCCAGAGGAGATGTGGAGATCCCACACAGAAAAACAACATCTGGACAAACTGTGCTGTCCGTCAGAGGAGGCCAGTCTTGGAACAGCCTTCCTACAGACATAAGAGAACGCCCGACTTACAGCTCTTTTAAGAAACAACTTAAACATCACATCAAAGTAAATCAGTCATGCACTCATTTTAACTAAAATGTAATTTGTAAAGTTTTTATATTGTGTTTTGTATGTATGTTTTGTTCATACATTGTTTTACTTGTGTGACCTGCCTCGGGACTACAGATGTAAATTAGCAGTTTTGCTATAATCTGACACATTTACAATTTGTGTACAACTTGTATATGATTGTTCATTAATGTGTGTTGTCCCGATCAAATAAATAAATAAATGTATCAAAGGTAGTTTTTTACAGCACTGCTACACATTATAGCTCATGTATCTTGTATATTTCTCTGCCTTGTTTAACCTTTATTGCTTTCAAATTCTTTTATTCAGATGCTGAACTAAAACTAAGACCGTTCTTGTGACCTGTTTTGTGTGTGCGTAAAGCTGCAGCAGGAGCTTCAGGTGCAGCAGAACGAAATCTCTCGAGAGATGAGGCTGAAGGAGAAACTGGACACAGAGGTGAAGCAGCTGCACACGGACATGGACGCCAAGATGGCCGACATCAAAGCGCTGAGTCAGCAGAGCCAAAAGGCCAAAGAGGAGCAGCACAGGCTGGAGCAGCAGCTCAAAGAACTCAGGGTATGAACTCGACATGGCCCGCCCACCGTAAAACCTGCTCTGGTTCCGGAAGCGCGGTCGCTAGTTCACTTTGTGGCACCTCATGACAATACAACACTTAATTTCAATTAGATTTTATAAACCCAAGGAATTATTGAATTAGACATTTTCTTTCATTTAAAATGATTGCACAATGGTTAGTATCACACAGCTGATTTCCGCTTTCATGCCTTTATACTCCTCTAGAATTATAGGAAAACCCACGGGAATATTAATGGAAAGGAATTTTACTTTCAGAATCAGAGTCAAAGTGGGCTTAGAAATGGGTCATACTGATTCATAAAAACTCTACATCTGATCTTTCTTTTCTTAAAGCTTCTGAACGAGAGGGTTACAAAAGAGCTGGAGCAGGTGCAGATGAAAAGTGCAAAACAGCAGCAGGAGTTTGAGCAGCTGACGGCAACTAAAGAACATCTCACTCTGGAAAACCAGCAGATCACAAATGAGCTCAAGGTACATAGTATGTTACTGTCGTCCTTTTCATTTTTTGTTTTCTTGTCCTTATGGAAGATTATGTTAAACATTGCTTAACTATATCACATTTTCAAAATACAGTAGGTAAATTAATATACTCTACTGTCTCTAACACATAATGGTGATGATTCATGTTGGCCAGTAGAGGGCAGTAATTTGCCAATTGTTGTCTCAACCTTTTCCATCCATCCATTTTTTTCTGCTTTATCTGGGGCCGGGACACACATTTCCCAGGCCTCTATACTCCCAATACATCCTATCTTAACCTCTTAACCCCCACCTGAACCAAGCATATTTTGTCCAGTTTGGCATTACCCACATTAAAAAAAAAAAAAGCCTCAAAATAGCGACGAAAACGAGGATGAAAACGCAACAAAAACATGACAAAAAAAAGTGTTGGAAAAAGGGGCCAAAATGTGACTAAAACTAAGACGAAAACACAACAAAAAAGCCACAGAAGAGCGACAAAAATGTGACGAAAAAGCAATGGAAAAAACATAAAAAAACAACCCAACTGTAAGGTGGGGGTTAAGAGGTTAAGGGGGCTGCCAATAATGATCAACTGTTGAACTCAAATTCAGATTTATTAGAGAGAATCCAGTGCGCTGTGTTGAAAATTAAACTGAAATTTCTTTCTAACTCATTCCTTTTAAAGAGGGGGTATTATGCTTTTTTCAATCACATAGCAGCAGTCTGTAGCATACTACAATGATGACGTAACCTTCTGTTGGTCTGTATATGCAGTAAATTAAAATAACTGCCTTGAATAAAATTGCTCTCTCAAAATGGCTGTACTGAACGTCTTGAAATAGGCCTCTGTCTCTTTAAGAAGCTTTCCGACACGCCCCCTTCAGCACACTGCTGTGGCATCTAAACAACACTACTGTGCGGGGAGGGGGCTCTGCTGAGCTGAGGAGCAGTGGTTGGTGGCTTGGCTGGTGACAAAAGGTCCAGAGGCGTCTCCAGGAGGTGGGGGCGTTCCTAGGAGGACTGAGGCATAGCTACACCTAAAATGGCTGCCGTCTAAGTTTTTACTGATTACTCAAAAATATGTGAATGAGCCAAGGCAACACTCCAGGCATGTGTTTAATGAGGGAATGACATAATAACATGATATAAAGCTTGAAAAAGTCGATTTTACATAATACCCCCTCTTTAAATATATGATCCAAAATGATCCAAATACTAGTGCCTCCTTTTTTATCTGAATTAATTCCAAGTACCTGTCCCTTTACTCCGCTCTGTACTGTCTTGATTGCTGACAGATGAAAGAAGAGGAGGTGAGTCAGATGCGACAGGAGATTTCCAAACAAGCGAAGATGCGAGAAGCCGCTCAGAAGAAGTATCATCAGATGGAAGACCAGAAGGCGGATGTGGACGTGCAGAGGGAGACGCTGAAGGCACAGATCACTGGACTGGAAAAAGGTGAGTTCCAATCCTAAGGTTGAAGGTTTCACTGCACTGACCATCTGTTGCCCTATACGCTCCTATCCACGGCCCTTATTGAAAGATATTGGATAACCCTGACCTATACTGTCACCATTGTTCGGCGTGTCTGCATACAAAGCACTGTGCAAATCAAAATCTCTTTCCCCTTCAATTCCGCAGATCTTGAATCAGCCCAGAAACAGGTGGATACAGATAAAAAAGCCATAGATGAGCTGACAAGAGAAAGAGACAACCTCAATAAGGTTTGCTTCCGTAAAGAGTCAACGACAGCGTCCTTTATGAACGTACAACTTTCTTATTCATACCGTTGTCTTTAGAACATAATAAAAGCCGCTCTGTCGACTGAGAAACAGCAGAGTCTGGCGAAGCTTCTGGAGCAGGACAAGAAGACGCTTGAACATGAGATCAACGGTTATCGGCATGAGGCGCAGAAACAGCGCAAGGTCATCCAGCAGCTGGAGAAGGAGCGCGACCGCTACATCAACGAGACCAGCAGCCTCATGCACAAGGTCAGCCGGCGGCAGCACGTTTAGCCCTGAAGTGCACGTTTTACTTTCGGTAGAATCTGTACTTTTATAACCAAGCTTTTTTGAATTGGGGTTAAAAGTATTTGGGATTTGGGGATTAAATGCAGCTATTTATATGTCAGTTATGTTTTGATATTTGTAACTTTTGTTCAACTTGTCTTTTTTTATATTATTGTCACTTTTTCCTCATATTTTTGTCACATTTTTGTCACATTTTCCTCATATTTTTGTCACATTTTTGCCACTTTTTTGTCACTTTTTCCTGATTTTTTTGTCACATTTTTGTCACTTTTTCCTAATTTTTTTGTCACATTTTTGTCACTTTTTCCTCATATTTTTGTCACATTTTTGTCACATTTTCCTCATATTTTTGTCACATTTTTGCCACATTTATGTCATTTTTTCCTCATATTTTTGTCACATTTTTGTCACTTTTTCCTAATTTTTTTGTCACATTTTTGTCACTTTTTCCTCATATTTTTGTCACATTTTTGCCACATTTTTGTCACTTTTTCCTCATATTTTTGTCACATTTTTGTCACTTTTTCCTCACATTATTGTCACATTTTTCTCAAATTTTCGTTAACTTTTCTTACCAAAATGGCCAATTCACTGGTGTGTAAAGCTACGATTAATACTTCACATTACGTTATGTTATTACATGTCAAAGTAATTAAATATAAGAAACATAAAAACCCTGTCATTCGCACTCCAAGTAAAAAGAAAAAAATACTTCTTTCTCCACTGTAGTTATTTGACCTCTTTGGAGATGTGATTGAAACAGGTTCAAGTCAAAATGAACGACGTGGAGACGAAAGAGGTGGAGATATTTGACTGGAAGAAGAAGGTGACGGAGGCGGAGTGTAAACTGAAACAGCAGGAGAACCTTCTGGAGTCTTTGGTGACGGAGAGAAACCTTTACAGCAAGAACCTCATCGAAGCTCAGGTAACCCCGGCTTTGTTAACATTTACAATGGATTCAGGAAGTCCCCTTACCTCTCCATTTGTTCCAAACAATGTCCTAATGTGTAGAATGAGCCCAGACCTGTTCACCACAACTGCCTGTAAAATCCTGCACTCAAAAAGGTGTTAATTCGGGGCCGAAGTGCCGTCCTGCGCAAGCTTAATATAGAGACTGCAGTTACACATAAGACCTGAGGTGGCAGTAGTGAGCATAAAATGACCAACTTGCATCTAGTCCCATTAACTCTTAAGTGTGAGAGAAGGCGCCAAGATAAGGCACTTTAGAGACACCACGCCTCCATTCAGACACCCACAGGACAGCACAGCCAATCACTGTTCCCCAGGCCAAGCACCCTTGGTTGGGAAACACTGCTCTAAAATTCCAAAGTAAAGTAAAGTAACATTTTTAAACAAGTAGGTACAATTGTATTAATCCATTGCATAGGGAGCAGGTGCTTCACACATCTTCACACAACAGGTGAGTTGGACCTGTAAATAAATCTCACTTACTGCAACATGGACAGTGTGCGGGAGATACTTTTCTTCTAAATTCATCCAGTGCAAAAAAAAAGTATATATATGTTTAAAATTTAGATCTCTTTTATGCTTACTTATTATGTTTTTGGTCAAAAAAGGCCTAAATACGTCTTAATTTTGTTTCTGTGAGGAACCAAATATTTTATGCACAGGGCCCTTGATGTGGTAAGTTATATGACCACTTATCTAATAACTACAGTATGGTCTAAAATCACTTTTAAATGTCTATTGTTAATGTATGATTGTAGGGTAATCAGTGTAAGATTTTAAACAATAGAAAATAAATGTATATGAGATGAGTATCAGATTTTAATATCATAGAATAGAATATTAACATTTAATGCGCTTTGAGTGCCTAACGTAGGTGGAAAAGCGCTATATAAGTTGAGACCATTTACCATTTAATGAAATGATAAAATCAAAATCAAAAATCTAATATTTGAAAACCTTCTGAAACCACTGTATATTTCCTAATATGTACCTGAATATTGTGCTGTCCTGACTCGTGCCGGCTGCAGGAAGAGGTGTCGGAGATGAAGAGGAAGATGAAGAGCATGAACAGCCATGTGACCCGCCTCAGGGATGAGATCACAGGGAAGGAGCAGACCATCGCTAAAGAGCAGCAGGATCACAAGCGCCTGGACAAGGACAACGAGACTCTCAGGGTAATGCAGCTGCTGTTGCACTCTCCAAAGAGGGGCGTCATTATTTCTAAATCGACGAAACAAAGCAGTCGTTGATTTATGAGAATTTTATTTTAGATTTTTTTTAAAAAGATTTCTGGTACGTTTTCGGAGTCGTTTTACTTCTGTCTACAGTTAGCAGTGAAGACAAAGTAAAAGGTCACACATGTTTTACAGTAGTTACAATTGTTTCTAGTTCCTAATTTCTCATGTCGACCTTTTCCTTTTAAAATTGTCTAAATGATGAATCACTTATCTTGCCTAATGGTCATAAAAGCCCAGGGAAAGCAAGAAAATTATAACAAAAATGTCTTCTGCCACAACAACTTAACTTTATCACATGCATTTTTGTGAGAACGGATTCATCTAAAAAACGCCAAATTGAGTGAACTGAACTTACTAATGGGTGGATTTTTTTTTACGTTTATGTATGGCAACCCTCAACAAGTGGTCAAATGCTGCAACTTGCCCGACATTGTCCACAGGGTACAATACAGTGCCTTGCGAAAGTACTAATACACCTTGAACTTTTTCACATTTTGTCATGTTTACAACCCTAAACATAAAGATTTTATTTAGAATTTATTACTGAAAATTCACACACAAGTAACAGACACCTGTGAAGTGAAAGCAAAATGATACATGATTCTGTTATTTAAAAAAAAAATAGGAAAGTGAAAAGTGGGGCGTGGATAAATATTCATACAGCATGAATGAATACTTTGTGGAACCCCCTTTTCTACAATAACAGCAGCAAGTCTTTTGGGGCTGACATTTTAGCCCATTCCTCTTTACAAAACAACTCAAGCTCTGTCAAATTATAAGGAGAGCGTTTGTGAACAGCAGTTTTCAGGTCTTTCCACAGATTTTCAATAGGATTTAGGTCAGGACTTTGACTGGGCCATTCTAACACATTAATATGTTTGTTTTTAAACCATTCCATTGTAGATTTAGCTTTGTGTTTAGGGTCATTGTCCTGCTGGAAGGTGAATCTCCGCCCCAGCCTCAATTCTCTTGCTGACTCCAGCAGGATTTCCTCCAAAATGTCCCTGTATTTGCTCTCCTTGTTCGGTCTGTTAGTTTAGGTGGACGCCCGTGTCTTGGTAAGTTCGCAGTGGTGAACTCTTTCCATTTCCAAATGATGGATTGAACAGTGCTCCGTGAGATGTTCAAATCTTTGGAAATCTTTGTATAACTTAACGCTGCTTTAAACTTCTCCACAGCTTTATCCTTGACCTCTCTGGTGTGCTCCTTGGCCTTCATGATGTTGTTGAGTGACCAATACACTCTGACCATAGCTCTGAGGCCCTCACAGAACAGCTGGAATTATACTGAGAGTAGATTACGCACAGGTGGCCTCTATTTAATGGTTAGGGCAAGGTGTGAACATTATTAGGAATGTTATAAAGGCAATTTAATGCACTCCGAAAATGCTGTATGAATACTTGTGCGCGCCCCACTTTTCACTTTTCTATTTTTTGTAAAATAACAGAATCGTGTATCATTTTGCTTTCACTTCGCAGTTGTCTGTTACTTGTGTGTGAACTTTCAGTAAAAAATTCAAAAATAAAATCTTTACGTTTAGGGTTGTAAACATGACAAAATGTGCAAAAGTTCAAGGTGTATTAGTACTTTCGCAAGGCACTGTATGTTGAATGTTATTAAGCTCCTGCTTGTGTCATAGGGAGAACTTCAGGCGATGAAGCTGCAGCTGGAGGAGTCGAAACAGCACGTGGACAAGCAGAAAGCAGAGCAGCACAAACTGCAGAAGTTCATCTCTGACGCAGACGCTGAACAGGCTCTGCAGAGGAAGCAACTGGAGCAGGCAAGTTAAACGAGCGTTACAAACTGCTCAAACAATACGGTGTAAATCTGTTACGAGCTTATGGACTTAAAAAAAAAAAAACGTACCTGCAGGTGATCAGAGAGCGGGACAACTTGGGCAAACAGCTGCTGCGGCGAAACGATGAGCGGGCCTTACTGTACGAGAAGATACGCATCCAGCAGTCTGTCCTCAGCAAAGGAGACTTCCACTACAGCCAGCGCATGGAGGACATCCGGCTGCTCAAACTGGAGATCAGGAGGCTGCAGAGGAAGAAGAGCATCCTGGACAAGAGCATTCCCAATACAGAGGAGCTGAGGTAAGGGACGACCAGGACAAGAGGACAGAGGGAAACGAGTAAGATGGAAGGTTAAGAGAATCATCCTTATCTTGAAAAGAAAATGTATTGTGTTATTGTATTGAATTATTATTGGCTACTGTTACTGTTTTTCGACTTAAAGGGATATTTCAGGATTTTTGACATAGGGCCTCATTTCCTAGTTATCCAGAGTGTTGTTGATGTCTGGAGATATTTTTTCTTAAATTCATGCAGTTCTTATATTTGAAGAGTCTAGTTGCGCTATGCTAGTGCTAGGCTAACGCATTTCTATGGTATCAGTTAGCCTGCATTAAAAACAGTCTGACTCACTCCACAGTGCACCTGAGGCAAATCACTTATAACGCCAGACTAATATAAATGTCTGTGTTAATAGAATAATTTTTGAAATATAACTGACCTTGTATCACATGAATTACCGCATTTTGAGGGACTATTTTCTCGCAGATCACTCCGCCGCTGCGTTAGCTTACAGCCACGAAGCTGATGCTGCTCAAATATAAGTTATTTTAAATGCAAAATGGTTAAAATTATTCTGTCGACACAGACATTTATATGGTTATAGGTCTGGCGTTATAAGTGATTTACCTCAGGTGCACTGTGGAGTGGGCCAGACTGTTTTTAATGCAGGCTAACTGTTACCATAGAAATGCTTTAGCCTTGCCCTAGCCTAGCGCCACTAGACTCTTCAAATATAAGAACTGCATGAATTTAAGAAAAAAATATCTCCAGAAATCACCACTACTCTGGATAACTAGGAAATGAGGCCCTATGTCAAAAATCCCGAAATATCCCTTTAACCTCTTAACCCCCGCTTTAACCAAGTGCATTTTCTCCAGTTCAGCTTTACCCAAATCTCAAAGGTTGCAGCCTATAGGCCAGTGTGACGCCTCATTTGAAAGCTAAGACCTACAAAACGTGCCTTTTTGTTGCGTTTTCGTCACACGGTTTTGTCACTTTTTTGTAACTCTTTTGTGGGGGTTTTTTGGTCACTTTTTCATAATTTTTTATCACTTTTCTGTTGCTCTTTTGTTTCATTTTTGTCACTTTTTCATCATTCTTTTGTTGCATTTTCATCCCCGTTTTTCGTCGTGTTTTTGTTGCTATATCGACACTTTTATTCAAGAAGCTTCTAGATTTGGGTAAAGCCAAACTGGGAAAAATAATGTAGGTGGGGTTAAGAGGTTAAACAGGAGAGCATGTGTATATTATTCTCAAAGAAATTCTGTTTAATTACAATTTTAACACATAGTTTAAGTGTATTTTAGCTTCATGGTAAATTGAAGTTCAGGTTCTCGAGCTCCGGGCAGGTGAAAGGTTTTTGCCAGATGAAAAAGGTTGGAAACTTTTAGTCCCCTACGTTCTGATTTACTTTTTTGCAGTTGATGCTTCAGGTATTTCAGATTTTGTTTTCATGTTGAGATACATGTATTAGAAGTCCTTTGTGTTGTACAGTCACATTCATTGTGTCACAGGCAGGAGCTCTTTCACCTGCAGAGGGAGCTGTTGAGAGAACGGTCCAGAAACGGCCTCTTAGAGGAGCAGTTGAAGCCTATTAATATCCACAGATGGAGACGACTTGAGGTGATCTATGCCCTTTAATGTTTTGTTTTGAGATCCTAGAGGCTTTGTGATTAATATCGCTACCCATTTCTAACTTTACCTTTTGACTGTGTGTGTGAGTGGCATTGAAGTTCTCAGCAAGTTAAGTTTTGAGCCTGGTGTCAATTATATCTGTTGCGTTTAGTCCTGATTTCTGCTTTATCCAGTATTTTTTCATCCTATTTTTATAATGGTGTAGCCTTAGGTGTTTTTCCCTCCTCTTTTCCCTGATTATTTAGTGCCATTAGTCAAATGTTCATGCTCTGAATCAGCCCATTGATATTCCTTAACGTGCGCAGTTTGAAGGTAATAAGTAATAAATGCTTCCCACAGGGCAGCGATCCTGGTAAATATGAGCTCATCCAGAAAATCCAGTCATTACAAAAACGTCTGATCGCCAAGACTCAAGACCTCGAGGAAAGTGAACTTCTATTACAGGTAAACAGCCGACACTCTCGTTCATAATGTTAAGGACGCTGTATTAAAGAAAAGGATGTGTGTGTGTGCCCTGAAGGAGAAGGAGAAGTTGTATGTGGAGCTGAAGCATGTCTTGGCCCGACAGCCCGGCCCAGAGGCGGCTGAGCAGCTGCAACAGTGCCGCTGGACACTGAGGGAGAGAACTAAAAAACTAAAGGTATCGTCCCACGGCCCCGTCTCCTCAGGCATCTTTAGGAAAACTCTTCTGTCAATGAATGGATGAAAGGATGATTTATTCAGTTCCCAAATAGAGGGTTTTCTCCTGTGATTTTGTGGGCCACTTTTGAACCATTCTTAGAGTGGGTTGGGATAACATTGATACTTGAGTATAATTCAGAACACATCACATTCACTTTTAGTATTGTGTTGATACTGACAAGGGGTATTTCCAGTGATTTACATTTTCTCATATGCAGCTGTCTCTCTCAGAACTTACATTATGATTAATAGGATAATGATAACTCACAGGGATCAGATCACAATTTGATTTTAGTGTTATATGTCACCCTGCCACACTTTGGAGATATCTCACGGATTAGTTTAGTTTAGTTTATTAGTTTATTTGACAGGGACCTTGTACAAAACACATTCATCTCAACGAAAAGATGCTTTGACCCAGATCTAGCTAATGCTAATTTTAAAGGGTGGGTATTATGTAAAATCGACTTTTTCAAGCTTTATATCATGTTATTATGTCATCCCTCATTAAACACACGCCTGAAGTGTTGCCTTGGCTCATTCACATATTTTGAGTTATAAGTAAAAACTTACACGGCAGCTATTTTAGGTGTAGCTATGCCTCAGTCCTCCTAGGAACGCCCCCACCTCCTGGAGACGCCTCTGGACCTTTCGTCACCAGCCAAGCCACCAACCACTGCTCCTCAGCTCAGCAGAGCCCCCTCCCCGCACAGTAGTGTTGTTTAGATGCCACAGCAGTGTGCTGAAGGGGGCGTGTCGGAAAGCTTCTTAAAGAGACAGAGGCCTATTTCAAGACGTTCAGTACAGCCATTTTGAGAGAGCAATTTTACTCAAGGCAGTTATTTTAATCTACAGACCAACAGAAGGTTACGTCATCATTGTAGTATGCTATAGACTGGTGCTATGTGATTGAAAAAAGCATAATACCCCCCTTTAACATTAAAACACACATTACAAATAACTGTCAGTAGCACTAACAACATACATGCAATATTAACATTAGCTTAACATAACTATTTGAAAATGATCAGATGGTTTTCTGAACAAAACAAACCATCACAGCCTAAAATTACAAAAAATTACAATCAAAATACATAATACTAAAAAACCTATGATACTGTATTACATTTGAACAATGTAACTCAGGGATAAAGAAGTTTACTCTACATTTTACTGTATCTTCCTCTAAGGTTCACGTTGTATTTTCCCCATATGAAACTGAAATCCCTGCTTGACTAATTGAATCACAAAAAGTAATGTCTGCTTTTTCAGATCCTGATGGCCGAGCTGACCATGATCGACTCTAAAATGAACGAGTACAAGTGTGAGAATCAGCGGCTGGCCAACGAGCTGGCCAACACGAAGAAGAAGTATCTCAGACAGAAGAAGCTGCAGAGGTAACGTCTGTGTGTGGGGCGTTTTGACTCGAGGATTTGCATCACGGTCATTGTCGTGCTCCTTTACAGTGAAGCCAAGATCCAAAGCAAAGCGGAGCACATCGAGCGCCTGCCTCAGCTGTTCAACAAACCGCACTTCACGGGCGGAGGCTTCAGGATCGAAAACCCCGTGAGGAGATAACGGAGCAACGACTGGGATGATGAAAGAGTCATATGGCACACATCCTGAAAAAAGAAGGGAAGGTTGAATAAAAAGCACTTTACGGGACACTCGTCTGGTATTACTCAAAATAATAAAAGGTAATGAGAGATGGATGAGGATTTCGCATCTGATCCAAGAACTACTTTTTGGGCCCTTTTTTCCCCCACATAACAACAGAAAGTAAGTGTGCTGCTAAAATAGACTTGGAAGTGAAAGTTCCACACCCTCATCACCTTGAAAGGGAATCTATGATGATTTCAAATAATAAGTCACTAGCATTATGTACATTTTAAATTACCATTTCCCCCTGTGTCTGCCAACTTCCCTTTTCTCAGAGAGACTATTGATGCGGATTAGCACTGTGGTCTTTCACACGGGTTAAATATAAATAGCGAGAATTCAGCATGTGATGGGGGTGTTTTCCTCAGATTTGCATGTACTGTGTGCTTTCTCTTGTCAGCTAAACCCAAAATGTGAAAATATGCACCAGGTCTTACATGCTCTAAAATGGTAAATTGTAAATGTTCTCAACTTATATAGCACTTTTTTTTTTTTTTTTTTAACTTCCATTAGGCCCAAAGCGCTTTACAGCAAGGAACCAGTCATTAATTCACGCTCTCATTCACACACCGGTGTACGCAGACACTGGAGGCAAGGTGGGTGAAGTGTCTTGCCCAAGGACTCAATGACAGTGTGCATCTTCAGGAGCTGAGCAACCCGCTCTTGTCCAGTAGTTCTTCATCTTTTCCCACAAAGTTCCAATCCGTAAAATATTTCCCTCCCAAGTGCCACCAGGCCCAAGATCAAATCAGGACTAAACTGTGTAACAGTCTCAGATAGACCTGGATTGAAATATCTCTAAACTGAGTGATGTCTGATCTACAAAAACGTGCATTTCTAAAGCACAAATGAAACAATCTCTAATGAAACTGAATATATAGGCTAAAATAGCAGGAGTTCCACCCAAAGAAGTCAAAGTACCACCTGTGGCACACACACACACACACACACACACACACACACACACACCACAGTTTGAGAATCAAGTCAAATCCGAGCTGTGCTACGGTAAAGCAGAGAAAAAAGGTGTGAAGTGACAATTAGGTGGTTGGCGAGAAGCAGACGAGAACAGGAAGTGTGAAGAGAGAAAAAAAAAACTGTCTAGGAAATGAGAGTGCAAAGGCAGAAGTGCACGGGCTGCTGTTAAGTATGTCATAGCCGAGAGAGCCGGAGGAGCGCAGAGGTTATGGTTGCAAACTGAACTCTAATCCACAGGGGAAAAGGAGAGCATCTGAGCTGGGACAGAAGGGCTGAACTATCACACAAATATGAGGTACGTCTTCTGTTTTTAACATTCAAGCTTGTTTCACAGAAGTCCATATTAAACCCATCTTTGTGTCTGCATGGCCGTGATGATCCATGCATTTAGTTTTGGACATGTTTTGACGAATTAGCTGTTGAATATTTGAATGTATTGACAAATGTGAGCAATGTAAGCCAGTAACCATTTGATATAATGTGCACTGAGCTACATCGGCAGGTGAAATGTCGCAGAGAACACAGGAAGTGGTGGTGACAGAAGATAGAGAGGAAGTGGAGATTTCTCACAATGAACAATAAGACTTGAGTGAGATATAAAGTGTTATTCATATAGACATACAGTACATATTTATATAAACAGAAAATCACAATGGATAGATCCTCTGTACACACATATATATTACAGCATCTTGTATTGTGACATTACTAATACCAAATGCTCAGACGTCAGAATCAAAAGCAGCAGTTGTGCTTTGCCCCTTTTTTTTTTAATACACAAGACCTGACACACAACATACGGTGCTGCCTAAATGTGTCCTGTGTCAATTAAACAAAATGTGCAGACTATGTTTATCACATTCAGGAAGTCAGATGATGCAGCAAATATATTTAAATCATCTTTTGTCACCCTGCTGTTGTTTAACCCCTTAACCCCCGCCTACATTGTCAGTACATTTTCTCCGGTTTGGCTTTAGCCAAATCTTAAAGCTTCTTGGGGGGGAAACCGTCACAATAGCAACAAATCCAGAAGAAAACGGGGATGAAAACGCAACAAAAAGTGAAAAAAAGTGATGAAAAAGACAAATGTGATGAAAGAGAGACCAACATAAGACGAAAAAGTGACAAACATGTGACGAAAAAAAGACAAACGTGATGAAAAATGCTTCCGTTTATTGGGTTGGGACAGTGCAAGTTAATGAACAAGCCACACCGGATTGTAGCCTTGGTAGGTTGTAGCTAATTTCCATCCATTGTCCCCCATGCGCACTCTCGAACACACTTACATTCATCCTGGCCTATTGCACATGTTTTTAGTGGTAGGGGAAACCGGAGTACCCGGAGAAAACCTACGCAGACACGGGGAGAACATGCAAACTCCACACAGAAAGACCCCATCCAGGTGGGAATTGAACCTGGACCTTCCGTGCCGCCCACGAAGAAGAGACAAACATGTGATGACAAAGAGACAAACATGCAACAGAAAAGCCACAAAAGAGCTACAAAAAGTAACAAAAAAAGCGATGGAAAAGTGGCAAAAATTTGATGAAAAGGAACTTTAAAAAAAAGTGATGACAACACAGCAACAACGCAAGGAAAAAGATCCATTTCCATCAATTGTGTAGGTCTTAGCTTTCAAATGAAACGTTACTCTGGCCTACAGGCTGTAAACTCCAGCCAAGAAGCTTCTAGATTTGCTGGAGAAAACGTGCTTGGTTCAGGCGGGAGTTAAGAGGTTAAAGTGTAGTGATTATGTTGTAGTAGTTTTGTTTTGCCCTCCTTTGCAGTGAGTCCAGTACGTGTCAGGTGCGGGCCACTGTCATGCTCTACGATGACGGCACTAAGCGCTGGGTCCCCGCGGGCTCCGACTCCCCCGCCCTGAGCCGAGTGCACATCTACCACAGCCCCACCGCCAACACCTTTAGAGTGGTGGGACGCAAGCTGCAGGCCGACCAGCAGGTACAGCTACTGTATGTCTATGGGTACAGCACCGGCGGCAGCTTATGAAATTCACGAGTACGATGTGTGAGAAACAGTGAACATTTCAAACCAACAGTTAAGACAGTCTTTCCGCTTTGGGAAAGACTGTGGGGGCAGTTTGTTCAATTTTGTTTATTACTTTCAGGTCAATATGTAATGTTTTCTGCTCTCTGGATTCTGTGACTAATCCACTTGGATAGGGGGAAATTGGAAGGGTGATCGGGCCATCCCTGTGTTCTCAAACTGTGGTCCCCAACCTGTCTGCAACATGGAGAGGGGACCCCCTAAATTGAATCCATTATTTTAATATCATTCTTGATATTTTAGTGATTTGCAAATTACGTGTGATCCTGTGGTGTAAAACATAAATGTATAAAGAAATAGGTTAAGGGGAAAATGAAATATGAAATATATATACATTTTTAAAGGTTTAACTTGTAGTACCACCACAGTCCACCTGGGGTCATGATCCCCACCCTGAAAAACTGCTCCAATATTATAGATATTGTAGTGGACCATTAATTTTCATTCCTCTTAATACAACAGGAATCCAATAAGCAGCTTTTTTAATCATAGTGTTGTATAGTGCTGTATCCTGGCTCATATATTGCACATTTATTTATTTTGTAACACTAAGGTTAACTAAACACTAAAACTGTCCAATATTTGCAAATCTACAGTACATGTATGTCACACAGTATTTTACATTAGTTACTGCTTGTTCTCATCTTTTGAAATGATACTCTGTGGTAATGTACGAGTCATGCAACTTCCTCTTTTCACTTCAATATTAGTACTATAGCAACCTACTAATGCTCAATATACTTTAGAATTTCCTACATGTGACCAAAACCACACAAGATGCTTTTTATGGGGATTAGAATGATGCGGTGGGTTAAGAGTCCTTGAGCAAGACAGGGCAGGACCTCTTTCCTTCACAGTAATTATTAGTATATTGTGTCATGCAGGGTATTTAGCATGAAAAATAATCCAAATTGCTGTCCAGCTGCTGCTATGACAACCACCCACATAAAGGTTAGAAATATAGGAATAGCTTTCATCAATGTCTAAACACTGTCGTCTGTACTGACAGGTGGTGATAAACTGTCCGATTCTAAAGGGGATGAAGTATAACCAGGCCACCCCAACCTTCCACCAGTGGAGGGACCCCCGACACGTGTGGGGCTGAACTTCAGCAGTAAGGAGGACGGGGTGACCTTCGCTCAAGCCATGATGCACGCTCTAGACGCTCTCAATGCTCCTCCAGGTACACAGACACGTGGCCGCTGAGAGGTCTCAGACTTCACCTGCAAAATGTTGTGTTCACGTGACATTACAGCGTCTTAAACAGCCTATACTTTAAAATTGACATTAATTAACATTTTCTCCCCCAGCACATATGAACTCATAAAGGTGTCCAGAAGTGGAGACAATATTCAAAATTATGTTCTTGACGTCGATTAGATGAAAGGACTTTAAGCCATAAGATGAATGTGGCAGATTTATGAATCGAATCACTTCTAAGTAATGAACAGTGAAAACACTTGGTGATTTCTATTCAAAACGGTGTCTCTCCCATTGAGTTGTAAAGCCTGACATGTCGTGAGCGCAACCTATTCAAGTACCATTCACCACCAACCTGCTTTCTGTTGACTGAATACATTTGAATTAATTTATTACATATCTAGCTTTTATAACAACATGTACAGTGTATAATATATTTATTTGTTTGCTTAAAATATACCTGTTTTGTAAGAAAAATATGTGATGTGTTTAGGTCCAGTGCATAACGGACCCTCTGCTCAAGAGCTGGAACACCAAAGACGGTACGACAAAATGTTTTTTACATCTGTCTTGGCAAATGCAGCCTTTTTATAGACCCTTTAACTGCTGACATCATCAGTGACATCAGCTGGAGGCAGGAAGTAATCAAGAGAAATAAGATTAAACTAAAAGTAGCGATTTTAAGTGTAAAACTACAACAACAAAATGTGGTCCTGTTGAGGCTTAAGGAGCAAGAACAAGAGGAATGACATTTGAGACGATAAAATAAGATTTATCTGATATTTCCAACAACAGTTAGACATATGTTTATCGTTACTATGACAACAGCTACAATGGAAATAGATAGGAATCTAACTTCCTGCCTCCAGCTAAGCCAGGAATGTTTACAAACAATTAAAGGGTCTATACACCAAGCTTTAAAACAATAGCCAGTTATTACATGGAAACATGGGTGGCTCAAGCAAAAGCCACAGTAGCATTACCTTTATAGACAAGGATTTTGAAGTGTTTTTTATTCTATTTATTTGTTTATTTGAGCAGTAGGTTTGCTCAAAAGGAGTGGGTCGAAGCAAATAGCTTATAAGCGCCCACCCCAAAATTAAAAACAATAACATTTACATTAACAATCAAAGCAAGGAATGTAATACAAGATAACAAATCATAAACAAGGGAACATAAGGCAAGGGAACAAGAAATAATAAGGAACAATAATAAAAAACAACAACTGCAAAATAAAGAAACAACAGTAAAAGAATATACTACAACACTCACAATAATTGTTTGTGTTTGTATTTGTTTGTAAACCTTTTTAAAATGTGGCAGGTTTTACAAACTTTGATGCCCTCATCTAAATTCCTCCATACCTCTACACCACATCTCGTGGGACACATTGTAAAGTTGTTCTGGAGTACTGTTTATCGAAACTCATTTTGTCTCTCAAGTTGTATTTGACTTCTCGTTTGCAAAACATATTTTGTATACAATCAGGAAGCGACTTTTGTGAGGCTTTGAACATGATTTGAGCCATTTTAAATTCAATAAGGTCCTCAAATTTCATTGTTTTTGATTTAAAGAATAATGGATTTGTATGGTCACGGTATCCAGCTAAATGCATTATCCTTATTGCCTTTTTCTGAACTTTAAACAATGGGTCAAGATTACTTTTATACACATTTCCCCAGATCTCTACACAATATGTTAAATGGGGAAGGATAAGTGAGCCGTATATAGTATATAGAGCTTTGTTGTCAATGATATATTTAGATTTATTCATTAGGGCTAAAATCTTTGCCACTTTAGTTTTAGTTTTTATGATATGAGGTTTACAGCTGATTTTATGATCGAGTGTTACACCAAGAAATGTAAGTTCATAGACTCTTTCAATGGTTTCTTTCAATTTTAACTGGTAATTGTACATTCATTACACGATTTCCAAAGAACATTGCTTTGGTTTTCGTAATGTTTAGAGACAATTTGTTTACGAAGAACCAATCTTTCAATTTATCCATTTCTTCTGTAATCTCGATCACCATTTGCTGTAAGTCTGCGCCTGAGAGTATGATTGTTGTATCATCTGCAAAAAGGACCAGTTTCAGCTTGTTAGAAACCAAGTACAAATCATTGATATATAATAAAAATAGTTTAGGTCCCAGCACCGATCCCTGGGGGACACCACACACTAGGGTATCACACATGGATCTGCACAGCCCCAATGCTGTGTTTCCAAGTCAATATAAAACATACATAATAAGGAGATTTTACAGCTCCAGCTCAGTACTTCTGACCAAGATCTGGAGACCATTCATGGGTCTAATGCAGAAGACCACAGTCCTTAAAGGCATTAGAGAGGATTTTTCCCAGAAACTAAGTTGCCACATTCAACCAAAATGACTTCATTGATCGGTGGCACTCTTGTAATTATGGTTCCCAAAAAAAAAAAATTAATATCCATAAACTGTGGCCGTGGTGGGGCCTGTAAAACATTAGCCAATCGACTTGAACATTGCTCTTAAGTCGATTGGCTACTAGTCTGTCAATCAAACATTTTGCGTAAGCGCCCCGATACGTAATTTACCTAGGCTCCAAGCGTAAGCAGTCCGCCATTACCCCGCAAGACAAAGACGAAGGAAGCGACGAGCTAGTTCTGTCGTTGTGGTCTTGGGAACTTTGAAGAAATGGCAGAAAAGAACCCTGAAAAACCTAACCGAAAAAGAAAGCCTATGTCTGAGGTGATTGAACGGAGGAGAGAAAGTCAGAGAAAGCGGAGCGAACAACTATCTGTGTAGGAGATTCTTTTGAGCGCTGGCATGCGCTAAATAATCTTAAAACGGATGCTTTGGTCGCGAAACTTCTGCTGGACAGGTACGTCATGTTAATTGTGGAGTAAGTACTGTACTTTGTATTTAGGAAACATGTAAAGTTGAAAACATTTAAAGTTGTACGTGTATTCTAGCTGTATTCTGATGTATTTTAGCTATATGCGGCTAGTTGTACAAGAGACGCACAAGCTTCAGCACTTTTTTTTTTAATCTGTGGACATAATACTTCTAGCCTCTAGTCCTGAGTGCAGCTAAGACCTATGGTTTGTTGGGAAAAAGCAATGACCGTGGCACAACTGTTGATGACGAGCGATCATGTCCCTCCATTGTGTAAACAATGAGCTCGTCGTAAAACCTCGAGTTGTAGGCTTCTTAATCTTTCTCATTCACTTTTCGCATTTTGGTTCAAGTGCACGGTAGATCGGTGATGTTTGGTGAAATTATCAGCATTTAAATTGCTGTCACTGTTGCGGAAGAACTTTTTCTCCGGTTAGCCTTTTTGTAGCCGCTAAGCTAGTAGTCGCCCCTTTACCAAAATGGTCTTACCAAGCTCCTGTCTTTCCCTGCTCCATATACAACAAACGCAAACGTCCCTCGCTTGTTTACTGGTAAGATACAGATGTGCCACGGCTTATTTGACGTGCGTGCGTGCGTGCGTGTGTGTGTGTGTGTGTGTGTGTGTGTGTGTGTGGCTAAAAAAAAAGGAGAATAGTCGGCTTTTTTAATGTAACGTCATTCTGACCGTGAGAATGCTAATGTGCCAGGCTTGTGTAGGCTAATTTCATAGCAAATGATTTGTTAATCTTTCCAAATACATACTCAATGGAGTATGCTATATCATATTTTCATGCATGTATGTTTAAATCGAATGTAATTGTGTTTACAGCTATGACAATATTATGTCCACACCATTAACTCATGGTCTATGGGTGAGACCCCAGCCTCCTGTATCCAGTATAATGCAGGAGTCACTCACAGACAGGTTGGTGTTTGTATATGTGTATGATTTCTTTAGATGCACATTGGTGGTTATGGAATAGAAACAGTAATATTCCAAAATGTAAACACACCATGTTTGTTCCCTTTCCGTGACTTGTTGGACCGTGTTACTATTAGTTATTTTTAACATCTGTACATTTTTTAATTTCAAACCACAACTGTACTGTTGTAGCGTCCACAAATTGTTGTTATATGTAATGGTAATGGAATTTGGAGTAATCAGTATTTGTGATTGCAGAGATGCTGATTTCTCTGTCAAAGGTGTCGAGAAATTAGGCAGTAGCAGCAGTAATGAAGAGCTACATTCTCAGCAGCAAGAGGATGCTGGGTAATACACTTAAACTGCATACATTTTTGGTCAAATATGTGTGTCTTGGTGTACATTTTAGTACATTTATTCCTATTATTGACACAATGTGTATTTCATTGCTGTTTCTATGTTCTAGTCCCTCCACTTCCAGAAACGAGCAAATGGAAGACGTTCATGAACAAGCCTTCAACAGTCTTTTAAATGCTACACAGACAGATATCAGCACTGTTTCGTAAGTGTTTTTCAGAGAACATGTTTATTTATGTACACTATTTGGCCCATCATCAAATTTGTTTTTATAGAAATGGGTGAATAAAAAAACATGGGCATAAAGCACTCCCTTGACATCTGGCATGGGGCTAAAAACCTTAGTAAAAGGATAGCTGCAGTACGTATTTTTTGTAATGAAGTTGCTGTTTGTGTTTTAAATGTATTTGTAGTATGTGTTGTAAATATGTCTTTATCTGTCTAATAAGGCTGGGCGTGAAAAGCAGTGTGCCACACTACTGATCTGGAACTGAGATATACCCAATCATTTCAGGTATTGCTGTAGAAATGCAGACGCGTACGGAGGCTGCATGATAACTCCAAATGAAGCCAATCAACTTTATTACTTACATGAAGTAATGACCATAATGTTATGATTGCTATTCTTTCAGGACCTATGGCATGGAGTTTTACAC
Source organism: Neogobius melanostomus (assembly GCA_007210695.1). Lineage (NCBI taxonomy): Eukaryota > Metazoa > Chordata > Actinopteri > Gobiiformes > Gobiidae > Neogobius > Neogobius melanostomus. The sequence continues at coordinate 1,068,722 of VHKM01000840.1, forward strand.
CCCATCACCAGTGTGCATGAGTGGTTCCTGGGTTCCTGTCATCATGGCCCCCTGAAGGACAATGACAAGTCGTTGATTCCAAAGGGCTCTGTAGCACACAAGCAACTATGTGAATTCGTGCTGGATTCACGGTGACTGAAGATCATAACAAAGTACCTGTCTTTGAGGTATGTGTTACATAACTTGTCAATGCCATTTCACAGTGAACATCTACATTTGCATTACATATTTCAAAAATGTTTCATTCAGGTCCACAGCAGATTTGGAGTCTTTTGATGATCACATATTGATGTATCATATAGAACTCCCTTTTAGTATCACACAAATCTTAGACCACATTCTTATAAGAAAAAATGCACGTATAAAGCATTATGCGCTCTATTTGTTCATTCTACCCCCTCTCTCCCCTCCCACTCCAGAAAAGGCAGACTCTACAGCAAGAGAACAAAGCTGTGGCGATTGTACAAAGTTCCAAAAGGACTACAAAAACATATCGGACCAGCAGGCGATCACACTTCGCACAAGGATTTATCTAAGGGAGGAATGGCAAAAACCCTTTCAGACCTGATGACCGTAGAAAGCTTGGGACTCTAGCTGGTGGACCAACCCCAACAATACAAGAGCTAGAGCAGCAACAGGTCAGCAGAGGACTGAGTAAGTCGGTATTATGCAGATGACTAGTATATTCTATCATTACATTTCTTTTGACTGGGTAGACACTATGATATAACAGCAATATTGTAATTAGAATGATGTATTGAAGAAAACAATCCTTGGAAATCATAAATTGTTGTTTTTTTCTTTCAAACAGGACAACTGTCAGAATAGACGGGGAACCAGCTTCTGCCATCAGACTCATCAAAATTATAGCTGTACAGTAATGTCAAATGAAAATATTAGAAACTCAAAACACTGAATAAACAGTTGTGTTCTAAGTTTGCGTTCATAATTTATGCTTATATATTATTACCAAGACAAAGTGGTCCATAAAATATACTGAGGTCACACTTTTTATTTCATTCTTTGTTTTTGTCTTCATTTCATGGTTGTGTTTACATTTCCATGTTGTACTATGGTACAAAATACATGTTCTACATTTTGAAGACACACTGACAATGGTGATACAAGTTACAACCTGATATCATTCTGATTGTGATTACTAATGGTGAAATGTGAAAGGTTGTTTTGAATATTCTAATATGAAATTGAGTAACTTATAAACTTCCTTGTGATGACTGAACTTTAAAGTAGCAAGACACATATGTAAAGAATGTTTTTATTGCACACTTGCCAAAATAATGCAGAGTTTAAAAATATATATCTACAGTCTGAAAGGAATGAATCTAACGTAATTGCCATGTGGGTCTGGGTAATGGTCGCAAATCTTTCAAACACCCGGTCATTGTCAGTCCTTTGTTGCTGGAGATCCAGAACTTTTGTTATGTTGTCATTCATTCGAAAAAATCATTTAGTAAAGAGTCTCGTCCTCTGGCTGGAGGTCTCCTGCTGCTCCCAGTGACACCCGGTGCTCAGAGGTTCTCTTCCACGCCTGCCCTATGCCCATCTTGCATGTGATGTGGGTGGCTTATATTCGATGTCAGAACCCTTCAAAGCTCTAACAACGAAAAAAAAAAAACATTCAATATCAATTTATATACTGAAGTTTATGTACTGACCAAACGACTAATACAGACAGAAGGATGAATCAATGTCTTGCATCTGTAAAGCTAACTTGTAGCATAATATAAATGCTGCAACTACGTAGCAAGACAATGCAGCATTCATACAAGCATTTTACATCATTTGTAGATCGTTTTTTTGTCTTTAAAATAAATAAATAAAAGGAACACAAGTTTTATAGTAAAAGGGTATTTACCATGGAGGAGTCCGACATTTTAAAGGCAGAAGGAAGTCGTAGCTGCAGCAGTGAATACTCGTAAACAAATAGTAAACAAATACACTTGCGCAGCACACACACGGGTGAACTGGCGGAGGCGTTTCCAACGTAAGAAGCTCGTGCGAAGGTGGGGGCTCTTACGCATGCGCACTATTCAAAAATTCACAAATAGCCGTTGGAGTCATCATCGGTAGCAAAATCCTCTCTCACACCTTTAAGGGGACAATAAAAACATTGAGCAATGCCTAGCGAATATATTTGCTAAATAATGCTCAGTCATGATCAGAGGCGTCGAACGAAAGATTGTTGTTGCCCGTGTGATTCCTGGCTGATATTAACCAGTTCTGTTAATGTTTAGGTTAGAACAACAGAAGCAGGAGCAGGAGAGACAGGCCTCAGCTGCCCCACCGGCTACTCCTCCTGCTGCCCCCGCTGCTCCTCCCGCCCCCCCTGCTCCACCTGCTCCTCCACCCCCCGGCCCGGCTCCATCAGCGGGACCACCAGCACCTCCAGCCCCCCTGGAGGAGCAGGGCCGCCCCCACCCCCGCCTCCACCTCCTCCTCCTTCTGCAGATGGAGGGGGCAATAACCTGGCTGCAGCACTGGCAGGGGCCAAACTGCGCAAAGCAACTCAGAAGGTAAAGTACATTATAGGACAAAGGCAACATTTAAAGACATTTTACGGCAACCTCTCTTCAAGATGACAATAAAGACACAGATGAAAAGTACATCAACAACGGCAGCGAAGCAAATAATCGGAAAGGGGTTATTCTATGATTCTACTCTACACACATCAGAGACATAGAATATAAACATCTGGACCCACTGTAAGAACTAAAACCAATCAAAGATACCAGCCATTGCATGACCCTCACCCGCGTTTTTTTAAACATTTATAATCCAGCGAGTTTCATTATCGTTTGATAATGAGCGAAAAGATCACAAATCCAGAGAAAATCCAGAGATTGATGCCTAGACCAAGGTAGGTTTTGGGGGGAAAAAATAAGTCTCCAGACAGAGGTTATGTGTGTGACATCATAACATAACAACACAATGTTATTCTCATGTTATTCTTTAATTTGTCACTCAATTTGAGGTTCCATATACAGGTGCTCGTCATATAATTAGAATATCATGAAAAAGATCATTTATTTCTGTAATTCAACTTAAAATGTGAAACTAATATATGATATAGACTCATTACATGCAAAGTGACATATGTCAAGCCTTTATTTGTTATAATGTTGATGATTATGGCTTACAGTCCATTTTCAAAATATTCTAATATTATGAAATGTTTATTTGTTTTTTTTAACAAGCTGAGCCATCCATCCATCCATTTTCTTCCACTTGTTCGTTGCCGGGTCGTGGGGGCAGCTGTTGGAGCTGCCCAAATCACATTGCACCAGCCCCTATGGCTCCTCCTGCAGGTGGTGGGTCCACAGAAAGTGGTGGTTCTAACCGGGCCTGTTGGTCTCTCATAAGGGGCTTCTGAACCGCTCTTTGTCTGACCCGTCACCTAGGACCTGTTTGCCATGGGAGACCCTACCAGGGGCACGAAGCCCCCGACAACAGAGCTCCCAGGATCATTCGGGTGCTCAAACCCCCCACCACGTTAAGGTGGCGGTTCGAGGAGGGGACAAGCTGAGCAATAATAATCAAAATTATAACAAATAAAGGCTATACATATCTCACTTTGCATGTAATGAGTCTATCGTAGTTTCATAGTTTAGGTTGAATAACAGAAGTGAATGCACTTTTTCATGATATTCTAATTATATGACGAGCACCTGTAGATTTAGATTTAAATAGAAATAGAATGTGCATATCTGCTATAGCGAGTAACACAGTGAAATGAAAATACATTGAAAATATGCCTTCTTATTATGACATTACGGTTAAAGTGTCTCAAATTGGCATTGCTCGGGACCTCTATTCGAACAGATATGAAAGTGCTGCAGCGTTTTTACCTTTGTTGTGTCTGTTCCACAGGAAGTGGTTGTTTGTGAGGTTTGAGCTGCTTCTTATTTCTGTGTCCAAAAACACATTGTCACCAGAATATAAATAGGGTTTGCTTAACTCTTTCACTTATAATTAAACTTTTAATTAACTGTCAAGATATCCCGCTCTTTTGTATATATACCTGTAGGATGACGAACCTGCCTCCAAACCAGCGCCCTCTTGTGGTGGAGGAGGAGGAGGAGGTGACCTGATGGGAGAGATGAGTGCTATTCTCGCCAGAAGGTACACGCAATATCAGTAGCACTGGTCTCAGTCATAGATTTGGCTTCTTTATTCACTTAAACTATAATTAATGCTATATTCATTTTGTAGAAGGAAGGTTGTAAATAACCCACCACCGAAAAAGGAGGAACCGCAAAATGTATGTCCAATAACAAACAAGTTTTTTCTTCATACTTTGATGTAATACACAATTTGTCTTTTCAATATAACTGGTTAAGAATCTCATTTTTATGTAACTAGGAATCGTTGCCCAAAAGGTTCTCTGGAGCAGAAGGTAAGGTTTGTGCCAGAATATGCCAAGCACTTTCATTTAACTGCAACAGAGACTAGACTATACACACTATGTGCTCACAGGAAATAGGAATAGACAGACTCTGTATTGAGCACAACTTTATAACTTGGTGAACAAACTCAGTCATGATTCACACAACGTACTGAATGTTATTGTAAAGAAATGTTTAAATATGTTACAGAAGGCAATGAAAGATTTATCGACAAGGCTGCCACCCTGCCGAGGTATGACCTACACAGTACGCAGCACGTTACTCCAAAATGTTGGTGGTCCCATGTCCACCATTACTTTGAGATTACCTTAGAGAACAACAGAATGGTTGTAGATGTATCAAATGTGTTGTTGTATTTCATTGTTTGTCGACAGCTTTGTGGGCCATCTCTTCATTTTGATAACACTATTTTTCAGGCTCAAACCCACAGCAGTCGTCAATAAAGACCCCAGTCCCTCCACCCCATCTCCCACCACAACACCCCTCGCCAGGTACCGTGCTTCACAAAATGCCCACAGCCCAATAAGCTTCCTGCTGTCTGAGCTACTTCTGTCTCAGCTAGCCATGAACATGCACTAGTGAAATGAGTGCTGCATTCACTTCTGTTTTCTTTATGACGCACTGCATAAACAGACGTTGACATTTAGCAGCCTCAGTCTCACACTGTAATTATAGCAAAGAGAGAAGTATTATTTCATGCTTATCGGCAACGCTTCTCTTTTCTACTGTAGGTCTATGTGTTATTCAGTCATAGATTTGTTCATTACTTTGAGTTGATAATGTAAACCTGAGAAACGATATTATTACCGGCAACTGATGACTTGTCACAAGAACAATCGGTCCTTTGTCAATGGTTTTCATTTTCACACCAGAAAACAAAACAAATACTTGGCTTCTTTAAAAGTTCACAGCAACTTACCAGGCCTAAAATGGGACAAATGAAGAAGTTCAAAGCATGAACTCACCCAAAGGAGGACATGAACATGAATAAAACTAATTTGCATTTAAACTGAAACAAGAAGTATCACCAAAAATATCCTGCAGACCACCAATGGTACTTGTACCACAGTTTGAGAACCACTGTCGCCATAGTACTGTATGATCATAGGTATGCTGTTTTGTACAAGCTCTGCTCATGTTGTTTTAAAGGATTTAATGGGTTGCTTTAATGCTTTGCTGTTTAAGGATGAAGATGATGAAGAAGAACTCTGAAGGATCTGAAAGTGAAGGCTTGGATGTAGATCGATTGAAGCAGGTTTGTGCCTTAGCTTCAGTTTAATCCTAGAGCATTCATTCAAGCATTCATTCATTCCTCTGTGTTTATGTTTACAATATTTACTTTTTGTGAGAACAGGAGATTCTTGATGAAGTGAAGAAAGAACTCCATAAAGTAAAGGAGGAGATAATAACAGGTACATTTCTTATTGCAAATTCAGTAACACTTTATAATAACTACACCTTATTTAGCCTTAATAAATCAGAGTTAACACTTAATTCTTCATGAGCTATTCATTAGTTAAGTGTATGTGAAGAACTACTCATTATTAGGCATTAACTGTAGTAGATAAGTAGTTATTAACTAATGAATTGTTCATGATTAATTTAGCCATTAAGTTATTAAGGCTAAATAAGATGAAGTTATTACAAAGTGTTGCCACACATCTGTAAATGTTCTCTGCTAATATTAATGTTAATATTTCCATTTTCTTTAGCTTTGACTCAACAGCTTCAGATTTCACAGTACAACAGTGAAGACTCTGCGATAATATGAAACTTACATTTGGGAGAATCCTCTCACAGAAAATACTTTTTTCTATTGCAAGTTTAAGATTTTATGGAATTTTTCTAATGGAATTTTATTTGTGAATATTTCCTAATTTATATCAATGTGTTTGACTTTCTGGAATGTGCCATAATTAAGTCAATGAACTGTGAGGCATTGACTGGGAAAATGCATATCAAAACTTCCTCATGTGAAAGTAAAAATACCATTAATTCGTGATAAATCGCAGCCCTTTTTTCATTAAGGCTGTGGTTGTCCTCATTGACTTTAACAGGGGAAAAACACTTCCTGTACAGATCCATCACACAAAATAATAAGTGGTTACAAATGCGACATGCAATTGTAATAATGATCTCATTCTCACCCACGCTCCTCCACTGGTCACACTGAAGTTGTAATACATGTTATAATTTGTCTGTGTAAAAGTTATGAAAAATATTTCGGAAATAAAAGTATTCTTTCTAATGTGTATTAAGATTCTATGAGAACCTATATCAACTTGAAATCTTAAAGTGTGCCCCTATGATGATCAATAATGAGAAAACTAAGTTACTATTAGCAATTGCAGTATGGTTAAGGTTTTATTTTTACATTACCTTGAACGCAGTCTCCAAGTTTAATCATGCACATGAAACTGAGTGAAATACTGAGTGAAACATTATTGCAGCAACACATCATGTGGGGTAATTGTTACCCCACATGATGTGTTGCTGCAATAATGTAGGAGATAAAAAGGCGCGCGGGGGTCCGTGTGTGACGAGGCAGCTACAGGTGCCCCGTGTGATTGTTTTTGTGATAACAAACTCCATAGAGGGAAATATCGATGTTATATTGTGTGAAATAGTGACATTTTCGTTAAAATAAAAGTCCATTCGGAGGGTGTTTACTTTCTTTAAAAAAACATAATTGTTCAAAAGAGCCCAGAAATAGCCAGTCTTTTTAACGGCTCTTCAAAGTGAACGGCTCCCTTCAAAGAGCCATAAGTCCCATCACTAGCGCCAATACAATAGAGAGAGAAATATTTAAATAGCTTTTTTTGTGTGTCTGCATACCCCCCAGAAAGTGGGTGGTTGCGCCCCTGGGGGTAAAACCATAAACCTAACTTAACGCTCTACTGTGGTGCAGTGCGTTATTTTGCCACAAGGCGGAGCTGTGATGACACGGCCCTGCGACCTTCGCTGTGCCTCCCAGAAGAAGAGAGTCCATGGTGTTTTTTCCTGGTGGTGGATGTGGCCTACTCTGGATTCAGCCTGTCAAAACTGCTCTAAAACCTCAACAACGTGGACTAAAGAGCTTCTTCAATGTATGTTTAATCTTAATATATGCTTTTACACATTTGTTATGCTGCAAGAAGTGATTTCATTAAGACATTTTAGATTAAAAGTGCACTACATGGCTCTGAAATATCCATAAGTCGTTAGTAATAATTAGCAGGGCTACATCAGTACAAGGAATAAGGTCGCTAAAGTAAAACTGTTTACTAATAATAAACCAACATGTCTACAATAAGGGAAAGCTAATGGTGCCGATTTTCCACAACAATAATCTATCAACACTGTAAGAACTGACCGCCTGGTATTTATCTTTATAACGTGTGAAAATAAGCAGCAATATGCGACATTCAGTTCAAAATATTTCACTAATGAGTAACTACAAGCAACTGAGTTTTGCCAAGCGAGCTGTGAGTGGAAATATAACAACATCTTTGTTTTTAAAAGTCATTATCTGAGGTGGTGTTTCAGTGTACAAGTCTCACCTGCATTGTCAAAATAGTTTAGCTGCAAATGCGGGTGTATTTTGTGTTTGGCGTGCATTGGTGAGGTTATTTACCTTTTATAAACCATCTGTTAAAAGTTAACTCGGCTCTGCTAGCTTGGTGCTAGCTACTGTCAGCGGCTGCATGCTAACTCACGCTAATGATAAATGCTGCCGAGCAAACAAACAATTTCCAGACAAAGAAGTGTCTTATGTTCATGTTTCTTTTTTAACGCGTGTTGCAAGCAGTCTATTGTATCTGTAAATGCACAGCTGTATGTGCAATAGCTATTTTTGAAGCGTATAAAGAGGTTAATCAGCTGTTGACTTGATGTAAACACAAATGTAAAGTCCTGTCATTTTTAAATAATTCAGTCTGTTTAAATAAGTTTACAATGCCATGCTAAATTTCAATATAAAACATTACAATGTAAGCGTAGCTTTATGTAATAACAACAATAAAGGGCGCAAAGAACTGGAATTCACTTGAAGTAGTGCTGAACTAATAGGATATACTGTATCATAAGAACGCAACAACAATATGTTCATCTATTGCTTTCTAAATAGAATCTTAGCACTGTTTCCTGTAATATAAAGTTCACACAAAAAAACTAAAATTATGAAAATGTTTGTTCTGCAGGTGATCTTTGATGACGGTGTTTGAGAATTGAACAGTTCCAAGTGAAAAACCCACCATTCCCCTCCCCATCCTCCCGTTCCTCACCCTCTCTGAAAGACATCTCTCACCATGAATGAAGTCAGTATAGTCAGAGAGGGCTGGCTCCAAAAGAGAGGTCAGTATTCAAACAATTCACATGTTTTAAGCAACACTGTATGTAATCAAGTATTTCATTGTTTTAAAAATATATATTAATTCCAGGTGAATACATCAAAACCTGGAGGCCGAGATATTTTATTTTAAAAAGTGATGGCTCCTTTATCGGCTACAAAGAAAAACCAGACCTCAATGATCAGAGTTCTCCACCTCTCAACAACTTCTCAGTAGCACGTTAGTATTGTTTATTCATTTGACCATCATTATTATGCCACGATGCAAAAGAACAAAGTCCATGTATTTGCAGAGTGTCAGTTGATGAAGACTGAACGACCCAAGCCAAATACGTTTGTTATCCGCTGCCTGCAGTGGACCACCTTCATTGAACGGACCTTTCACGTGGACACTAATGAGGAGAGGTTAGTGCAGGCCATAAACATTTAGGCAACATTTGAGATTGAGAGAATTTTAATCTCTTATTTTTATGAATGTCTTGACTATCAGGGAGGAATGGATGCGAGCGATTCAGTCAGTGGCCAACAGTCTGAAGATGCGCGAGGAGGAAGAGGAGGAGCCAATGGAAGTATTTGGCTCACCGATCGAGTCCACTTTGGAAGAGATGGAGGTGGCCATGTCCAAGAGCCGCAACAAAGTGGTAAGATATATTTAGACAAGAACTATACCAAGTTAGTCATTATGTAAATGTACTGCATTTATGTTAGTTATTATGTAATGTTTAGATGCTGTTCATTACAGAGTTACATGTTAATTAAACCAAAGATGAGGTCTGTTTGGATAGACAGCCTACGATAGTGGATATATTCTACTTATATTTACTGTCCTGAATCAACCCTTTCAAGTATGTGTTTGTATTTCTTTAGAACATGACTGACTTTGAATATCTAAAGCTGCTTGGCAAGGGAACATTTGGGAAAGTTATTCTTGTTAAGGAAAGGTCCACTGGAGTACACTACGCCATGAAAATATTGCGAAAAGAAGTAATTATTGCCAAGGTACGTTTTCCTGGTAGTTGTCCAAGTTTCTTGTTTGCAACAGCATTAATTTGATCAGAAACGTTTTTGTTGTAGGATGAGGTCGCCCACACAGTTACAGAAAGCAGAGTGTTACAAAACACATGCCACCCTTTTCTCACTGTAAGTACTAAGCAAAATAGTTTATTTCTTTTCATCTCCTCAAGCCTCGTGCTGTCTAAAATAGCAGCCATTTACGGGGATGGTCCTCGGGTCACTTCTAGTCTCTGCTGTCATCTGTATGCCTGTGCCAAGTGTAAATTTGATCATTTCTTCATCTTCACCACAGACTTGTTTGACTTAACTATCATTTATTCAAAGATTTCAAGAATTTGCTGTTCCCACAATGTAAATGTACATATACTTAAGATGGGGCTCAATAACAGTTTGCCCTTAAACTAATGATTTTTGCATCTATAATGTGCAGATCCCTGATTGTAGACATGCCCTTTGGGAGGCTGTCATTTTCTGTTTTCTGTTAAATTTGTACTATAATCTTCCAACAGACACTGAAATATGCCTTCCAAACACATGATAGGCTGTGTTTTGTAATGGAATACACCAATGGCGGCGAGGTAAGACAGTCACATGGCCTCAGTTGAATGTTTCTCCATATAAAAATCTCTGTATGTTCTGGTAATAGATTGTCTTAAAGTAATGAGTGTCGGGCTCCATCTGCCTCTTTCAGTTGTTCTTTCATCTGTCACGTGAGCGGGTCTTCACTGAGGATCGAGCTCGCTTCTACGGCGCAGAGATTGTATCAGCGCTGGAATATCTTCACTCGCGGGACGTAGTGTACCGCGACCTGAAGGTGCTCATGAGTATCCATTTACTAATTTGACCTATTGATTCTATGAATAAATTACGTTTTGGTTTATTTGACAACATAGGAATGTGTTTTATCACTAATTTATACCGTACTATTCTCTGTTGATATTGTTTTGAAAAAAAGAATAGATGAAAATGTGTGTCTAATGACTAATACTGTGTTATAACGTGAATTTAGACATACCAAAGTTCTTTTATTATGCAAAAATAAAACTACATTTTATGATATTTTAAGGACTAAGGGGTCCAAAGGTTGTAGCGCCTTTAAAAATAATGTATAGTTTAAACATAGGAATGATCACAAATGACAAAATTTGGCGGCTAGTCCATTCCGTGTTTGCATCACAGTGTCATTTGTCTTCCTTCAGCTGGAAAACCTAATGCTGGATAAAGATGGACACATCAAAATCACAGACTTTGGCCTTTGTAAAGAGGGCATTACATCTGACGCAACCATGAAGACTTTCTGTGGGACTCCTGAGTATCTCGCTCCTGAGGTGAGGCGTAAATGCTCTAGCTGCTTATTACATTACATTGCAAAAGATAAAACATTTTTATTTACAGTTGCAGTGAAATAGAACACTATTTAGTGTTTAGTGTTAGCCAAAATGAAGGTCTAAAAGTCATTAGACAACATTAAATTGGGTTGAAGCTGGCATTAAAACTAGATTTCTTGGGAGGGGGGAAAGACATTTTATTTTTCTGCATAAGTTCATTGGAAATATAATAGAAATATATCTAAAACACGTTTGCAAATCTTAAATGCAATATGCACTGATTTTTGTGTGTGTGCTTTTGGCATTTAAAATATTTTTTGGGGCTTTAAAGTGGCATTAAAAAGTATTCAATTTGACTTCCTGTTGCCTGTAGAAACCATGTACAGTGTCTGCTCTGAGTGTACCGGTTTTGATCACAAAGTTCACATTCTTACTAGGAAGTATGGTTTGTGACATACAGCCCTAACAATGAAAATAGTGTATACGTTTTCCAACTTGCAGAGCAATTTTTAATTTGATTTATTGCGTATGCGCAGGTTCTGGAGGATAATGATTATGGCCGTGCTGTGGACTGGTGGGGTCTCGGCGTTGTCATGTATGAGATGATGTGTGGTCGTCTGCCTTTCTATAACCGTGATCATGAGCGTCTGTTCGAGCTCATCCTCATGGAGGAGATCCGCTTCCCCAGAAATCTGTCCCCAGAGGCTAAATCTCTGCTGGCTGGCCTACTCAAGAAAGACCCAAAACAGAGGTAGGCTTAACAGGGCTGTCTTACTTAGTCAAAATCGGAAACATTTTAATTGTTTTCAATGTGCGGCTCACAGGTTAGGTGGAGGACCTAACGATGCCAAAGAAGTCATGAGTCATGTTTTCTTCGTTACCATCAACTGGCAGGACCTTGTACAGAAGAAGGTAAAAACAAAACGGTTCAAACAGTGGTTCAAACCTTGCTGATCGCATACATACAGCACTATTGTTGTATCCCTCTGAGGATGATCACTACAAGGTTTTTACAACAGATGCAAGTGGTTTGACAGCAACTCCAAAAAGAATTGAGAAGAGGCCAACCATTTTCTTAAAAACGTTAATCAAGCATTCCTCTGTCTTAATTTAATATATAAGACCAAGAGTAATGTGGGGGTGTTGTATCATAGAGATGCAAGATAAGTTCTTTGTTGTTGTACAATTGTACAACGAAATTGCGTTCAGGTGTTGGGTTAGTCCTGAGCGACTGAGCGCGCCAACCTGACCAACACGTTTTTGGAGGTAGGGGAAAGCGGAGTACTGCCTTCAGTGCTCCTCTGAAACAGTGCACCGCCTCCAGGGTTTGTCCCTTGTTCCTCCTCCTTCCTCTTCCTTCTGCACAGCTCCCTCCGCAACAGTCTTTCACCATCTTCTGGAAAGAGCGTAGCTGATGAATTGCAGATTAACTATAGTAGTGATAGAAGATATGTGTGGCTTAGCTGTGAGTCTTGCCCTGATACCTCCTCGTTTGTCCCTTTTTTGTTTCCTGTAGCGTCTCTTGTGACGCCTCCACTGTGCTGCAGGTGTGGAGGGCTCTTAATGTCTCGTCAGTGTTTTAGAAGAAGACATTTGTTGATCTCAAATGTGTTTAGCTCATAAGCTAGCTGTTTGTGTACTCTTAAAAAACCTGGGTCCTTCATGGTTAGTACGGACTCTCTGCAGTAACAAATCCACTGAACCTCAAAAAAACACAGCAAAGATATACAAACATATTCAGAAAAACTATATGGAACACGGGAACTACAAATACAGGCAAAAAACGCTGCTGTAGCAAGAGAGAGGGGAGTTGCTTGTTTGATGGTATGAACTTTGGTGAGGACTCTCTCTCGTTGATGGGCAAACCCCAGACCCACTTCTCCACTGTCACTTAAGATACAGAAATCAGCATTTGCTGAATCGTACAGCATTTGTTCTGCAATGTTTCCAGTTGATATTTGAACATTTACCTTCCCCTTAGATCACCCCAATTTTCAAACCCCAAGTGACATCAGAGACAGACACTCGGTACTTTGACGAGGAGTTCACGGCGCAGACCATCACACTCACACCTCCAGACAAGCGTGAGTATCATCTGACTGTCCAGCAGCTGTCTGTACGGCGTCCCGCTGACTGACCCTCTGTTTCTGATCTTTACAGAACTCAGTCTGGACTGTGAGGACCCCAGACAACAGGCACACTTCCCCCAGTTCTCCTACTCTGCTAGCATAAGAGAGTGATGAACCAGCACCACACACGCACACACTGACATTTGCGCCACGTATCAGCTGCCTTTGTCGCTAGCAACTATGAACTGACAACAATCTCCAACGGGCTTTTAGTCCTGACAAGATTAAAGTGCCTAGGCTGGCGGCATATTATTTTATACAAAGCCTGTTAGTCCACACTACGGACAAAGCCTTGCCACGTTATGGTTATACTGAATCAAACTGGACTAAAGTACCTCACATAGTAATCAGCAAATCTTCATTTCACAGTCCAAACTTCTGGCAATAGCACCTTCTGGTCGCATTTGGTAGCTCGGTACCGCTGCTGTTTCAGACTGTAAAACCACCGGTCTGAATGCCATACACTGTTAAGTGCTCTTCTTCACAATTAGCTTTTACTTTCCACTGTAGACTGGTTCTTTAATGAGGGAGGAACGATGGAGGCAGTTTGACTGTCTTGTTGCTGGTGTGTGCGTGTTTTGAGGCATCAACTGAAGCAGTGAGTGACAGTGTTAAGGTTCGCTTTAGTGCCTTTCCACCGTTTTGTTTTGGTAACTGTCAGGAGCAACAAAAAAGAACCTGAACATGGTTATGCAAGATGAACACCTTCAGAACATCATTGTATGCAGAGAAGTAATTCAATCATCTCAGAATGTGATCGCTGTAACAGATCTGAAAATGTGACCGATAATAATGGATTAGGGGAAATGCTAAATACACAAGGTGTATGTTATTTTTTTTAAACAGGGTTTTAAATCTGACACTATCTTTCTTGATCTTTGAGAGAAACACCAGCCATGTGATATAAGAGGTTCAATAAGCACTTAGTGATTTAAAGCAGACCTCATTTTGTTATAGGACCATGTTCACAGTGTAGGCCATCTCATGCTGTATACTGTATATGAGATTAAACTAATCTCAACCATGTGAGACATGACCTGCTCATGAAGTATGATAGATGAGTCATCTAGTATGATAGATTTCTGGTTTCTTTCAGAACAAAGGGTAGTGAACTACTCTGATAGCCAGGTTTATTAAACAACCATTTTCAAATGAGGACCCTCAATTGTCTTGTGTCATTTCACTATTCTTCTGTAACGTTGTATTGAAGTTGGCATAGCTGCATAGTCCAAGCAGGCACTATCAGTATTTGATTATTAGAAGTGAAATGCAATACCTGACATTTTACAGTGTTTTTGCTGCATTTGCCTACATTATGAACATGGCCCATTAATAGATTTTGTGTTTTGTGAGTGCAATTGTGACTAGTGAGGATGTCTTTTTATTATATTCAATTTTCCCCAATTGTTATAAATGGCGGCACAACAAAGAGTAACAAGGTCGGGGTGCACTGTATTGATTAGCAATACTGGATATACTGTAAATGACAATGTGGTCACCATTGTACCGGTGCTATGCTGAAGCTGAAGCCCCTGTGAGAAACCACGGGCTGCTTCGGCAAACTTATTCTCTGTACCATTGATCGCTGGCTCTATTGCCTTCACTGTGTTGAAATCATTTCTGTTTTTAGATACACTTCAACTTGCTGTCCATCCCCTTTCCTGTTCCTTGGTTCTTATTCAGACATGATCTGAAATTAAGGACAATTCACAACAGTTGAATTAAATGTATGTTTTTCAGTTACATTATTTTATTCAATCCATTTGTTTCTATTTGTCTATGAATGTAAAACTGAAAGACAATGATTGAATACACATTTTACTTCATAACGCTTAACTGTCATGTTTGTCTGTAAAGGTCTCTAACTTTGCAAACCGAGTAACTTGATTCATGATAATCCATGAGCGAAAGAAATTACTACATACTTATGAGTGCTTCAATTCTTTTGGTGTCATGAAACTAAAGAACAAAACCTGATTCCATTATAGTCTTTGTAATAGTAAATCAGGTTTAATGTAAAAGGGAAATGGAAGACATCGGCTAAGTACAGCCATACTATCCTTTTACATCCATCAATCATTGGTCCGGAGACATTTGATATTAGCCACATGTTGAACAAGATTATTTTGTCTATTTACTAACTGCAGGCATTCAACAAGATTTTGCATGCTCATATCCTCTTGGTTTCAGCCTATGCATGTTGCTCTGTGCTATCGATGCCATGGGAACCACAGCATCAGTGTTGGGGATTAACTAAATACGTGTATTTATAATACTCATTTTGAGTAACTGTATTCTGGTAAAGTTACACTTTCATTTGAGAGTATTTAGAATACAGTTATTTTCCAAATATCAAGGGAATACATCACAGTACTCAATCATTACATTTTAGCTCCACATTTTACAACATTATTAAAAACTTTTAATGTTGACCTGTTTTTCCTCCTGAAATAAAATAAAGATTTAAAGCGCCTTATGCCACAGTTTATACACTGCACATGTGCGTCACATGATGCGCTGTGATCTGCTGCTCCATTTTTCATTTCCCAATTAATAGTAATAGAGTTTATAAATGATGTTCCAACAATCAGTCTTTATTTTTGTAATTATACGCCATAGGCTATATATACATAAATATAATGACAATCAATGTGAAAGTATTCAAAAAGTATTCATAATACAGTACTCTGATTAGACAAAGTAACGGAATACGTTACAAAATACATCTTAAGGCAAGTATTCAGAATTCAGTAACACTTTAAAATCATTTTCCCCAACACTGCACAGCATTATGTTGGGCCATTAACCTATTGTATTATTTTAAGTCTGTTAGTTTCCCTTATAGACTCTGGTTTATGTAAACTCTCAGTGACTGAATGCAGTGAAGTGGCCCCATGTTCAGAGGATAGAACAGAAAAAGGCACTATTATGCAAGCGGGGCAACTGTGTTTATCAGACGGTCTGGTTCGCCGAGTACTCTCTCCCTACGCGCTCACGGTGCTCTTCACAGCTCCTCCATCAGGGAACATGTGCCGTCTACCGGTGTACAAGCGAGCGACCCCGCCTCCCTCCCTCCCTCCGCCGCCGTACCGACCCAGCTCCACATCACATGTAGCCGCACACATTTTTACACTGTCCCCACGCCCTCTGCTCTGAGACACATTTCCACACACAAAATCGCACAGTTTTGATGAATCAAGACAGGCCCTTAATAGAGTGCTCTGGCTGATACCGACAGCTTAAAATACCGACAAAGGCTGTAAATGGGTTGTCTTAGATTTTCAGTGGAAAAGTTACATTGTTGCAGTGGATATAATAAGTGAGGTTATTTGTGAATCAACATGGTCAAAAAACAAAACGCATGTTATAGGCTAAATATCTTTCCCTAATAGCCCATTTCACAAAGGATACCTAAATACGCGCTCATCACGAGGACTTTGATGCCTTCAATTTGTCGTGTTTAAACAAACTTTATTTTCAATGCAATGAGCCTACACACTGTAGACTAAATCCGACTATTACCCCACAAATTTTGCTTTATACTGGAACCTTCTTCCCCCTCAAATAATAATAATAATAATAATAATAGCCAATTTTAATGAACTTAGTGTAGCCAATTTGCATTGCTACTCCTTTGCATGCATACAGTAAAAAACAAAAAAGTAGTCCTTAAGTCCTGCCCTCGAGTGTCACGACCATGTCACGACCGTGTATTTGTTTTTTTTAAAGACGGTGTCACTGAACATACTTGGCGTAAATGCATTTTCCTCCGCACGTGGACTGTCGAGTGTCACCTCCCATACACGTGTTGCGCCACGGGATTGGCCAAATGGTTCGGCTTGCGTCAACGCGGAATCATGAATATTTACAGCGCGTGGGCGGGACTAGGCAAATGAACATCATGGACGCTTTCAGTACATGATCACACTGGCAATCAGCTGGACTCTGCTGTAAACTACAGCTTTGCTATGCCGCCGCTTAGTATGTGTTCATTTTTTTTCTCCTAACGCTAAAAAGACTTTCACCACTTCCGGTACAGTATCAGGACTGCAACATGGATGAATAACACTCAAAAGTGGAGGAAGCTTTTGCCCTCCTAACAGTAGAGATGCCATGTTTTCCTGGTGCCCACAGTGAACTAGTCTTCCTCTTCACCATATAAAACACGGGCAGGTAAGAACCTTTTCAAAAGTTATTTTCTTAGACTTCTTTTAAGAGTTTTGAGCATGTTTTGAATGTTATCCATGTATACATTGTATGAATTGGTGCCATTTCCAGAAGGCTTATTTTTAATAGAGCGGCGCAGCAGTGTATTACATAACAGTGTTAGGGGCGGGACAGTGGAGCGCTGCCAGGGAGCATCTTATCAAGTTCAGCCGCTGTTCCTCAATCCTCATCCATGTGCTTAGCTGTTTACACACGAGTTTCGAGACACACGTATATGAATGGGCCGCTCGCCTGCCATTACAGTCTGGGTGCTGCATCAGATGTCTGGTCTACGTGTACTAATAATGATCTAAACAGTGCAATGAAGTTGTTGGCCCGTAAAGTTTACAGGCTACTTGTATTAATCCATCTTTGTAATAGCCATAATACAATCAAGTTGTTATTGGCCTAAATGTTTTCTTTTGAGTGATGGTATGTCACATTAGTTTCTTATAGTCTGCTGTCCCCTAAGCTTGGATGAGTTAAAATATGTTCATACTTCACAAGAACCACAGTAATGCTATTTATTTTTCAACAATACTACTATTAGCTAAAAAAAAACATTTGTGAGAGTGACACCAATCTATTCAAGCAAAATAACACACATGTTGACTATACTGATTAGAGTACTTACTGACGAACTTATGAACTGAGTCTTCTAGCTGGAGTTGACACCCAGCTCTCCAGTTCACATTGTCATTGTGTCCTTGGGCAATTTCAGTTTATTTCAATTTATCTCATTTGCAAGGGGGACCACCTCCCCTTCACCCTCCTTGCCATGTGTTTTTGTGACTGTGTGGGGTTTGTAGTGTGCTGAGGAACCACATAGGCACATTGGCAACCCTGCTTCCATCAGTCTGCCCCAGTGCAAGTACTGTGGCTGCAAATGGAGCTCACGACTACTGTGTGGTTAAATGGGTATAAAGCATGAAATTGTAAAGTGACTGAGTGTCCACAAAAGTGCTCCATAACACAAAAATGGACGCCATTTTGAGGGCGGAAACAAACCTTATATTTAATCTCCTTGGACCTTATGCGTAGGACTTGGTGTGCTTGTATAGCAATAGAGCTGTGAAGTTGGGGGTGGTAATTGTAAAAGGTGTTATCTAATCAAAATGAGTTATTATGTTATTTTCATCTGGGTGTAATTATTTTTGTTGTCAAAGGTCTGAAATGCCTAAGGAACAGGGGCATTTTGGGGCTGCCCGTGGCACCTCAAAGAATGCCAAAGATAAGAGTAACAGTGCGACACTGCGGGCATCCCAAAGTGGCGCTCACCGCGAGCAGACGGGGATGGCTAACATGACCAACTGCATGCTGCGCTGTGACTCCGAGAAGGACTCGGAAAAGGACTCGGGCTATTCAGGTAAGGCATTTATCCCTGTGTGTGTTCTTTTTTGCCCGTGGACCTTGGTGTTCCTTCACACTTTTCTGCCCACTTGTGCTCTTATGTTGGTCAGAGGCTGGTTCCGACTCATTGCACGCTGATGTGGACGACCAGCGCAGCAGCGTGAGCGAGCCTCACAGGCAGAGCACCAAGAGCAGCAGCAGTAACAATGTGTACTCTGCCACCAACAGCATGCCTCCAAATAAAGAGATGACCCCTGTTTATGTCATCAAAAACATGATGGTCAAGCCGGTGAGCTATTGAGTTACAGCACCCCTCCACACCAGGCAAAATCACATACACACAGCACACAGTATCAAAATATGCCACGAATTGCGATCTGTTTAAGTTCCTTTTTTCTGCTCTTGTTACATTTAAGCTTAAAGGACCAATTAATTCCAGGTGAAACTACAACGTTTTCTAGTTATTTTGTGTAAATAATGCCATAACTCTTACATAATGAAGTTAATGTTGCTGCAAAAAGTGGTTTCCATTGGTGGCAAAATATAGCACTTTAATGAAAGAATGTATCAATAGATTTAAAAATGCTCACACTTTCCCAGGAGGTGTCTCATTTTAGTGCAGCGGATACTGTTTGACACAGTCTACTGCGCATAATACACACACTTGCCTGTCGATTATAAGCATTAGATGAACTATTTGCACCATTTGTACTTCTTACTGCTACGCCTCAATTTGGTGCATTTTCCAGATTGTATAATTGACTTGAAAATTCGTTGTATATGTTATTAAATATTAATACCAGCTTTACGGTCAGATGTTACCTCTTTGTGACTTTAACCTTCTCCCACTGTTTTGCTCTGTCTTTTCTGCTCATGGTCCAAACCTCGGCTTACAACCTTGTGATACAGTCGAGAACAGAGCAACTTATGCACAGCCCCCTGGCCTGGGGCGGAGCCTGGCACGACCTCACCAGCACCAAAGGATCCACCCAACTCCTCCTCATCCAACAACCAGCCATACCTGCCCCCACATCCTCATCCATCGCCTCGCCCAAAAACCATGCCAAGAAACTCACGGGCCGCAGCAACCAGCCACATAAGAATTCCTACCTGCCCATTCTAAATTCGTACCCCCGCATTGCACCTCATCCAAGGAAGGAAGGCCACGAGAGCAAGGGTAGCACACGCGCCGCTGGTGTGAAGGAAAGTGGGGGCGAAGGCCAAAGTCAAAGCAAAAGAGTATGTACCGAGGAAGAGAAGAGGGAAGCTGTTTCTACCACGACGCACCTTCTCAAGCTCCATCAACAACAGAGAGATGTCAGAGTGCATTCGCAGCACAAGAGCAAATCCAGCACTTCTCACCGGCCCACAACAGGGCAGGCGTCCCAAAGCAAGGGCCGTCCCTCCCATCAGAGTTCCAACTCAGATAACATCAGTTCTCCATCTGTTTCCAGCACACAAACTCCCTCTCCTCCCTACTCCTCTGACTCTACATCCTCTTCCTCTCCCCCCTCTTCTTCACCTTCGTCCTCAGTCGCACAAAGCCCTTATCGTCCTGCCCCAGACAGCACATCTATGAAGCAACGGCGCTTTCACAACACTGCTGAGATTCTGAACCAGTCGGGCCTGCTGGCCATAACACTCCGCACCAAGGAGCTTTTAAAACAGAACGCCGCTACAGAGAGGGAGATCGCCCAGCTACGTCAGCACACGGAGTACCTATGTCAAGCGGCGCTGGCTAGTCAATCTGGATCGATCGAAAGCATACAGGGTCTTGAGAAGCTAGTCAAAGCCATGAATCAGTCGGGATCCTACCCTGAGCTGGATATGAACCAACTCCAAGCACTTAGCACTCAAACCAACAAAAGCAAAGATGAGAATGATGAGAAAAACTCAAATCAGGCAACCACTAATGCATTACCCAGTGTAATATCTTTGCGCAACATTGACGACGGGACATCTCCACCCTCGCCTCTGTTTGCCCCTTCGCCAGAAACAGAGGGTTCGTAGCATGCCAACCCACTGCCCTCGTCTCTGCAGCAGTTGGACTCAGCGCAGGCCTGTAGATCAGCAGTTACTGACAAAGACTTGAGCGACCTCACCATGTTGCCAGAGAGCTCCACACATAATGATTAGTTTCTCTAGTTTGGCTTAACAGAAGTCAAGAAATGCAGCTCTTAAACTTGTTAATCAAGCTAATACATATGATTGGGTTTATTCTGATTGTTAGGTTATAATGACGTTGATGTGATATATTTTCCTACTTGTACCGTATGAGGTGGCCATGATTTCAGCAACATACAGTTGGCAGTTATAAAAAGTGTATCTCCACTATTGTAATATAGTTGATCTGGTGTGACTGTATGCAATTGCTTTGGCTTAACCATTTAAAATCATGAATCTATACAGTGGTCATTTACCTGTATGGATTCATCCTGATCATTTTTACATTGCTTTTAGAGTCAATATGCGATATGAATTGTTGTTCTTGGCTTATTTTGTATTTTGGTGGGTTACTGTTACCAACTTACAGCCACAATTTCTTGTAAATAATAAGCATAAGCATAGATCCATTCAAACAGGGTGTATTATATAGTTGTGTTTGTAGCTTTCTGCTGGACCTACTGTACATGTTGCTTTTTGACTACTACCGCACAGACAAGAATGGGTGTGACCAGCGAAAGCAAGGTTGTCACTGAAAATAAAAACACCACTATGGACACATTGCACACTGTAGTGTAGTCTATAATTACTGAATGGATGTTTTCTATTGACGATCATATACAAACGTGATGATATACTGTCTTCATATGTACGTATGTATTACGACTTTTCTTTTTTGAATTAGGATACTTTGAATGTCTGAAGTAACCACAGAGGGGATGTTTACTTCGTGTGTGTTCTTGCGTTTACATAATACAATGGTATACTATTATGTAATTTTATACAATAGATAATTCAATATTAATTGTTGTAGTAGAAAACAACTGAAGACACACAACATTTTACAACAGAAATTGATTATCCATCATGCCCTGAAGTGCTTTATAGACTAACAATAAATCTGCTCTGGACCACATTTGTGAATGTTTTCTTTTCTGGCTGTTAAACAGGAATGAATAGCAATTATTCTATGTCAAGCTCACATCTCCATCACTGTAATCATGTAATAAAAAACATCTACTATGCAAGGTTACGTCCAAATTTTGAGGAGTCTTGTTTCTTTTTTTATTTTGTAGTAATTGACTGCTTGAATTGCTTTAGGAAAGTTATATTGAATGTAATCCAGTAGGTGGCACTGTCACCCCTTGAATATTTTAGTGTTGAAAAGTAAACATTTTTTTGTTTCCTTCATTTGGTGAAGAAGCAGTTTGCTCTGATGGCGCAAGTTAAATACCTCAATTTTCAATTCAAGTCACGGGTGCTTGAACTCCACTGACGATTGATGTCGCAGTCCTGCCTAGTGTTTTCCTGCGCAGTTGTGTCCACCGAATCAATTAATTAGTTTGCAATTGATTTTGGTGGCTAAAAATACTTTTCTTCTAATGCCTGTTCATCCTCTAACTGCCCACATCACCTGTCAGAGACGTGCAAAATTAAGAAAGTAACCTTAAAGGTAAGATAAGGTGGGTGGGGTTATTTCCTTATTGTTACTTACAACATAACATTATCTCCTCATGATTGGGCTAACTTAACAGTAATATGTGGCTATTGTATTCAAGTGGCCTCTTCATGAGGAAACAGAGTTTCCTTTAATTGTGCTTTGCTCTGTTGTATCAATAAATGAATGCATTTATGTGTATCATGTCAGACAACAACAAACTGCTTATTTCTATATGCCTTTATTAATCCTTTATACTCACACATATTTTTCCCACTCTCAATTCTCAGGATTTGTTACAATTATATAGTATTTCATAAGCATTAAAACACCAGAGTATGTTGAATTTCAAAACAGCTTATACAAAAAAGTAATCACATCAAATTACAAGCTCTCATAGCAGATTAGCAAAATGCCCACACAAATAATAAATACTGTATATTAAAAACAATATGCACTAACATTAGCACTGGGTTTGTTTATTATTATTGTTATTTTCAGGACATCCTTGTTGACAGCAGATGCAGCAGGGGCAGCAGCAGCTGTAGCAGTAGTGTTGGATGTGGCGGAGGAGTCCAGAGGATGTATCCGCATGTGCTTCTGCATCGTCACTGGTGGAGGTTCCTTGTGTTACCTGCACTTCCTCTGTGACGGACTCCATTTCTGATGTTTGGTTTGCTTTGTCACAAGTTTTCAATGGCCGAGTTTCACTGAATATTCGGAGTTGGAGTTGCTCTAAGTCACTGCACTTTTCTTGATAATACTGTGTTATGTTGTCCTCCACAGCCTTATACTCGTCTGACAGTAATGTTTCTTTTTTCTTTTGTATCCAGGGTCTCGTCAGAAACTTATTGATGGTTTTTATTCTAGTCTCAAGGTTGTTTTGAGATGCTGTCCCCTTTGCTTCATCTGATCAATCTCTTTGCGCTCTTTGCTTGTCTCTTTCCACAGCTGCCTCAGATAGTCTTTTTTGGACATTTTATCATCAGTAGAAACAGCTAACCTTTCCAGTGACGCGGATAGACTTGCATGCCTCCTATTCCGTTCCTTCTCTTCTTTTTGTCTTATTTCAGCCAATATGTCGGTTATGTTGTTCTGATTAGTCATTTCTAACTGCATATCAGCTTTGTCAGTCTGACTTGTTCTGTCTTGCTTTTGGTTAATTCCCTTTAAACCTTCTCTTGGCTTTACATCTTGCTTTTGCTCCCAGGCGAATGCCTCTGTTTGATTTCCCTTGTCACACTTCTTTGGTTGTGTCTTCCCCTTTCGTGTGGCATCATAATAACCCATTTTCTCTTTATTAGAGGACAGTATATTCTCGAGACCTGATTTTTCCATTTCAACAGCCTTACTGTAACTAGTTAATTCCTCCTTTAGAATGTTAAGTTTTGAACGTTTTTCCTCCAACGCAGTGCGCACAGCTAGTATCTGCCTTTCCATTTGTTGGTTTTTGCTAGTGATATTATGCATGTTTTCATTCAACACTCTCATAAAATGTTGCAGCATGTCTTTGAGCCTGGATAGATCTCTTCCAACATTGTCCTTTTTCAGTGATATTGTGTGCTCTGTAGCAGAACTAGCTTGCTTTTTTCCTGTCTCAGTATAATCCATATTATCAGGATCGGATTTGCTCTGTTCTTCAACTAGATCCTTGTCAAAGATTTCTAATTCTTCTTCTTCTACACTTCGGCTAACTAGCAACATATTTTTAATAGCTTTAAGATGCTCTTTGCTTGACTGAACAGTAGCGGCCTTCTGTTTAAGGCGGATGTTCTTCATCTTAATCTCATCAATAGTCGAACGGAGATCATATTTATTTCTCTGTACCTTTTCCAAGGTGTTTTCCAATAAATATTTTGCTGCTTCCATGTCTTGGGTCTGCTTTTGTAAACTCTCAGCAGTTTTCCAAAAGTCAAGTGTCATTGTTTCATGCTCAGTCGCAGTAGCTTTATCTATAGTCTGTCCTTTAGGTATCATTGTTGCTTTAGCTTCATCTTGTACATTGACGTTAGGTGGACTATGAGTGAGGTTCTCTATTTCCCTTTGAAGCCTTGTTGAGTGGAATCTAATTCTGCTCTTCTCTCCTTCCAGCTGGGCACACTTAAGCTCCATCCTCACGTACAATTTCAAAAACTTGTCATTGTTTTCTTCCAGTTGCTGTAATCTTTTAACCATAGCTGCACAGTTCATTTGTGCAGTTGTTTGAGGCGCATACGTAGTTGTTCAGCAGATGCCATTTTTCTTGCAAGTTCATCTTCTCTCTTTATCAACACTTCTTCTCTTTGTCTGCATTCAGCTAAACATTTGTCTTTTTCTTGTGCTAGGTCTGTCTTGATGTTAGCAAGCTGTAGTTCCTTTATGTCTGAATCAGCTTTTTCTTGTGTCTTTTTGACCAGAGCACTATCCTCTGAGGTGACTGGACTGACACTTAGTTCTTTTGTTAAACTTACACGAATCATCTTATCAAGTCTGTCCTTTCTACTTTTAAGATCAATTACAATATCTTGCACAGACTGGTTCTCCCTTTTTGTTTCGTCAGTAAGCATGTCAACTTCCTCTGTTTTCTTTAGAAGTTCAGTCTTTGTCTTTTGGAGCATGTCTTTGTGTCCTCTGAGGTCTTTTAAAAGTTTCTCTGACTTGTCCATGACCGTGTGGACATAATTCCTCATCTGCAGCAGCTCCTTTTTCTCTCTGTCCATCTGGTCCCTCTCTTGATCCAGTCCATATCTCTGCTGCTTCACTTCTGTGTTTAGTTTGTCCACATGCTGTTTCTCCAGCAGAAGTTTGTTCTTGTGTCCGATCAAGGGAGGTAGTAAATCTTTGAGGCTGTTCTTCAGTCTGTCCAACAGCTGTGTGCAGAGGTCCATCTTGTCTCTGTCCCTCTGCAGAGCTGTGAGCCGCTGACTCAGTGTGTCCATGTCCCGTGTGTGTAGTTGCAATGCGTTGGTCTTGTGTTGGAGGAGTCCTCTCAGGAGACTCAGCTGCTCTCTCAGAGCCAGGAGCTGCTCTTGTCTTGCGTTCACCTCGGTGTCCCTCTGTTCATGTTCTTCTTTCAGCTTTTGCCTGTCCATGTCCAAAGTGTTTTTCATCAGACTGAGCAGGTGTCTTTGCTCTCTGATGTCCTCCCAGGCAGTATCCAGGTCTGTACAGACAACTTCAGCTTCTTCTCTGACTCTGCTCTGAAGCTCCTTTTCTTTTTGTTTCAGTTTTCTTGTTTATGTTCTTCTTGTGTTGTCATCGCTGGTTCTGTGCACATTTTGTCTGTATCTCTGAGAGTCAAACTAGTCGCAGAATCTTCACTTTTACTGGTCAGTTCCCTTATGAGTACTTCCAGTTGTTCTTGTTCAAGTTGTAATTGTGTCCTGTTTTCTTGAAGCTGCTGTTTCTCTTCATGGAGGAGTTTCATTGCAGCTTGAGTCTCTTCTTGTTTTCTGTCCAGGTCTTTGCGCCGTTCATCTTCTTGTTCTCTCTCAACCCTTAGGCGTTCAGTGAAGCTCTGCAGATCTTTCATTTGTTTCTCCAGTTCATCTTGTCTCAATTTTAGTTTGAGTGATTCTTCCTGTGCACTATTACTCTGTTGTTCAACTTCTTGACTCTTTATTTCCAGGTCTCTCCTTTGTTTTTGGAGTTTTTCTTTTCTTCACTAAGAAGGGAAATTACAGTCTTAGCATCTAGTTCTTTCTTATGTATTTCCTCCTTCAAATCTTCCAAATGTTCTCTTTCTGTTTCCAGTGTTCTTCTTTCCTCTTGAAGCTGTTGTCTTTCTTTGTTCATTGTGTTCGTAGCAACATCTAATTCCTTCCTTTGCTCTTCCATCTGTTGTCTCTCGACTTGCAGCTTTTCTGTGGAGCTGTCCAGTTCTTTGATTTGTGTTTCTAGTTCATTCTGTCTCATCATTAGTTCTTGCTGTTTGATTTCATTCAGCTGTTTTAGATCGTCTTGTTCATGCTTTTTCATGTCATGCTCTGTCCACAGTTTCTCATTGCTAACTGCAGTCTCTTTGGTTTTTCTATTGAATTCTTTAAGTAATCCGTCCAGTTGTTCTCCTTTAGTTTGAAATTGTGCCCAGGTTTCCTGAAGATGCTGTTTGTCTTCATGGATGAGTCTCATTGCAGCTTGAATCTCTTCTTGTTTTCTGTCCAGGTCTTTGCTCAGTTTTTTCACTTCTTCTTTCTCTGCTCTCGGGTGTTCCATCGAGCTGTGGAGATTGTTCATTTGTTTCTCTAGTTCCTTTTGTCTCTGCTCCAGTTTGAGTCTGTCTTGTCGTGTCCAATGATCTTGTTCCATTTCTTGTGTTTTCCTTTCCAGATCTGTCCTCTCTTCATGAAGATTCTGTTTTTCTTCATTGAGAAGGGCCATTGTGGCTGCAACATCTTGTTCTTTTATTGTTACTTCATCCTTTAATACTTGCAAATGTTCCTTTTCAGTTTGCAATGCTCTCTTTTCCTCTTGAAGCTGTTGTTTCTCTTCACTGATCATTTTCATAGCATCCTCAGTCTCATGTTTCTTTCTCTCTAAATACTTGTTCAACTCTTCCATTTGTTGTTTTTCAGTTTGTAGCTGTTCTGTAGAGATTTGGAAATCTTTGATTTGTGTTTGAAGTTTGTCTTGTGTTAGTTTGAGCGATTCTTCCTGTATCATATTGCCTTGTTCCACTTCTTGAATCCTTATTTCCAGATATGTCCTATCTTCTTGGAGCTTCTGCGTTTCTTCATTGAGAATGGCCTTTGCTGCCACAGCATCTTGTTCTTTCTTGTGTACTTCCTCCTTCAATGCTTCCAAATGTTCTCTTTCTGCTTCCATTGTTCTTCTTTCCTCTTGAAGCTGCTGTCTTTCTTTGTTCATTGTGTTCGTAGCAACATCTAATTCCTTCCTTTGCTCTTCCATCTGTTGTCTCTCGACTTGCAGCTTTTCTGTGGAGCTGTCCAGTTCTTTGATTTGTGTTTCTAGTTCATTTTGTCTCATCATTAGTTCTTGCTGTTTGATTTCATTCAGCTGTTTTAGATCGTCTTGTTCATGCTTTTTCATTTCATGCTCTGTCCACAGTTTCTCATTGCTAACTGCAGTCTCTTCGGTTTTTCTATTGAATTCTTTAAGTAGTACTTCCAGTTGCTCTCCTTTAGTTTGAAATTGTGCCCAGGTTTCCTGAAGATGCTGTTTGTCTTCATGGATGAGTCTCATTGCAGCTTGAATCTCTTCTTGTTTTCTGTCCAGGTCTTTGCTCAGTTTTTCCACTTCTTCTTTCTCTGCTCTCAGGTGTTCCATCGAGCTGTGGAGATCGTTCATTTGTTTCTCTAGTTCCTTTTGTCTCTGCTCCAGTTTGAGTCTGTCTTGTCGTGTCCAATGATCTTGTTCCATTTCTTGTGTTTTCCTTTCCAGATCTGTCCTCTCTTCGTGAAGATTCTGTTTTTCTTCATTGAGAAGGGCCATTGTGGCTGCAACATCTTGTTCTTTTATTGTTACTTCATCCTTTAATACTTGCAAATGTTCCTTTTCAGTTTGCAATGCTCTCTTTTCCTCTTGAAGCTGTTGTTTCTCTTCACTGATCATTTTCATAGCATCCTCAGTCTCATGTTTCTTTCTCTCTAAATACTTGTTCAACTCTTCCATTTGTTGTTTTTCAGCTTGTAGCTGTTCTGTAGAGATTTGGAAATCTTTGATTTGTGTTTGAAGTTTGTCTTGTGTTAGTTTGAGCGATTCTTCCTGTATCATATTGCCTTGTTCCACTTCTTGAATCCTTATTTCCAGATATGTCCTATCTTCTTGGAGCTTCTGCGTTTCTTCATTGAGAATGGCCTTTGCTGCCACAGCATCTTGTTCTTTCTTGTGTACTTCCTCCTTCAATGCTTCCAAATGTTCTCTTTCTGCTTCCATTGTTCTTCTTTCCTCTTGAAGCTGCTGTCTTTCTTTGTTCATTGTGTTCGTAGCAACATCTAATTCCTTCCTTTGCTCTTCCATCTGTTGTCTCTCGACTTGCAGCTTTTCTGTGGAGCTGTCCAGTTCTTTGATTTGTGTTTCTAGTTCATTTTGTCTCATCATTAGTTCTTGCTGTTTGATTTCATACAGCTGTTTTAGATCGTCTTGTTCATGCTTTTTCATTTCATGCTCTGTCCACAGTTTCTCATTGCTAACTGCAGTCTCTTTAGTTTTTCTATTGAAATCTTTAAGTAATTCGTCCAGTTGCTCTCCTTTAGTTTGAAATTGTGCCCAGTTTCCCTGAAGATGCTGTTTGTCTTCATGGATGAGTCTCATTGCAGCTTGAATCTCTTCTTGTTTTCTGTCCAGGTCTTTGCTCAGTTTTTCCACTTCTTCTTTCTCTGCTCTCAGGTGTTCCATTGAGCTGTGGAGATCGTTCATTTGTTTCTCTAGTTCCTTTTGTCTCTGCTCCAGTTTGAGTCTGTCTTGTCGTGTCCAATGATCTTGTTCCATTTCTTGTGTTTTCCTTTCCAGATCTGTCCTCTCTTCGTGAAGATTCTGTTTTTCTTCATTGAGAAGGGCCATTGTGGCTGCAACATCTTGTTCTTTTATTGTTACTTCATCCTTTAATACTTGCAAATGTTCCTTTTCAGTTTGCAATGCTCTCTTTTCCT
This sequence comes from Neogobius melanostomus, assembly GCA_007210695.1. Classification (NCBI taxonomy): domain Eukaryota; kingdom Metazoa; phylum Chordata; class Actinopteri; order Gobiiformes; family Gobiidae; genus Neogobius; species Neogobius melanostomus. The sequence continues at coordinate 1,097,691 of VHKM01000840.1, forward strand.
CTTGAAGCTGTTGTTTCTCTTCACTGATCATTTTCATAGCATCCTCAGTCTCATGTTTCTTTCTCTCTAAATACTTGTTCAACTCTTCCATTTGTTGTTTTTCAGCTTGTAGCTGTTCTGTAGAGATTTGGAAATCTTTGATTTGTGTTTGAAGTTTGTCTTGTGTTAGTTTGAGCAATTCTTCCTGTATCATATTGCCTTGTTCCACTTCTTGAATCCTTATTTCCAGATATGTCCTATCTTCTTGGAGCTTCTGCGTTTCTTCATTGAGAATGGCCTTTGCTGCCACAGCATCTTGTTCTTTCTTGTGTACTTCCTCCTTCAATGCTTCCAAATGTTCTCTTTCTGTTTCCAGTGTTCTTCTTTCCTCTTGAAGCTGTTGTCTTTCTTTGTTCATTGTGTTCGTAGCAACATCTAATTCCTTCCTTTGCTCTTCCATCTGTTGTCTCTCGACTTGCAGCTTTTCTGTGGAGCCGTCCAGTTCTTTGATTTGTGTTTCTAGTTCATTTTGTCTCATCATTAGTTCTTGCTGTTTGATTTCATTCAGCTGTTTTAGATCGTCTTGTTCATGCTTTTTCATTTCATGCTCTGTCCACAGTTTCTCATTGCTAACTGCAGTCTCTTCGGTTTTTCTATTGAATTCTTTAAGTAATCCGTCCAGTTGCTCTCCTTTAGTTTGAAATTGTGCCCAGGATTCCTGAAGATGCTGTTTGTCTTCATGGATGAGTCTCATTGCAGCTTGAATCTCTTCTTGTTTTCTGTCCAGGTCTTTGCTCAGTTTTTCCACTTCTTCTTTCTCTGCTCTCAGGTGTTCCATCGAGCTGTGGAGATCGTTCATTTGTTTCTCTAGTTCCTTTTGTCTCTGCTCCAGTTTGAGTCTGTCTTGTCGTGTCCAATGATCTTGTTCCATTTCTTGTGTTTTCCTTTCCAGATCTGTCCTCTCTTCATGAAGATTCTGTTTTTCTTCATTGAGAAGGGCCATTGTGGCTGCAACATCTTGTTCTTTTATTGTTACTTCATCCTTTAATACTTGCAAATGTTCCTTTTCAGTTTGCAATGCTCTCTTTTCCTCTTGAAGCTGTTGTTTCTCTTCACTGATCATTTTCATAGTATCCTCAGTCTCATGTTTCTTTCTCTCTAAATACTTGTTCAACTCTTCCATTTGTTGTTTTTCAGTTTGTAGCTGTTCTGTAGAGATTTGGAAATTTTTGATTTGTGTTTGAAGTTTGTCTTGTGTTAGTTTGAGCGATTCTTCCTGTATCATATTGCCTTGTTCCACTTCTTGAATCCTTATTTCCAGATATGTCCTATCTTCTTGGAGCTTCTGCGTTTCTTCATTGAGAATGGCCTTTGCTGCCACAGCATCTTGTTCTTTCTTGTGTACTTCCTCCTTCAATGCTTCCAAATGTTCTCTTTCTGCTTCCATTGTTCTTGTTTCCTCTTGAAGCTGCTGTCTTTCTTTGTTCATTGTGTTCGTAGCAACATCTAATTCCTTCCTTTGCTCTTCCATCTGTTGTCTCTCGACTTGCAGCTTTTCTGTGGAGCCGTCCAGTTCTTTGATTTGTGTTTCTAGTTCATTTTGTCTCATCATTAGTTCTTGCTGTTTGATTTCATTCAGCTGTTTTAGATCGTCTTGTTCATGCTTTTTCATTTCATGCTCTGTCCACAGTTTCTCATTGCTAACTGCAGTCTCTTCGGTTTTTCTATTGAATTCTTTAAGTAATCCGTCCAGTTGTTCCCTTTAGTTTGAAATTGTGCCCAGGATTCCTGAAGATGCTGTTTGTCTTCATGGATGAGTCTCATTGCAGCTTGAATCTCTTCTTGTTTTCTGTCCAGGTCTTTGCTCAGTTTTTCCACTTCTTCTTTCTCTGCTCTCAGGTGTTCCATCGAGCTGTGGAGATCGTTCATTTGTTTCTCTAGTTCCTTTTGTCTCTGCTCCAGTTTGAGTCTGTCTTGTCGTGTCCAATGATCTTGTTCCATTTCTTGTGTTTTCCTTTCCAGATCTGTCCTCTCTTCATGAAGATTCTGTTTTTCTTCATTGAGAAGGGCCATTGTGGCTGCAACATCTTGTTCTTTTATTGTTACTTCATCCTTTAATACTTGCAAATGTTCCTTTTCAGTTTGCAATGCTCTCTTTTCCTCTTGAAGCTGTTGTTTCTCTTCACTGATCATTTTCATAGCATCCTCAGTCTCATGTTTCTTTCTCTCTAAATACTTGTTCAACTCTTCCATTTGTTGTTTTTCAGTTTGTAGCTGTTCTGTAGAGATTTGGAAATTTTTGATTTGTGTTTGAAGTTTGTCTTGTGTTAGTTTGAGCGATTCTTCCTGTATCATATTGCCTTGTTCCACTTCTTGAATCCTTATTTCCAGATATGTCCTATCTTCTTGGAGCTTCTGCGTTTCTTCATTGAGAATGGCCTTTGCTGCCACAGCATCTTGTTCTTTCTTGTGTACTTCCTCCTTCAATGCTTCCAAATGTTCTCTTTCTGCTTCCATTGTTCTTCTTTCCTCTTGAAGCTGCTGTCTTTCTTTGTTCATTGTGTTCGTAGCAACATCTAATTCCTTCCTTTGCTCTTCCATCTGTTGTCTCTCGACTTGCAGCTTTTCTGTGGAGCCGTCCAGTTCTTTGATTTGTGTTTCTAGTTCATTTGTCTCATCATTAGTTCTTGCTGTTTGATTTCATTCAGCTGTTTTAGATCGTCTTGTTCATGCTTTTTCATTTCATGCTCTGTCCACAGTTTCTCATTGCTAACTGCAGTCTCTTCGGTTTTTCTATTGAATTCTTTAAGTAATCCGTCCAGTTGTTCCCTTTAGTTTGAAATTGTGCCCAGGATTCCTGAAGATGCTGTTTGTCTTCATGGATGAGTCTCATTGCAGCTTGAATCTCTTCTTGTTTTCTGTCCAGGTCTTTGCTCAGTTTTTCCACTTCTTCTTTCTCTGCTCTCAGGTGTTCCATCGAGCTGTGGAGATCGTTCATTTGTTTCTCTAATTCCTTTTGTCTCTGCTCCAGTTTGAGTCTGTCTTGTCGTGTCCAATGATCTTGTTCCATTTCTTGTGTTTTCCTTTCCAGATCTGTCCTCTCTTCATGAAGATTCTGTTTTTCTTCATTGAGAAGGGCCATTGTGGCTGCAACATCTTGTTCTTTTATTGTTACTTCATCCTTTAATACTTGCAAATGTTCCTTTTCAGTTTGCAATGCTCTCTTTTCCTCTTGAAGCTGTTGTTTCTCTTCACTGATCATTTCATAGCATCCTCAGTCTCATGTTTCTTTCTCTCTAAATACTTGTTCAACTCTTCCATTTGTTGTTTTTTCAGCTTGTAGCTGTTCTGTAGAGATTTGGAAATTTTTGATTTGTGTTTGAAGTTTGTCTTGTGTTAGTTTGAGCGATTCTTCCTGTATCATATTGCCTTGTTCCACTTCTTGAATCCTTATTTCCCAGATATGTCCTATCTTCTTGGAGCTTCTGCGTTTCTTCATTGAGAATGGCCTTTGCTGCCACAGCATCTTGTTCTTTCTTGTGTACTTCCTCCTTCAATGCTTCCAAATGTTCTCTTTCTGCTTCCATTGTTCTTCTTTCCTCTTGAAGCTGCTGTCTTTCTTTGTTCATTGTGTTCGTAGCAACATCTAATTCCTTCCTTTGCTCTTCCATCTGTTGTCTCTCGACTTGCAGCTTTTCTGTGGAGCTGTCTAGGTCTTTGATTTGTGTTTCTAGTTCATTTTGTCTCATCATTAGTTCTTGCTGTTTCATTTCATTCAGCTGTTTTAGATCGTCTTGTTCATGCTTTTTCATTTCATGCTCTGTCCTCAGTTTCTCATTGCTAACTGCAGTCTCTTCGGTTTTTCTATTGAATTCTTTAAGTAATCCGTCCAGTTGTTCCCTTTAGTTTGAAATTGTGCCCAGGATTCCTGAAGATGCTGTTTGTCTTCATGGATGAGTCTCATTGCAGCTTGAATCTCTTCTTGTTTTCTGTCCAGGTCTTTGCTCAGTTTTTCCACTTCTTCTTTCTCTGCTCTCAGGTGTTCCATCGAGCTGTGGAGATCGTTCATTTGTTTCTCTAGTTCCTTTTGTCTCTGCTCCAGTTTGAGTCTGTCTTGTCGTGTCCAATGATCTTGTTCCATTTCTTGTGTTTTCCTTTCCAGATCTGTCCTCTCTTCATGAAGATTCTGTTTTCTTCATTGAGAAGGGCCATTGTGGCTGCAACATCTTGTTCTTTTATTGTTACTTCATCCTTTAATACTTGCAAATGTTCCTTTTCAGTTTGCAATGCTCTCTTTCCTCTTGAAGCTGTTGTTTCTCTTCACTGATCATTTTCATAGCATCCTCAGTCTCATGTTTCTTTCTCTCTAAATACTTGTTCAACTCTTCCATTTGTTGTTTTTCAGTTTGTAGCTGTTCTGTAGAGATTTGGAAATTTTTGATTTGTGTTTGAAGTTTGTCTTGTGTTAGTTTGAGCGATTCTTCCTGTATCATATTGCCTTGTTCCACTTCTTGAATCCTTATTTCCAGATATGTCCTATCTTCTTGGAGCTTCTGCGTTTCTTCATTGAGAATGGCCTTTGCTGCCACAGCATCTTGTTCTTTCTTGTGTACTTCCTCCTTCAATGCTTCCAAATGTTCTCTTTCTGCTTCCATTGTTCTTCTTTCCTCTTGAAGCTGCTGTCTTTCTTTGTTCATTGTGTTCGTAGCAACATCTAATTCCTTCCTTGCTCTTCCATCTGTTGTCTCTCGACTTGCAGCTTTTCTGTGGAGCTGTCCAGTTCTTTGATTTGTGTTTCTAGTTCATTTTGTCTCATCATTAGTTCTTGCTGTTTGATTTCATTCAGCTGTTTTAGATCGTCTTGTTCATGCTTTTTCATTTCATGCTCTGTCCACAGTTTCTCATTGCTAACTGCAGTCTCTTCGGTTTTTCTATTGAATTCTTTAAGTAATCCGTCCAGTTGCTCTCCTTTAGTTTGAAATTGTGCCCAGGATTCCTGAAGATGCTGTTTGTCTTCATGGATGAGTCTCATTGCAGCTTGAATCTCTTCTTGTTTTCTGTCCAGGTCTTTGCTCAGTTTTTCCACTTCTTCTTCTCTGCTCTCAGGTGTTCCATCGAGCTGTGGAGATCTTTCATTTGTTTCTCTAGTTCCTTTTGTCTCTGCTCCAGTTTGAGTCTGTCTTGTCGTGTCCAATGATCTTGTTCCATTTCCTTTGTTTTCCTTTCCAGATCTGTCCTCTCTTCATGAAGATTCTGTTTTTCTTCATTGAGAAGGGCCATTGTGGCTGCAACATCTTGTTCTTTTATTGTTACTTCATCCTTTAATACTTGCAAATGTTCCTTTTCAGTTTGCAATGCTCTCTTTCCTCTTGAAGCTGTTGTTTCTCTTCACTGATCATTTTCATAGCATCCTCAGTCTCATGTTTCTTTCTCTCTAAATACTTGTTTAACTCTTCCATTTGTTGTTTTTCAGTTTGTAGCTGTTCTGTAGAGATTTGGAAATCTTTGATTTGTGTTTGAAGTTTGTCTTGTTTTAGTTTGAGCGATTCTTCCTGTATCATATTGCCTTGTTCCACTTCTTGAATCCTTATTTCCAGATATGTCCTATCTTCTTGGAGCTTCTGCGTTTCTTCATTGAGAATGGCCTTTGCTGCCACAGCATCTTGTTCTTTCTTGTGTACTTCTCCTTCAATGCTTCCAAATGTTCTCTTTCTGTTTCCAGTGTTCTTCTTTCCTCTTGAAGCTGCTGTCTTTCTTTGTTCATTGTGTTCGTAGCAACATCTAATTCTTCCTTTGCTCTTCCATCTGTTGTCTCTCGACTTGCAGCTTTTCTGCGGAGCTGTCCAGTTCTTTGATTTGTGTTTCTAGTGCATTTTGTCTCATCATTAGTTCTTGCTGTTTGATTCATTCAGCTGTTTTAGATCGTCTTGTTCATGCTTTTTCATTTCATGCTCTGTCCTCAGTTTCTCATTACTAACTGCAGTCTCTTCGGTTTTTCTATTGAATTCTTTAAGTAATCCGTCCAGTTGTTCCCTTTAGTTTGAAATTGTGCCCAGGATTCCTGAAGATGCTGTTTGCCTTCATGGATGAGTCTCATTGCAGCTTGAATCTCTTCTTGTTTTCTGTCCAGGTCTTTGCTCAGTTTTCCACTTCTTCTTTCTCTGCTCTCAGGTGTTCCATCGAGCTGTGGAGATCGTTCATTGTTTCTCTAGTTCCTTTTGTCTCTGCTCCAGTTTGAGTCTGTCTTGTCGTGTCCAATGATCTTGTTCCATTCTTGTGTTTTCCTTTCCAGATCTGTCCTCTCTTCATGAAGATTCTGTTTTCTTCATTGAGAAGGGCCATTGTGGCTGCAACATCTTGTTCTTTTATTGTTACTTCATCCTTTAATACTTGCAAATGTTCCTTTTCAGTTTGCAATGCTCTCTTTTCCTCTTGAAGCTGTTGTTTATCTTCACTGATCATTTCATAGCATCCTCAGTCTCATGTTTCTTTCTCTCTAAATACTTGTTCAACTCTTCCATTTGTTGTTTTTCAGTTTGTAGCTGTTCTGTAGAGATTTGGAAATCTTTGATTTGTGTTTGAAGTTTGTCTTGTGTTAGTTGAGCGATTCTTCCTGTATCATATTGCCTTGTTCCACTTCTTGAATCCTTATTTCCAGATATGTCCTATCTTCTTGGAGCTTCTGCGTTTCTTCATTGAGAATGGCCTTTGCTGCCACAGCATCTTGTTCTTTCTTGTGTACTTCCTCCTTCAATGCTTCCAAATGTTCTCTTTCTGTTTCCAGTGTTCTTCTTTCCTCTTGAAGCTGCTGTCTTTCTTTGTTCATTGTGTTCGTAGCAACATCTAATTCCTTCCTTTGCTCTTCCATCTGTTGTCTCTCGACTTCAGCTTTTCTGTGGAGCCGTCCAGTTCTTTGATTTGTGTTTCTAGTTCATTTTGTCTCATCATTAGTTCTTGCTGTTTGATTTCATTCAGCTGTTTTAGATCGTCTTGTTCATGCTTTTTCATTTCATGCTCTGTCCTCAGTTTCTCATTACTAACTGCAGTCTCTTCGGTTTTTCTATTGAATTTTTTAAGTAATCCGTCCAGTTGTTCCCTTTAGTTTGAAATTGTGCCCAGGATTCCTGAAGATGCTGTTTGCCTTCATGGATGAGTCTCATTGCAGCTTGAATCTCTTCTTGTTTTCTGTCCAGGTCTTTGCTCAGTTTTTCCACTTCTTCTTTCTCTGCTCTCAGGTGTTCCATCGAGCTGTGGAGATCGTTCATTTGTTTCTCTAGTTCCTTTTGTCTCTGCTCCAGTTTGAGTCTGTCTTGTCGTGTCCAATGATCTTGTTCCATTTCTTGTGTTTTCCTTTCCAGATCTGTCCTCTCTTCATGAAGATTCTGTTTTTCTTCATTGAGAAGGGCCATTGTGGCTGCAACATCTTGTTCTTTTATTGTTACTTCATCCTTTAATACTTGCAAATGTTCCTTTTCAGTTTGCAATGCTCTCTTTTCCTCTTGAAGCTGTTGTTTCTCTTCACTGATCATTTTCATAGCATCCTCAGTCTCATGTTTCTTTCTCTCTAAATACTTGTTCAACTCTTCCATTTGTTGTTTTCAGCTTGTAGCTGTTCTGTAGAGATTTGGAAATTTTTGATTTGTGTTTGAAGTTTGTCTTGTGTTAGTTTGAGCGATTCTTCCTGTATCATATTGCCTTGTTCCACTTCTTGAATCCTTATTTCCAGATATGTCCTATCTTCTTGGAGCTTCTGCGTTTCTTCATTGAGAATGGCCTTTGCTGCCACAGCATCTTGTTCTTTCTTGTGTACTTCCTCCTTCAATGCTTCCAAATGTTCTCTTTCTGCTTCCATTGTTCTTCTTTCCTCTTGAAGCTGCTGTCTTTCTTTGTTCATTGTGTTCGTAGCAACATCTAATTCCTTCCTTTGCTCTTCCATCTGTTGTCTCTCGACTTGCAGCTTTCTGTGGAGCTGTCTAGGTCTTTGATTGTGTTTCTAGTTCATTTTGTCTCATCATTAGTTCTTGCTGTTTCATTTCATTCAGCTGTTTTAGATCGTCTTGTTCATGCTTTTTCATTTCATGCTCTGTCCTCAGTTTCTCATTGCTAACTGCAGTCTCTTCGGTTTTTCTATTGAATTCTTTAAGTAATCCGTCCAGTTGTTCCCCTTTAGTTTGAAATTGTGCCCAGGATTCCTGAAGATGCTGTTTGTCTTCATGGATGAGTCTCATTGCAGCTTGAATCTCTTCTTGTTTTCTGTCCAGGTCTTTGCTCAGTTTTTCCACTTTTCTTTCTCTGCTCTCAGGTGTTCCATCGAGCTGTGGAGATCGTTCATTTGTTTCTCTAGTTCCTTTTGTCTCTGCTCCAGTTTGAGTCTGTCTTGTCGTGTCCAATGATCTTGTTCCATTTCTTGTGTTTTCCTTTCCAGATCTGTCCTCTCTTCATGAAGATTCTGTTTCTTCATTGAGAAGGGCCATTGTGGCTGCAACATCTTGTTCTTTTATTGTTACTTCATCCTTTAATACTTGCAAATGTTCCTTTTCAGTTTGCAATGCTCTCTTTTCCTCTTGAAGCTGTTGTTTCTCTTCACTGATCATTTTCATAGCATCCTCAGTCTCATGTTTCTTTCTCTCTAAATACTTGTTCAACTCTTCCATTTGTTGTTTTTCAGTTTGTAGCTGTTCTGTAGAGATTTGGAAATTTTTGATTTGTGTTTGAAGTTTGTCTTGTGTTAGTTTGAGCGATTCTTCCTGTATCATATTGCCTTGTTCCACTTCTTGAATCCTTATTTCCAGATATGTCCTATCTTCTTGGAGCTTCTGCGTTTCTTCATTGAGAATGGCCTTTGCTGCCACAGCATCTTGTTCTTTCTTGTGTACTTCCTCCTTCAATGCTTCCAAATGTTCTCTTTCTGCTTCCATTGTTCTTCTTTCCTCTTGAAGCTGCTGTCTTTCTTTGTTCATTGTGTTCGTAGCAACATCTAATTCCTTCCTTTGCTCTTCCATCTGTTGTCTCTCGACTTGCAGCTTTTCTGTGGAGCTGTCCAGTTCTTTGATTTGTGTTTCTAGTTCATTTTGTCTCATCATTAGTTCTTGCTGTTTGATTTCATTCAGCTGTTTTAGATCGTCTTGTTCATGCTTTTTCATTTCATGCTCTGTCCACAGTTTCTCATTGCTAACTGCAGTCTCTTCGGTTTTTCTATTGAATTCTTTAAGTAATCCGTCCAGTTGCTCCCTTTAGTTTGAAATTGTGCCCAGGATTCCTGAAGATGCTGTTTGTCTTCATGGATGAGTCTCATTGGCAGCTTGAATCTCTTCTTGTTTTCTGTCCAGGTCTTTGCTCAGTTTTTCCACTTCTTCTTTCTCTGCTCTCAGGTGTTCCATCGAGCTGTGGAGATCTTCATTTGTTTCTCTAGTTCCTTTTGTCTCTGCTCCAGTTTGAGTCTGTCTTGTCGTGTCCAATGATCTTGTTCCATTTCTTTGTTTTCCTTTCCAGATCTGTCCTCTCTTCATGAAGATTCTGTTTTCTTCATTGAGAAGGGCCATTGTGGCTGCAACATCTTGTTCTTTTATTGTTACTTCATCCTTTAATACTTGCAAATGTTCCTTTTCAGTTTGCAATGCTCTCTTTTCCTCTTGAAGCTGTTGTTTCTCTTCACTGATCATTTCATAGCATCCTCAGTCTCATGTTTCTTTCTCTCTAAATACTTGTTCAACTCTTCCATTTGTTGTTTTTCAGCTTGTAGCTGTTCTGTAGAGATTTGGAGATCTTTGATTTGTGTTTGAAGTTGTCTTGTGTTAGTTTGAGCGATTCTTCCTGTATCATATTGCCTTGTTCCACTTCTTGAATCCTTATTCCAGATATGTCCTATCTTCTTGGAGCTTCTGCGTTTCTTCATTGAGAATGGCCTTTGCTGCCACAGCATCTTGTTCTTTCTTGTGTACTTCCTCTTCAATGCTTCCAAAGTTCTCTTTCTGCTTCCATTGTTCTTCTTTCCTCTTGAAGCTGCTGTCTTTCTTTGTTCATTGTGTTCGTAGCAACATCTAATTCCTTCCTTTGCTCTTCCATCTGTTGTCTCTCGACTTGCAGCTTTTCTGTGGAGCTGTCCAGTTCTTTGATTTGTGTTCTAGTTCATTTTGTCTCATCATTAGTTCTTGCTGTTTGATTTCATTCAGCTGTTTTAGATCGTCTTGTTCATGCTTTTTCATTTCATTTTCTGTCCACAGTTTCTCATTGCTAACTGCAGTCTCTTCGGTTTTTCTATTGAATTCTTTAAGTAATCCGTCCAGTTGTTCCCTTTAGTTTGAAATTGTGCCCAGGATTCCTGAAGATGCTGTTTGTCTTCATGGATGAGTCTCATTGCAGCTTGAATCTCTTCTTGTTTTCTGTCCAGGTCTTTGCTCAGTTTTTCCACTTCTTCTTTCTCTGCTCTCAGGTGTTCCATCGAGCTGTGGAGATCGTTCATTTGTTTCTCTAGTTCCTTTTGTCTCTGCTCCAGTTTGAGTCTGTCTTGTCGTGTCCAATGATCTTGTTCCATTTCTTGTGTTTCCTTTCCAGATCTGTCCTCTCTTCATGAAGATTCTGTTTTTCTTCATTGAGAAGGGCCATTGTGGCTGCAACATCTTGTTCTTTTATTGTTACTTCATCCTTTAATACTTGCAAATGTTCCTTTTCAGTTTGCAATGCTCTCTTTCCTCTTGAAGCTGTTGTTTCTCTTCACTGATCATTTTCATAGCATCCTCAGTCTCATGTTTCTTTCTCTCTAAATACTTGTTCAACTCTTCCATTTGTTGTTTTTCAGCTTGTAGCTGTTCTGTAGAGATTTGGAAATTTTTGATTTGTGTTTGAAGTTTGTCTTGTGTTAGTTTGAGCGATTCTTCCTGTATCATATTGCCTTGTTCCACTTCTTGAATCCTTATTTCCAGATATGTCCTATCTTCTTGGAGCTTCTGCGTTTCTTCATTGAGAATGGCCTTTGCTGCCACAGCATCTTGTTCTTTCTTGTGTACTTCCTCCTTCAATGCTTCCAAATGTTCTCTTCTGCTTCCATTGTTCTTCGTTCCTCTTGAAGCTGCTGTCTTTCTTTGTTCATTGTGTTCGTAGCAACATCTAATTCCTTCCTTTGCTCTTCCATCTGTTGTCTCTCGACTTGCAGCTTTCTGTGGAGCTGTCCAGTTCTTTGATTTGTGTTTCTAGTTCATTTGTCTCATCATTAGTTCTTGCTGTTGATTTCATTCAGCTGTTTTAGATCGTCTTGTTCATGCTTTTTCATTTCATGCTCTGTCCACAGTTTCTCATTGCTAACTGCAGTCTCTTCGGTTTTTCTATTGAATTCTTTAAGTAATCCGTCCAGTTGCTCTCCTTTAGTTTGAAATTGTGCCCAGGATTCCTGAAGATGCTGTTTGTCTTCATGGATGAGTCTCATTGCAGCTTGAATCTCTTCTTGTTTTCTGTCCAGGTCTTTGCTCAGTTTTTCCACTTCTTCTTTCTCTGCTCTCAGGTGTTCCATCGAGCTGTGGAGATCTTTCATTTGTTTCTCTAGTTCCTTTGTCTCTGCTCCAGTTTGAGTCTGTCTTGTCGTGTCCAATGATCTTTTTCCATTTCCTTTGTTTTCCTTTCCAGATCTGTCCTCTCTTCATGAAGATTCTGTTTTCTTCATTGAGAAGGGCCATTGTGGCTGCAACATCTTGTTCTTTTATTGTTACTTCATCCTTTAATACTTGCAAATGTTCCTTTTCAGTTTGCAATGCTCTCTTTTCCTCTTGAAGCTGTTGTTTCTCTTCACTGATCATTTTCATAGCATCCTCAGTCTCATGTTTCTTTCTCTCTAAATACTTGTTCAACTCTTCCATTTGTTGTTTTCAGCTTGTAGCTGTTCTGTAGAGATTTGGAAATCTTTGATTTGTGTTTGAAGTTTGTCTTGTGTTAGTTTGAGCGATTCTTCCTGTATCATATTGCCTTGTTCCACTTCTTGAATCCTTATTTCCAGATATGTCCTATCTTCTTGGAGCTTCTGCGTTTCTTCATTGAGAATGGCCTTTGCTGCCACAGCATCTTGTTCTTTCTTGTGTACTTCCTCCTTCAATGCTTCCAAAAGTTCTCTTTCTGCTTCCATTGTTCTTCTTTCCTCTTGAAGCTGCTGTCTTTCTTTGTTCATTGTGTTCGTAGCAACATCTAATTCCTTCCTTTGTTCTTCCATCTGTTGTCTCTCGACTTGCAGCTTTTCTGTGGAGCTGTCCAGTTCTTTGATTTGTGTTTCTAGTTCATTTTGTCTCATCATTAGTTCTTGCTGTTTGATTTCATTCAGCTGTTTTAGATCGTCTTGTTCATGCTTTTTCATTCATTTTCTGTCCACAGTTTCTCATTGCTAACTGCAGTCTCTTCGGTTTTTCTATTGAATTCTTTAAGTAATCCGTCCAGTTGTTCCCCTTTAGTTTGAAATTGTGCCCAGGATTCCTGAAGATGCTGTTTGTTCTCATGGATGAGTCTCATTGCAGCTTGAATCTCTTCGTGTTTTCTGTCCAGGTCTTTGCTCAGTTTTTCCACTTCTTCTTTCTCTGCTCTCAGGTGTTCCATCGAGCTGTGGAGATCGTTCATTTGTTTCTCTAGTTCCTTTTGTCTCTGCTCCAGTTTGAGTCTGTCTTGTCGTGTCCAATGATCTGTTCCATTTCCTTTGTTTTCCTTTCCAGATCTGTCCTCTCTCATGAAGATTCTGTTTTTCTTCATTGAGAAGGGCCATTGTGGCTGCAACATCTTGTTCTTTTATTGTTACTTCATCCTTTAATACTTGCAATGTTCCTTTTCAGTTTGCAATGCTCTCTTTTCCTCTTGAAGCTGTTGTTTATCTTCACTGATCATTTTCATAGCATCCTCAGTCTCATGTTTCTTTCTCTCTAAATACTTGTTCAACTCTTCCATTTGTTGTTTTCAGTTTGTAGCTGTTCTGTAGAGATTTGGAAATCTTTGATTTGTGTTTGAAGTTTGTCTTGTGTTAGTTTGAGCGATTCTTCCTGTATCATATTGCCTTGTTCCACTTCTTGAATCCTTATTTCCAGATATGTCTATCTTCTTGGAGCTTCTGCGTTCTTCATTGAGAATGGCCTTTGCTGCCACAGCATCTTGTTCTTTCTTGTGTACTTCCTCCTTCAATGCTTCCAAATGTTTCTTTCTGCTTCCATTGTTCTTCTTCCTCTTGAAGCTGCTGTCTTTCTTTGTTCATTGTGTTCGTAGCAACATCTAATTCCTTCCTTTGCTCTTCCATCTGTTGTCTCTCGACTTGCAGCTTTTCTGTGGAGCTGTCCAGTTCTTGATTTGTGTTTCTAGTTCATTTTGTCTCATCATTAGTTCTTGCTGTTTGATTCATTCAGCTGTTTTAGATCGTCTTGTTCATGCTTTTTCATTTCATGCTCTGTCCCAGTTTCTCATTGCTAACTGCAGTCTCTTCGGCTTTTCTATGGAATTCTTAAGTAATCCGTCCAGTTGCCTCTCCTTTTAGTTTGAAATTGGCCCAGTGATTCCCTGAAGAGCTGTTTGTCTTCAATGGCATGAGTTCCATTGCAGCTGAATCTCTCTTGTTTTCTGTCCAGGTCTTTGCCTCAGTTTTTCCACTTCGTTTTCTCTGCTCTCAGTGTTCCATCGAGCTGTGAGACTTTCATTTGTTTCTCTAGTTCCTTTTGTCTCCTGTCCAGTTTGAGTCTGTCCTTGTCGGTCCAGTGATCTTTGTTCCATTTCCTTTGTTTTCCTTTCCAACTGCCTCTTCATTCAATGAAGATTCTGCTTTTCGTCATTCGAAAAGGGCCAGTGTGGCTGCAACACTTGTTTTTTATGTACTTCATCCTTTAATCTTGCAAATGTCCTTTTCAGTTTGCAATGCTCTCTTTTCCTCTTGAAGCTGTGTTTATCTTTCAACTGAATACATTCATACACCTCAGTCTCAAATGTTCTTTCTTCTAAATACTGTTCAAGCTCTTCCATTTTTGTTTTTTTCAGTTTGTAGCTGTTTCTGTAGAGATTTGGAAAATCTTTGATTTGTGTTTGAAGGTGTCTTGGTGTTAGTTTGAAGCGATTCTTCGTGTATCATATTGCCTGTATCACTTCTTGAATCCATTTCCAGATATGTCCCTATCTTCTTGGAGCTTCTCGTTTCTTCATTGAGAATGGCCTTTGCTTGCCACAGCATCTGTTCTTTCTTGTGTACTTCCTCTTCAATGCTTCCAAATGCTCTTTCGCTTTCCAGTGTTCTTCTTCCTCTTGAAGCGTGCTGTCTTTCTTGTTCAATGTGTTCGTAGCAACATCTAATTCCGTCCTTTGCTCTTCCATCTGTTTGTCTCCGACTGCACGCTTTTCGTGGAGCTGTCCAGTTCTTTGATTTGGTGTTTCTAGTTCAATTTTGTCTCAATCAATTATTCTGCTGTTTGATTTCATCCAGCCTGTTTTAGATCGTCTTTGTTTTCATGCTTTTTTCATTTCAAAGCCTTTCCACAGTTTCTTCATTGCTAACTGCAGTCTCTCGGTTTTTCCTATTGAATCTTTAAGTAATCGGCCAGTTGCTCTCCTTTATTGTGAGAATTGTGCCAGATGGCCGAAGATGCTGTTTTGTCTTCATGGATGGAGTCTCATTGCAGCTGAATCTCTTCTTGTTTCTGTCCGAGGTCTTTGCTCAGTTTCACTTCTTCTTTCCTCTCTCTCAGGTGTTCCATCGAGCTGTGGAAGATCTTTCATTTGTTCTTAGTTCCTTTGTCTCTGCTCCAGTTGAGTCTGTCCTTGTCCGTGTCCAATGATCTTGTTTCCATTCCTTTGTTCCTTTCCAGATCTGTCTCTCTCTTCATGAAGATGCTGCTTTTCCTTCTTCATTGAGAAGGGCCATTGTGGCTGCAACATCTGTTCTTTATTATTGTACTATCAGTCCTTTAATACTGCAAAGTTCCTTTTCAGTTGCAATGCTCTCTTTTCCTCTGAAGCTGTTGTTCTCTTCACTGATCATTTCATAGCATCCTGCCAGTCCTCATGTTTCTTTCTCTCTAAATACTGTTCAATCTCTTCCATTTGTTGTTTTTCAGTTTGTAGTCTGTTCGTAGAGATTTGGAAATTTTTTTGGATTGATGTTTGAAAGTTTGTCGCTTGTGTTGTTTGACAGCGATTCTTCTGTATCATATTGCCTTGTTCCACTTCTTGAATCTTATTTCCAGATATGTCCTTATCTTCTTGGAGCTTCTGCGTTTTCGTCATTTGAGAATGGCCTTTGCTGCCACAGCATCTTGTTTCTTTTCTTGTGTAACTTCCTCCTTCAATGCTCCAAAGTCTCTTTCTGCTTCCATTGTTCTTGCTTTCGCTCTGAAGTCTGCTGTCTTTCTTTGTTCATTGTGTTCGAGCAGACATCTATCCTCTTTGCTCTCCAATCTGTTGTCTCTCGACTTGCAGCTTTTCTTGGCAGCTGTCCAGTTCTTTGATTTGCTGTTCTAGCTTCATTTTGTCTCATCATATATTCTTTGCTGTTTTGGAGTTCATTCACTGTTTAGATCGCTTGTTGTCATGGCTTCTCATTCAATGCTCTGTCCACAGTTCTCATTGCTAACTGCAGTCTCTTCGGTTTTCCCTATTGAATTCTTTAAGTAATCCTCCAGTTGCTCTCTCTTCAGTTTGGAATGTGCCCAGGCATTCCTGAAGATGCTGTTGTCTTCATGGATGCAGTCTCATTGCAAGCTTGAATCTCTTCTTGTTTCTGTCCAGGTCTTTGCTCAGTTTTTCCACTTCTTCTTTCTCTGCTCTCGAGGTGTTCATCGAGCTGTGGAGAAATCTTCATTTGTTTTCTCTAAGTCCTTTTGGTCGTCTGCTCCAGTTTTGAGTCTGTCTTGTTCGTGTCCAGTGACTGTTCCATTTCCTTGTTTTCGCTTTCCAGATCTGTCCTCTCTCATGAAGATCTGCTTTTTCTTCATTGAAAGGGCCATTGTGGCTGCAACAGTTGTTCTTTTATTGTACTGTCAATCCTTTAATACTTGCAAAGTTCGCTTTTCAGTTGGCAAAGCTCTCTTTCCTCTTGAAGCTGTTGTTTCCTTCACTGATCATTTATGAGCATACTCAGTCTCAAATGTTTCTTTCTCTCTAAAATACTTGTTTAACTCTTCCATTGTTGTTTTTTCAAGTTTGTCAGCGTTTGTAGAGATTTGGAATCTTTGATTGGCTGCTTTGAAGTTTGTCCTTGTTTAGTTTGAGCGATTCTTCTGTATCATATTGCCTTGTTTCCACTTCTTGAATCCTATTTCCAGATAGTCCCCTATCTTCTGAGCTTCTGCGTTCTTCATTGAGAATGGCCTTTGCTGCCACAGCATCTTGTTCTTTTTCTTGTGTACTTCCTCCCAATGCTTCCAAATGTTCTCTTTCTTGTTCCAAGTGTTCTTCTTTCCTCTTGAAAGCTGCTGTCTTTCTTTGTTCATTGTGTTTCGTAGCACATCTAATTCCTCCTTGCTCTTCCATCCTTTGTCTCTCGACTTGCCAGCTTTCCTGCGGAGCTGTCCAGTTCTTTTGATTTTGTGTTTCTAGTGCATTTGTCTCATCATTAGTTCTTGCTGTTTGATTTCATTCAGCTGTTTTAGATCGTCCTTGTTCAAATAGCTTTTTTTCATTCAATGCTCTGTCCTCAGTTTCTCATTACTACTGCAGTCCTTCGGTTTCTATTCGAATTCTTAAGTAATCCGTCCAGTTGTTCCCCTTTAGTTGAATGTCCCCAGGATTCCTGGAAGATGATGTTGGCGCTCAAGGATGAGTCTCATTGCAGCTGAATCTCTTCTTGTTTCTGTCCAGGTCTTTGCTCAGTTTTTCCACTCTCTTTCTCTGGCTCTCAGGTGTTCATCGAGCTGCTGGAGATCGTTCATTTGTTTCTCTAATTCCTTTTGTTCTCTGCTCCAGTTTGAGTCTGTCTTGTCGTGTCCAATGATCTTTGTTCGCATTTCTTGTGTTTTCCCTTTCCAGATCTGTCCTCTCTCATGAAGATTCTGTTTCTTCATTGAGAAAGGCACTTGTGGCTGCAACATCTTCGTCTTTATTGTTACTTTCAATCCTTTAATACTTTGCAAATGTTCCTTTTCATTGCAATGCTCTCTTTGCCTCTTGAAGCTGTTCGTTCTCTTCACTGATCCATTTTTCATAGCATCCCTCAGTCTCATGTTTCCGTTTCTCTCTAAAATACTTGTGTCAACTCTTCCATTTGTTGTTTTTCAGCTTGTAGCTGTTCTTAGAGATTGGAAATTTTTGATTTGTGTTTGAAGTTTGTCTTTGTTAGTTTGAGCGTTTCTTCTGATCATATTGCCTTGTTCCGACTTCTTGGAATCCTTATTTCCAGATATGTCCTATCTCTTGGAGCTTCTGCGTTCTTCCATTGAGAATGGCCCTTCTGCTGCCACACATCTTGTTCTTTCTTGTGTACTTCCCTCCTTCAATGCTTCCAAAATGTTCTCTTTCTGCTTCCAATTTGCTTCTTCTTTCCTCTGAAGCTGCTGTCTTTTTTGTTCATTGGTCGTACAACGATCTAATTCTTCCTTTGCTCTTCCATTGTTGTCTATCGACTTGCAGCTTTTCTGTGGAGCTGTCCTAGGTCTTTGATTTGTGTTTTAGTTCATTTTGTCCATCATTAGTTCTTGCTGTTTCATTTCATCAGCTTTAGAGAGTCGTCTTGTTCATGCTTTTTCATTTCATGCCTGTCCTCATTTCTTCATTGCTAACTGCAAGTCTCTTCGGTTTTTCTATTGAATCTTTAAGTAACCGTCCAGTTGTTCCCCCTTAAGTTTGAAATTGTGCCCAGGATTCCCTGA